>CP092092.1:34393255-34548255 GCA_029203775.1 Neoneuromus ignobilis | reverse complement strand
TGACTATATTTAAGTATCAAAATCTAAAGCATTTTTTTATACATTAAAAATAATGACCAATTCATCTAGAACAGACCTCACAAATCGTTAAAAATTTTCGAATACCGTCACAAATAATAAATAAGTCAATCCATGTCATCAAAAAAGGTCACAAATCTATGAAAAAGAACATGTTGCCAAGACAATAAATAAGGGAAAGCACTTCATGCTTGCAGACCAGATGACGAAAAGAAAGATACAACCCCCAGTTGTAGATGGATTGAATAAGGACACAAAACACAAATTAGTATAGGTATATATTAAAAACTAGATTTTAACAGAGTCCGCGGACAGGCTCGGCGACTGTACGGTCGAGCTGAGGTCAGCGACAATGCACTAGTAAGGGCGTTGGGAACCATCGACATTGCTGAAGAATATTCCAAATACAAGTTGCCCCGTCTGCTTTCCACCTGGGGTGTTCTAAGTAATGTCCAGAAACATTCAATTGGGCAGTATGAAGTTACCCCTGCGGGTAACTTGGAGCTCCTCTGGCCAAACATCGCGCAACAGGCCCACTTCATGGGACCTGGGAAATGCTCCACAAAGAGATAAACCCAAACCAAGAAACAACCAGGTTATTCGAGCAGCTAGAGTAACTGCCTCAAACGAGGTAAAAACTCTAAACAACTGACCGAAAGGTCGTTGCTTCAAAAGGGATTTTAACAGAAAGGCTCTGACGATGATGGCGTCGCCATCGAAATGCATCAACCGATATAATTATAGATTATATAATTATAAATAATAAGTGAACAATAAGTGATTATTGAACACTTTAAATTATTCTGGTGTTGGGGTTAAAATTCATTTGACCAAATTTAAAATGAAAAAACTTGTAATAAAATTCAAAAATGTAAATAAACAAAATAAATATTAATAAAAATGAAATGAGTTTAAGTTCAGATCAGAAATTTATCAATTTGATATTCATCTCTTATTTTAATTCTATTTTTTACTGTATTCAATACAAGTTATTATACTTCTAATATTCTTCTAACATTTACTGCAATTTCGAAATAAATCATTTTATTATGAATATACTTAGAAATGATCCAAATTCACTGTTATTTAAATAATTACCAGAATGTTAAAAATATTTAATAAACATATATATAAGGTGTAAAACTTTAAATAAACATTTGCATAAACACACACGACATAAACTACGATTGTAGAAATCTACTCGAAATGAACCTCGAACAATTTTATTCGTGTTCGCATGTAAATTTATCTCGTAAGACAAAATAAACTTGTTCGAAACTGTGTATGTATGTGACAACTTTAAAATTTATCTGCTCTGTCACACAGCCAGCCATTTTATAAAAGTCAACTGACAGTTGAAAAAGGCGTGGCGAGCAAAGAGACAGCGTAACTTTTCAGTAATATCATCCTTATATATGACAAAAACACCGCAGTTACACACATATCACTAACTATAAATGACATTCTTTATTAAATATATCTGACTGTTTTTATTGTTCATACATACAAACTCACTTTACACATAATATATATATATATATATATATATATATATATATATATATATATATTTGTATACAATCTTACATCGAAACATATAAAAACAAAATAAAATATTTCCATCAATTTCTCTTCCCTGCTGATTTCAGCAACGAGTAATATTTTTAATTAAATTTCATTCTGTTGGCAACATAAAACATTCCGCGTAACAAATTACCAAATACATCCATAAATGACGTTAAACTCATAAACGCAAAATGGCTTCCATCTAACAACGTCAACACAGACAAAAAAAATTACAACACACAAACAGTTCACTTATCACCAACAAACATTATCTGACAGAGCAGTTTTTTTCCACCACTTTATACATACAACGTGGTCCAAAATTAAGATCGTACATATTTTATGGCATGTGAAATTTTATTGATTTATGCAGACACACACCCTTATATGCATTTACATATATACATGTGTATATAATATGTATAAGATATCAGTCATTAATGTTCAACTGAAAATATTGTCTTTACTCAAATGCTAAAATATTTGATTGACTGAAACTCAGATAAAATAAAATTAAATCGAAGTAAACATAACCTTTGCTCAGATTAATAGACCATGTGTTTATAATTCATAGTTATTAAATATATAGGGTTATCTAAATGTGACACCTAGATATGTGTTTTATTTTTAAAAAAAACTATACACATGTTTCCCTATACATCACCTTATACACAATTTTTTTTAATAAAACACAAATGTGTCACTTTTAGATAACCATATATTATTATTAAAATTTGATATTATACAGGTGGCCCAAATAAAAATGAAAATTATAAATATACATTCTTATTAACATTTACTATCGTTCAGACTTATTTGAACAACTTTATACATACATCAAACAATTAGTGATTATTGAACACTTTATAATGGTGTTGGGGATGAAAAATCATTCTTTTTTTTGAAAAAAAAAATAAAGGATTAATCTCGATCACTGACTATATAAATATGTTATAAATTGAATTTATATATAAGAAAATTTTGCATGTTTTTACAATATATTAAATTCGGTATTCATAAATATATCTAAAAAAAATCGTCACATTTAAGACGTACTGCTTGAGAATACAAGATATTAAAGATGAAGATTGAAAACGACATGCAATAGGAAACAAGTAATAAGTGTCCTATACAAAAACAACGTGCGTGTTACAGGGAATAAATCAGCACAATAGATATATCGAATTTACAATTATTACAACGAATTAGTTTTGTTGTATGATTCGTATGGTAGATTATAAAATACAATAGAGATGTTTTGATGAGGAAATTTTGTTTATGCGAGAATCAATAAATTCATTAAACAGTAAGCAACAATTTGTGAATTTGATGTATAAATTGACAAATTGATAGTATCGGAATTTTATCACTTGTTGCTTTTATGTGTACTCAACAATTTAATTTAACCTATAATGACAATTCTAATAATTTCACCAATTGATTTCATATTGTAATACTTATATATATATATATATATATATATATATATATATATATATATATATAAATTTTGATTTATAAGAAGATAGTGCAAAATATGTGTGTATGTTAATTGGTTTAAGGTTGTACATCATAAGCTTACGACTTTCTTTACAACCTTGAATAACGAGTAACT
The DNA here is from genome assembly GCA_029203775.1 of Neoneuromus ignobilis. Taxonomy (NCBI): domain Eukaryota; kingdom Metazoa; phylum Arthropoda; class Insecta; order Megaloptera; family Corydalidae; genus Neoneuromus; species Neoneuromus ignobilis. The sequence continues at coordinate 34,545,056 of CP092092.1, read as the reverse complement.
TGACTACACAAACTTTTAATGCACGGGTTGACTATAATTCTGTACAAGCTGTAGTAGTAAAAGGAAAGTAATTATTTAACGATTTTCTATGAAGGTTCCCAAATAAGATATATATAAACTTGAGAGAGAAACACTCTAAAAGTTTTGACGTCACGTTCTTACAGCTTTTTTCACATATGAATATATATATATATATATATATATATATATATATATATATATGTATGTATATATGTATGTAAGATATTCGTTGTAATGAACACTAATTAATTGAATGCTCCCAGAAGCGTAATAAACCAAACCGACATTACGCCTTTGCAATGATGAATCAGACGAACTCATGCGTGTATGATTTCGCGACGATATATTTTTCTAAAAACAGTGAAATTATAGGGGAGATTAAATTTATGTTACTTAGAAGTGATATTTACAGTTTCAGATATTTTTCATATGAATAAAAATTATTTTAATAGCATGAAAAAATAATATTGCTTTAAAACAACAGTGAGGCACATTTTTCTTGTATGTACTTTTATAATTTAAGTCTAATGTAACATTGAATATTATTTCATAATATTCAAATAAAAACCATTTTCGACCTGTCATAAATGAAATTATATTTAATAAAAATTGAAAATATTTGCTAACCCTTTTTGGCAAACGATATTGTTTTTGTATTTTTTTATAAGAAAAAAAAAACTATTTTAAAAATATTAAACAGAAAGATTCCCATTTTGATTTTTAAAAAAAAACCATTGGTGAAAATGGAAAAATTATAATATATAATTCTCTCTTTCTCTCTCTCTCTCTCTATATATATATAATGAATCATCCAAATGTGACCCCTAGATTTGTATTTTATTGAAATGAAACTATACATATGTTTCTTTTTAATAAAACACAAATCTAGGCGTCACATTTGGATGATAGACATATTATTATCGTCAAGTATTTGAAAGTAATTTTAGAATCCTGTATACGCTTTTAATTATTGCAATAAAATGTGCTGTAAATACAAATTGCGTAGATTTTAATTAATTACTAAAATACTAGTTCATACGACGAACTACGATACTAAAATGTAATTTCACATAAATCAGCAATTAACTCTTTTCTAAGCCTGTGTTTATTTATATATCCCAATTATAGTTTATAGCTATGGGCAGTTTATTACACAAGCGAAATAAAAAAAATAATGACAAATAAACAATAATATACTGTTTTTAAAAAAGATACTAAAAATTACGACTAATGGAAATACCAAACACGAAAGTCGTCATTTAATGGCGTATATAAGGGAAAAAACTATGGAAGTATTTAAACAAAGTACACCATTAACGAGATGATAAAATGTGTACGATAAAATATGCGAAACGGAAATGTTCAAGTGGCTTCTCCAAGATTCGAGATATTAATATTTTTGTCGGATTCTGCAAAGAAGAAAAGACAAATAGATTAATACCTACGATGGGACTTGATTTTCGGTGCTCGAGTGAAGAGCTACAATGTACCCAAAAGTGATATGATATAGTGTCATAATGGATAAGAGGCGAAGTATCATCTATTAACAAGCTCAAATTTGACAGTATGCTATACGGATGTCATTAAGTCGATGTACAGATGTTTGATTTATTTTTTTTACAAAGATTTTCCTGACTATGAAAATAATATAGCACATGCATTTATATATATACACATACACATATATTAGAAATAAATTTCATATCATATATTAATTCTATATTATTGTAATTTTTGTTACTTTAATTTTCAAAAAATTAAAATAACTGATAATTAATATATAATGTGAAATTTATTTCTAATATATATATATATATATATATATATATATATATATATATATATATAGCCAAATTAATTATATTAATATTATTCTTATATACTTTATTGGTTGTTTTGGAACTGTGGTTGATTCACTTTACACAAATTCTGGTTGAAAATTCTTATATACTTGCTATCAAAAATATTATTAATAATAATTTTTTTAAAAAAATTCCTGTTAATTACAAATTATTTATTATTATATTTTTTTAAATTATGATATTAATCATTATATAAAATTATTATATAAAATTGTCTCAAATTAATAATGTATCTGAAAAAAAATTCCTTTATATTATACACATGAAAAATGTATAAATATATTTTTAAATTAGTAATTGAATACAGAATTATATTTCCCTTACTATAGTTTATGATTATGTTAATCAAAAATTATATATATATGCATAATAAAATTTGAAACACTTTTTTACATTTTAATACCTGATACTTATGTTTTAATTACATTCACATGATTTTAAGCAAACAAATATTGGAAAATATATTTTTAAAATAAGAAATAAATAAATAATTTTTATATAATGTTTTTCTTTTATCTTATACTGAAAAAAATCTTTTGTCTTTATTCCAACAATCAATTGGTGTCTCTTGAACTTTTTTATATTTTTGTGTTTTCTATTAATAATTTATCTCAACCACTAAGGTCTCAAAACTTGTACATTCGACATTCATAAATTCAACGTGGTGTATTTTTGTAACCTAGTTTTTTATTAACATGAGGATTTAAAATATAATTAATAAAATCATGGAGTATAAAAATACCTCACGTGGCAGATTAAAAAATGAACCAAATAATAATTCACACACACTCATACACACACATAGGGTTTTACAATGAGAATATCAAAACTTTGACAGCTAGTGTCAGCCATGTTATGAAAGAGTGACTAAAAATTAGATTCTACAAATGCACTATGTCAAATGAAGTCGTGGTGGTCATATGAGTGAAATTGTGTTCCATCATCAATGCCATAGAATATGCTTAAAAATACAAATAAATGATAAACTAATTAATTAAATACTTTCTGTTTTATTTCCATTAAAACTTCTGAAGTACTTATTGGAAAACCTTATAAATATGTAAACTCTTTTTCCTCTTCTGTGAGAATAAACGAAGTTTATGAAAAACATATATTTTATATTAAAGATAACTATTGAACATACTGAACAATGTAATTGATAACTATTAAAATATATTATTTTGATAAAATATCAATAACAGATATAAATTATCTTGTTCAGTGATTCAGACACATGAAATAAAGAAAACAAACGAACAGTTTCGAAGATAAGAAAACATATTATCAGTTGTACATCTTTTTTCGATCACATTGTACAAAGAAAACAAATCGGCAAAGCATTGAGGACACAGACGATGGCATACCATCACAATGTACGTATTTCAGAAGTTAACATATCGACAGAGCCACCGAACTGACGCTAATGGTACTGTGTCAATTCGAATTAATAGCGGCAATGTGTGCCGTTGTTTGGATTTGCTACTTGGCGATAACATAATAAGCGTCGGTCGAAATGTACATGTTTTCGTGTGCGAATGTGTATTCGACGAAGGTATGTATGTGTGGATGTAATAAATCGTTTTATATTAATTACAATCACTATAATTTATTAATAGTTAATGAAAATCAATTGTGGTATTTACAGTTATAGTATTCATTGTGTTCAAGATGAATATGAATTTCTGGATTTCGTACGCAAATGTGAAAATTACATACATACATATTTAAAATAAAACATGAACAAGTCTTTCTTATAAACTTGATATTTTCATTCGAATAAAAAAAAAACAGATAACATCATTACCTTCAAGTAATATATACTTCTTTGCATATCAAAATATTTTTTTAAAAAAAATAATGTTAAATTATTTCACATAGTTATATTTCATATGAAATTGGTAAAATATACGCAACATACTTTTTTTCGCATTTTATATATATATATATATATATATATATATATATATATATATATATATATATATCTGACAAACATACGCCTCTGCAACTATACAATACAAGATATCTCCAGGCGTTTTCCGTACGCATAAGTTGACACGGAGGTGACTATGGAAATGGGTTTCATTTTCCAACTCACGCTAGGAACGTGTTTCTCTTTTTATGGCTGTAGAAACCAACAATCAAGTCGAAGTCGAATAATGATGTTAAAGTGAACAGTGATAAAAACTAGAACTACATTTTACAGTAGACATATTAAGAAATTTCAATAGGATTTAGTATATTTAAAGTTTTGCAAGTTTGAAAATGATTAATATCTAGCAGATAAGATTTTTATGAATGTACAAGCAGCTATGATAATCATAACAAAAAATAATTTATGAATAATGTTGAAAAAAGGATTTGATGAAGTAATTATTATACACACATTATATATAATTAATTATGTAAATTAATATTCATAATTATATATATATATATATATATATATATATATATATATATATATATATATATATATATACAATCCAGTGATTTGTCGGAATTAATATGACATGATTAATTTTTTTAATTACTACATATTTTTTAAATAAAAAAGTTTTCAAAGGCATCGAAAGAAAAATTTTTTTTGTAATTCCTTCAACATTACAGTTGGTAAAAAATAATATAAAAAGAAAGATTTATTTATACATTTTTTTTTAAAAAAAAACGATAGATTATTTTTTTACAAAATTTTTTTTTTTCAGAAATACTATTAAAATAATAACTTTTATTCAATTTTAAGTCAGATGAAATGTTTGAACAAAAAATAATTAATAGTGAATATAAAAAAAATAATCTGGATTCGAAAAATCTATAACCCATTTCTTGTAAAATATTAAATATATCTATAATATAAAAAAATATTGAAAATTTTTACACGTACTTCAGAATTAGGATTATAACATAAATACTAAAATAAATTTCTTTATATTTTCACTTAAATTACGTTTCTAAAAATCTCTAAGTATTTAATGGCAAAGAAAAACAATTTCATTGATGTTTCAAGGAAAAATAAAGGTGGTATTAAGAAGGATTGAAAATATATTAACAGATATGAAACAAATATGAACTCATCTACATATGGGAGATATTAAAAAGTGTATATTTAAATACAAAAGTAATAAATCCTATTAAAAAATTGAAAATATTTTATTTTACCATAATTCAGATTTAAAGAAATATTATATATATAGGGTTTTCTAAATTTTTATTCTTAGAAATATAACTTAAAAATATAGTATTTTATCCACATACATGTTAATTAAAAAATACTTGTAAGAATTTATATTCATAACCGTGTATGTATTTACAATTCATCGACTACTCATATTACTACAGGAAGACTATCGTCTCATTGATATATCCCCTTAACTACATCACTTATACTGATTCTCTCACGAAAGCTTCGCCAGAATCAAAACTATATTAAGCTATTCATATACGAAATCAAGTTGATGTTCTTGTTTACTTGCGGTTATATGAAAGTTTAATGGGATGATAATAACAAAAAGTTTATATCTAATAAGTCTAATGTAATTCCATGAATATAACGATGTAGAGATAACACGTCACTTGTATCGAAAATATGTGAAAATTATATCAGGAAATATAATTTAGTTCGGAAGTGTAATGATATATTAAACAGTTTAATATATAATATATCATATAGTTGTTAATTATTTAAAAAATACATACCAGTTTATTTTATTTTTTAAAAAAAGTTAGTATTATTTCTGAGTTTGTTAATTAACAGGCTTATCATTTTAAAAATCAATACTAACTGTACATGTTGGTAATTAAATGAATTCATTTTAACATCTATTTGTAAATTTGTAACACAACTATCCGATTAATTAAAAGTTGTATCTATTTTTTGAAATTTGCACGTTTTACAGTTTTTTTTCATTCGTTTTTATTTACAAACATTGGCAGTTGAACAAAACTAAACGAGTTATATGCCAATGTTACTAATGAATGGATCAGCTAGTATGAAACGAATTTAGATTTTTTGATAACATAAATGCTGTTTTTACAATTAAATAACATTACACTAGATAAACATGTTTTATAACTACAACAAGTTGTATGTTTCAAAAATAGTGAAATAAATGGAAAGTTTATATTTTTGTCATATTTTTTTATTTAAAATAAAATTTTAAATTTCATACTTATTTAATATATAATTTTGAAGAGTCACAAAAATATCCTCGGTTTTTTATAAATAATTTAGTATTATCGATGCAGCCATACTTATAAAATATTTTTTGTTGAAAGTTTAATTTCTAATGATGTAAAAAAATTGTAGAAAAAATATAATAATAACACAAAATGATTTTTTTATGTAAATTTAAAATATATTAAACTCTGAAATTCTGATAAAAATAATGTTCGTAACATGCTGTGTAAAAAATTAGATTTCGATGAAAAATCATATTCGATGTATTATTTTTTTCTAGAAAATGTGATTAATATCCACGTAAACTCAATTCACTAGCTTATTATATTACTTGTGTTTTTTTAAAACAGTGTTATTAGTTCACCTAATATATTTACAACCTTAATATACTTTTTTTAAAAAAAATATTATTAGTTTTCTATCGTAAAATACACGTCAGAAATTTCATAATCGTATGTACTTTAACAACATTTTGTCAATTGGCATCTGCGTACACTTTATATTAATGGATATAAAAAGTGGCTAATAAATATACTTCAGTGACAACATAGGTGTGTGCTGAAAGTGGACGTTCGTGACACTTTGTATAGCACGTTTAAAGTGCTTAACGAATTTTTTTTCATTTTTCACCAAAATTAACGCAATTATTTATCATACATAATCTTTTTATTTTATCTACGTACATGCAATTTCCATTAAACTGACTACTTTGAATAGCAATATGCACATTTTAATATATTTTTTTCTTGTTAATAATGGTTATTGGTGAATTAAATTATATTCGATTAATATCATTTTGAAAATACGTTCTAAAAAATATATATTTGGAAATTTCCGCACGAATGTACATCTTAATGTTATAAATTAAAATATTGATTTTGAATTTAGAATTAAAATTATAAAAATGATTTTTGAAGTTATTTATTTCATATATTTTTTATTAATACTTTCTAATGGATTTTAGGCAAGAGAAAAATTACTACATCGATTTTTCTGATCATTATTTTGATTAATTATTATTTCAATAATATGCCTGTTAAAATATAGAGTCATCCAAATGTAACGCCAAGATATGTGTTTTATTAAAAAGAAACTATACACATATTTCTTTTCAATAAAACACAAATTTAGGTGTTACACAAATATAAAACTTAGTTGCACAATTTTTATGTGAAAATTTATATGATAGGCTGTAATGTTTATTGACATAAAAATATTAAACATATTATTTTCTATAATTAATTTAAAAAAGACACTTGAAACGAATTAAAAATAATTTTTATCTCATTAAAATCAATATTTATTTCTACATAATTTTCAATATATATTTTAGAAATTTCAATATTATTTTTGAAATTAATTTAACAAAATAAATATATAAATTTGTAATAATGATATATAAAGTGTTATAAAAATTAAACTTTTAACTAAAAATTTATAACTTTGATTTTAAATACCTCAAGATAATTATTAAAATTCTACTGTCGATACGTCTTTAACATTTAATTTGAAAAAAAAAACTAATTACTTAGTTTCTAGTCGTTTCAGAATATATTAATTAAGTGAAGACAATTAAGCAAGTTATCCGAGAAAACTTTACGTAAACGTTCAACTAACGAAAACTATATATGAGCAAGCATAGCAGTAAAATAAGCTTACATACATATTTTATATAGTATAAGTACATTTTCCTAATTTGCAACATTCTCTAACTAAAATCTTTCTCTCTATGTGTTGGTTGAATATAAGAATTTACAGATGCAATTTTCTCGAAAACTCTATAAAATATTCAATAATATTAAAATGTTAAACACTTCAGTTAGTAAATAAAAAAACTGCTACTTTGAATTATTAGTTTCTTCTAAAATAGTAACTTTTTAATTAAGTAGAAAGCAGAGTTTGTATAAGAGTTACAATATATTTTCAATTTATATCGAAACATTTTTTTTATGTTCAATTTTTATAGTTACAGTCAATGATAAATAAATCATTCTAGATGTAGCTTTTAGAAAATATCACAAGTGTTATTCTTACAAAAAAATTCTCAGTATAGAATACACATAGCTAAACGTGTATGGTTGGTTGTGTGTGAGTGTGTATAATGTGTGTAAGTATGCATATATTTTTATTATAACTATAAAATAGGGCATTTTTGATTTATAATTTCTTTTTTTACAACCATGCACGTTTAGTTCTGTGTATTCTATACTAAAAATTTTTTTTGTAGAGAATAACACAGTATAATAGAATCACAACTGAATCACGTAATCAATTTTAAAGGTACCCGTTTATTATTAAATCTCCTAACATCTAACAATATAAGCACAAACCTTATTGAATTCATTTGATAAACACAGTACGCCCACACAAAAGCTCTATGTCCTGCTTTCTAAAGATGAATGAGTGTGTGTGTGTGTGTTTATATATATATATATATATATATATATATATATATATATATATATATATATATATATATAATGGAGAATTTAGCAGACCGGCTTTTTATTAAATAGTTTGTACATGATTTGTAAGCGACAGCAAACATATTTGTTACATTGGAATGTGTATTAAAATGTTCATAATTCCACTGTTTAATCTTGAATATGGTATGCAATAACTTTATTATCAATATTGTCGTTATATTTATATTTTAACAATAAATTATTCAAGTTTTTATTAATATTATTTTCTATTCGAGCGATTTAATTTTATATTTAATTAGTACTCATTTAATAAAAAAATACATAACAATTTTGATGGAATTTGCTTTCGAATATATATTGTAAATAAATTTCCTTTATTAGTCAACATCGATTTAATAATTTATTTTAAAAATTGACTTTACTAACATAATTTAAAAACAATGCTCTATGTAAATATTGTATGTATATAATTTACAAGTAATATATTATATATAGTGTTTTTTTTTTTGGTTAATATAGAACTTTCGATAGGGATTTAATTAAAAGTTCTATCAAGCTCAAAAAAACACCCAGACCTATTTATTTAATATACAATTTCAATTCTTTTGAATTTTCTTAAATAATGTAAAATTTGACATTAAAAATACTTTGTGTAAATTAATTAAACTGATGAGTTTAAAATTTAAAGTTTTATAGAAATTATTTGTTTTTAATAGTTACATTTATAATTTTTAAACAATTATTTTTTGTCAATTTCTATATTCAATATTGTAATATTTCATATAACACACACATTTATATATATATATATATATATATATATATATATATATATATATATATATAAAATGAAAATTTTAAATAAAAATGTGAGAACATATTGAATTCATATTACATTATAAACACCTTTAATTCAGACTAAATGCAAATAAAATATGTCAGTTTGAACCTTAATGCATCAGTATGGTTAATTTATATACAATAATAGAAAAGTACAGATAAAAAAATTTAGAACAAAAATAACTCCTAATTTTAGTTCGAATATCTAAATTATTTATGGAGAATCCAGGATGAAGAAAATTATTAAAAAAAAAAACAAATAAAGTAATAATTATTTACCAGAAATTAAATTAAAAAACATTTTTAAAAACGTATGATTGATGATGTATATTTTTTTAAAAAAAATACTTGTGTTGAAATAATTTTCGTTTTTATACATTAAAATCATTTTAGTCATAAAAGTCTTTAAAATGGCCAGAAAAATAGAATTAATGGAAAAATTAATCTGGCTTTATATTGAAATCCCTAACACAGATTGCATCGTTCTAGAAACACATATGAAAATTATTATTATTATTTGATGTATTATATTTTAATTCAAATTTATGAAAATATATATATATAAAATATTGTTAATAAAATTATCATTTATTTATTAAAAAATATTTTTTTAATCGTACTTGAATCAATTTTAATTATATTTGAAGACAACGAAAAATCAATAAAGAACATATTTCTATAGTACTAATGATTAAAGTATTTTTTTAGTCTCGATTGCTAAAAATCGGTTAATTTTATATATTTAGCATTTTTTTCTAATTATGTTTGAAAGGATTCTTCACTTAAAACGTCATTAGTACGTCCTTTTCACGCTTTACATATTTAACGAATCAACAATTTAGGTTTGTGCTTGCCTGGCTGTTACCTAGTTTGCATTTAAACTGCTTTCTATATTATCTATACTAACAGACTATGTGTCATTATGTTCGCCAACGCGAATCATTTTTCTCATATTATAAAATCAATAACAGAAAAAACGTAGGATTAAACATTGTTACTATGGTTATTTTTATTGAACAATGCGTATTTTTCCAAAAATGTAAAAACATTTTTTAAAAAAATATATAATTTAAAATATTATATATTATTTATTTTCTAAATAATGTATATTTTAAATTTTATGCACGATTTAAATTACACAATTTCATTAATTCTGATTAAAATAGAAATTATAAATCAAATTCAATATTTATTGTTTTAAATGAATAATAACCAAATTGAAAGCAGTACCATATATTATTTTCACATTGATAAATTATAATAAAAATTATCATGAGATAAACTCATTTTATCCTAGGTTGTTTTTTTTTAAAAAAAAAAATGATATATATGTGTAAGAAGAAAAATTTATATATACAATTTTAGATCTTTTTTGATCTCTTACCTTACAAAGTAACGAAAATAAACAGTAATTTCCTTACCTGAAACAAAAAAGATAAACATATATAAATACAAATACAATTGTATAAATTATGAACATCAATCACATTTATAATAAGACATATTGTTGCTATTTATATAAACGATTAGTTAGTATGAAATATATGACAAATTTATACATTTACATATAAACGAACGAATATTAATCTCTCTCTCTATACTTGTGTGTGTGTATGTATGTATGTGTGTGTATATATATATATATATATATATATATATATATATATATATATATATATGTAAAAGTATTGTTGCTTGAATACAGATAACATTACAATCGATATTCACGTTAACATCGGTCGCACTGCAAAGTTTAAAGTTCGTCCAATTTGTCAGAGAAAGCTAGTTGTTACGAGTTCGCTATTCAATATCCATCTTCGTTTGATTTCTTTCTGATAGCTTCGCACACGAATACGTGTCTATACGTGTCAGTGTTTTCTACTTGAACTCCTTTCGTGTGTGTTCTTACCGTCAATTCTGTGAACCAAATCGCGTCTAAATTGACCTTAAAATGGTGACAGATATACTGATCAGCACAAATCACTCGAACGATTTTATTTCGCAGTACTTTGACGAAAATTATCTCAATTCAAATCACAATCACGTTTATATATATATATATATATATATATATATATATATATATATATACATACACACACACACTATAAAATATTTTTGATATCAATATAAGTACATATAAACATTTTAATTAAAAATTAACCATTAAATTAATTATAGGATTTGTTCAATTTGAACAGCACTTACAAAATTAATTAACATTTCAATTCTAAAATTCCCTCTAAAAATCACAAAATATTTTAAATTTTTTGTGAAAATAAATAAAAAATGGATTTTATTGTAGATTAAACATAAAATAATAAACTATTGTTGCGAACTTAGTTCATAAATTGTATAAAGTCATCCAAATGTCACGCCTAGATTTATGTTTTATTAAAAAAGAAACAAAAAAAACTATACACATGTTTCTTTTTAATAAAACACAAATCTAGTCGTCACATTTGGATGACCCTATATAAAAAAACAATTATATATTTTTAAAAATCACATAAAAATATTTTTTAATGAACGATCAAATTTTTTTATAAAAAACTGAAACTTATACAAAATTAATTGTAATTATTATTCTTATTTCATATATAAATCACAGTATATTTTTTTGTACAAAGCACTGAAATATCTCAAGATAATATTGAATATACACACATGTTAGTAAAATTACAAAAAATATTAATTAGTATTGTGATAAAATACTGGTACAAAATTTGTTATTGAATGAATGAAGATACCTTAATAACTACTCAATATAACATTAAGAAGTATTTGAAACTATACTATTTATTATTAAATAAATTTTAATAGGCATTTAAAAAAATAAAAACAGCAAATATGGAAAAATATGGTCCTGATTTTAGCAATATGAATATAATTTCCATACAAAGACTATTAAGCCATGACATTGTTTACCTACATTTCCTAATTAAACACAGAATCCCATATAATCTATTATATATATTATATATATATATATATATATATATATATATATATATATATAATACATACATAACCTCACTAATCCACTTGGTCAGTGTGGTGAGTACGATCAAGCACCAGTGAATGATAACATTCAATGAGGCTTTCAGCCAGTAGTGGCTGATATAAACTGATATCATGGCAATGATTATGATTTATACAAACATACATGCATACATATATATATATATATATATATATATATATATATATATATATATAATATGCACAATTACTATGCAACATAAATCGTTTCTAATAAATTAAACAATCATAAATTTAACATATCTTTTAAGAAATGTAAAAAAATATAAATGGATAAAAAAATTCATTAAAAAATACGTTATAATCACTGATTCTGTATGATTCATGGATGTTTTGTCCCTTACGATCACGATATACTGATGATTCATTGACATTGTATTAAAATATATATTCAAAGAAATAAAACGAATTTATTCTTTATAACATGATAGTTGTTTTTTTAATTCATGATGTTATTTAAAATATCATTAAGGTTTATTAATAATAAATCATTTAAAATATTTTCATTAATTTAGAACAAAACTATTAAAAATTAACTATATATACAAAAATTGAAAAAATAATAAAATATGTTTCTCTTTAAAAAATCAATAAAATGAAATAAAACAACAATACAATTTCATTTTAAAAAATCAAAGAGAAATCTGTGTTTTGTTATTCGAGTGTAAGAACATTCAAAGTGATTACACCATTATTTATTTAAACATCGATCAGATTTGAATTTGAGTACCGTTCATTAATATTTAAGGAAAATGAAATATAATCTCGATATCCAATAATGCCACAACAACACATATTGTCTATCTTAACATCAAGAATATTAACGAAAATATGTTGACTGTGCCATGATAAATACTTTGAAACAAATGTCTTTGTACACCTTCTCGCCGATCACAATACGGAATTCATTTGAGATGAAACAGACTAATGATTCAAACAGATTATTAAAATTTCCTTTGAATAATTATAGCACGAGTAAATTCGAAACGAACGTAATCAGTGTTATTGTAATGACAAGGACATAATGAACTGTTTTTTTAAAAAATTAGTTGATTGGTGCTTTTTTTAAAAAAATCGATGGACGTGCGTAATTTCGAAAAAACTTTATATAACAATAATAAAAATTTATTTAAGTATTGTGATAAATAAAAAGAGAAATTGAAAGAAAAAAGAAACGTAAGGTACATGTTTCAGAATGATATAGTTCATAAACTTTTACAGACATCTATGCTATTGATTTCCACAAATTAGACCTTTTGTGGTTCCGACGACGACTGTCGATAGTCCCATCGACAAAGTTACAAAGCGCATGATCTTAACGACCACTTCAAACTTTTAACGGTAACTTTTGTTACTAAAGATTCTAAATAAAACACTGAAAAATACGTATACTATTTACAGACACATTTGTTACGAAAACACATTCGTTTGTATTTAATAAATATTGAATTAGTTCAAAAATGTAGAACATTTTTATACCAGTTGATATATTAACACTATTATTTACTTTACTCCTATCATAGTAATTAATAAAATATCTTTTAATAGATTATATGATTTTATATTAAATATTACAAAAAAAAAATGAAACAGATTTTACAATTGAAAATATTAAACACAGTTTTGGGTTATTGGATTTTTTTCCCAGTGAGACCATTAATTCAGACTGACCAATAACAAACATTAATAATAAAAACGTAACAGTGATTGATGTAATAAATGTATAAAATCTTAAAATGTTAAAAAATGATTCATTTGTGAAAAAAATGAATTAAACAGATTACTAAAAAAAAGTCTAAACAATTGTGATAAAATATCTCAATCTTATTCTCAACAAACATCATTATTAATGTGAGTCATGAATCACAGGTTCGTACCTGGTAGTCAAGATATCTTGTATGCAAGTTTATTTCTCTAGCTGGCACAATCAGTCATGTAAATAACAACTTATTATTTTAAAACGTTTTCAAATTTAAAAATCAGTTCAGATTTATCATTTTTTGAAAATGATGTTATAAAAGAACAGTTTTATATAAATATTATTGTCCATTTTATAATTCATTAAAATATTAGTCATTTAATATTTGTTGATCATTTAAATTTCAATCTCTGTTATTTATTTTTCAACAAACAAATAAAATTTTTCAAGTACTTATAAAAATATTTTTAAAAAATTAAAATAAATCAAATAAATATGGTTAAAATTGTATCGACTTGAAATAAAATCTATATAACTAAATTTTAAACAGGTAATAAAAAATAAATGTGATATATAAACAATTTTATTTAAATTATATGTATATATATGACTATAAGGGTAAAATAAAAAATCATATTTTAGTATTTTTCACAACACAAAGAAAGTTTTTTTGACCTACACAAGTTTATATTGATTTAACAAAAAAGTCGATTGTATATATAGAACGACCTAAATAAGACTAAAAAGTTTAGACATATATTTACTTGCTTACTATAATTTATTATTATTTACTATTTTTCAATCTCATTTAAAAAAACATTATATTTTTTTTCAAAGTTTCCTCTTATTCCATCTTATATATAAAATTAAAAAAAATAGTGCATAGAATATATTCGCATCACATATAAATTTGATAATTTTAAAATAAATAATTTCGAAAGAATTAAATAATAATTTTGTAAAAACTACATTACAACTTTTGTAAATTAATACACGATCCTTTTAAAAACTATGAAATATTACCAATGTATTGAAAGTTTTAAAAACAACTTATTTTTCAATGTAATCGAATATAAATCTGTTTTCAAAAACATTTTTTTTAAACTAAAAGTTCAAGTCAAATACTTCTGTGGTTTCTTTGACAAGACTTCAACATCGAGGGAATTGCATCGTATAGATTGAGAATTCAATCTTTGCATTTATATATATATATATATATATATATATATATATATATATATATATATATATATACTTTATGCAAATAGCGTATGACATGCATTATACATAAACGAATATTTGTGTTGGTAAATAAATCAATAGAACCCAAAATGTACAGGTGGTTTGTACCGGAAACGTTATATATGATTGACGCAGTCACTCATGTTACTATCAAACCGAACAAGAAGAATAAAATAGATAGACGAAACATACATACATATTTATTTATATATATATATATATATATATATATATATATATATATATATGCATGTGTGTATGTATTATACACTTATGTATATGACAAACGATGTCTGTTGACGAGTTCGACGAAGTGGAGCAGTGAAAGGAAACCGATAAGTAAGTATGACGATAATAATGGCCGAATACAAACGGGCGACAGGAAGTGTGCAAGCGACACTAGTGGTTTTCTTCATATTATCATGATACCATCGAGACTCAACCTCAGCTTCGTGTCCCTACGAGACGCCGCCAATGCTGTCGTCCTCTCTTTCCTGCGTGTTTCCGGTCAAAGAGCTTTATCCGTTTGCCACTTAGGGAGTTTTCGTACGTAATAAGGTAGGTTTTGTGGATTCGTGCGTGTGTGCGTACGTACGTACATTCAACCGTGTTCGTGAACGTTTGTTTCTTTTTCTGACTCTCATCAATTACACTTTATTATATATATATATATATATATATATATATATATATATATATATACATACATACATACACACACACAAGTAAACCAGAAATGAACCACTGTGTCATTTCGAATAATTCTAATATTGACATTAGAAAAAATTATCGATTTTATTAAAACTTTTTCGTGCGTGCCGAATAACACAAAACAAATAAAGAGTCGAATATTACTTCTCATAAAATACGCTCAAAAAAACACAACATTTTTTATAAGTATTTAATAATCACTTATTGTACAATTTCGTAATGTCCTGTTAATTGAAAAAGAAATAATAATTTCTAAAAAAAAATAATTTGTACAAACAATCATAGTTTAAAATTTCATAGCTGTTTATTTCTACAAATATTCGACAAAAGTCATAACCTTTAAGTAAATTACTTAAATCATTATAGATTAATTAAATAAAATTTAAATTATATTCACTATGCTACTTGCATAGACTTTCTCGTGATCAATTGCAATTAGTATCGGTTTTATTAATTAAATACAGATAAATTTGTTTTTCAACTTTTAATTACAAATTGAAAATTTAACTCAAAATTTTTTTTAACTTAAAAAGTAATTAAAATTTAAAGAGATTGTTTGAAGAACAGTAAATTAAAATTAGTAGTAGAATGAGAAACTATAAGTAAAAAAATAAAAAAAGACAAATATGTATTTTTAAAATCATTAAAACTTGTAATTTTGTAAAACAAACTGAATTGAAAAAAGTTATCAATTATTTAAAAATACAATAGAAAAATACTGGTATAGGTATGTATGTATGTGTGTGTGCATGTATATATATATATATATATATATATATATATATATATATATATATATATATATTATATATATATATATATATATAGATGTTAAATTTTATGTTTGTGAATTAATTTCTGTATTATTTTAAAATTGAGAAAAATAATATTTAATTTTTGATAATTGATATAATGAAATGATTTTAAGATTAAATAATATTGTAAAAAAAAATTTACAGCAAATATTAAAAAAACATAATTATTAAATAACAAACTGTAACCACAATATTTTTTCTACCGAGTTCAACAACGCCCATTTTCTAAAATCCGTATATCCTCATTAATCAGCCATAAAATCGAAAAGCAATATACTGTTCAAGCAAATTAATACTTTGTAGTAAACCAATAAACGAAAAGTTAGTATCATCAATAAAAATTTCAAACGAACTTTTATTTACTACAGATATTTCCTCGCAAACATATTTTATTACAAATCCATTAACTCAATCCTGAGAAAAAAATATCGAATGAATCAACAAAAAATAAACTTAACCCGAAACACACAATTTGACCGCATTCAATTTATCATTTACTTTTCAGTTGTCTGGAAAAACGAATTTTCCCAGCGGAATGGGATCTTATCTAGCCGGTTATATTTTTATTGTGCTAGATAACTACGGCGCAGTCAAATTCTTTTTTTCATATATGTGCGGTTTGCAGTTTTTCTCATCTCTTCTTTCCGTATTAAATATATATATATATATATATATATATACGTGTTAAAAAATGAAATGATACTGTTTGAAATAAAATCAATATATATATATATATATATATATATATATATATATATATATATATATATATATATACACAGATTAATAGACCATAACATAAGGAATATAAAAAAATATGAAGTGTTTCTTTAAAAAATATATATATATATATATATATATATATATATATATATATATATATATATATATATATATATATATATATTCATAACTAAGTACAGAATAAAAAAAGTTAGAAAAATCATTGTACTGATGAATATAAATTAAATATTTTCAGTAAGAATTGAAATTGAAAAATAATATTTCATAAGTGAAATTTTATGATAAATTTATTTAACGTAAAGATGCGAACTTGTAATTGAAATTGTTGAATAAAATTTCAGACAAATCACAATAGAAAAGTATGCATACTCAAAACCAATTCTATTCCTAGTATTTTGAAAATCCGATCTGTCTTCTAGTGATATTTTTCAACAAATGTATATTAACACAAGCTACTTTTACAAAAGAATATTTATTATGTAATATGAAGAAACAAACCTATACTATCCTTAATATATATATATATATATATATATATATATATATATATATATATATATATACATATATATATGTATGTATGTATGCACGTATGTATCTGTGTGTGTGTATGTGAATCACCGATAAACAAGGGATAAAATTTATTGGAAACCTAGATATATAAGAAGGCCCAGAAAGAGACACATGAATAAATGGGATAGAGCTATAAGAAAATTCGTTAATTTGAAGAAGGCATTGGATAGGTCAAAATAGAAAATTTTCAAAGGGTTTTCATCAAACACTGGATAGAAAAAGACTGATTATACTCTCCCTCTCTCTCTCTCTCTCTCTATATATATATATAGAGAGAGAGAGAGAGACATCCAAATTTGAGCCTAGATTTACGTTTTATTAAAAAAAAACTATACACATGTTTCCCTATATACCACCCTATACACATGTTTCTTTTTAATAAAACACAAATTTAAGCGTCACATTTGGATGACCCTACATATGTCTTGTTTATATAAATTTCTAAAATAATTCGTCTATCCAACCTCAAAACCTCACCATTCTTCCATCCCAACCCATATAGCATAATATAAATAATAAAGAGCTAAGTTAAGTCAAAAACTCTGTATACACCAATGTATATGTAAATACTCAACCACAATAAATCATTATGATTATTATTGTCTTTGGGAAATATATATTAAACCAAATTTCATTTACTTACAATAATTTTAATAAATATGTGTGTATCGATTAATTGCTAATAAAAAATTAAGTGATCAATTGATTGCCAAATAACACAAAAAAAGATATTCTTGAAATGATTTCTTCATGAAAAAATAATTTTCCACAACATCCTATCCTCAAATTCTAAATAACCTGAAAAATTGGACTGGAATTCCATATTTAAGTATATGCAATAAATCAAATAATTATGAAATACTTAATTATGTTTATTATCAATTATTAAAAATTAGTGCAAACTAAGTGAACATATAAATAAAATAATATACAATACATTTATATTTATAACCCCAAAAATAATTTCATTAAAAAAAAATAATCATAAAATCTCCATATTTTTAAATAAATATCTATAATATGATAATACAATGATATAAACTTGTTACTAGTTCTTTTCATAAATATAGCAACTGTAAAAATGTAATCTCTCTGCTATTGCCACATTATTAAATGTATATATATATATATATATATATATATATATATATATATATATATATATATATATATATATATATATATATATACACAATACAAACAATTTATTTACAAAACCAAATTATTCAAGTCACAATTTAAAAATATTAATACTATTATCATAAATGCATACCGTTGTTCTACAGCACTTGAATAATTCAGCCCACAGAAATAAAACAAATATTGTAATAGTCTATATGATATATAAATATTTACCACGTGGTCAGCATTAATACACTATAAATCAAATACAAAAACATGATGTACCACAAACAAAAATGATAATTTGCACTACTAAAATAACTATTTCTGAATATTATCACAAAATTCATAACGTCAATCAATATTTTCACAAATATACTTGCAATTATCACAATTTATATTAGAAATGAATTCCAATGCACAGACAATTTTCGCAGAATTATTTAACACGATTGGAAGTCGATCGAAGGGTGGGAGGCGCCATATCGATCATATTAAAATACATATTATAGTTATATAAGAAATACAAAACGAAATCAAAATAACAGTCATATATCTATCGTTGTTTAACATCAGTAAAAACAAGATGAGAATAAAAATAGCTATTTTCTTTTAGATTTTAATTTTAGTATTCTAGTTAGAAATTATTTTTAATAATAATTATTTATATATTAACTTTTTTTAATTGTATTAAGATTTTAATGTTCATTTATTGATAATTCATAGCATTAATATGGAGTGAAGGGAGGTATAAACATAGTGGGATATATATATATATATATATATATATATATATATATATATATATATATATATATATATTCATCCCTTATGTGAAGTTTAGATGTGTTTTATTAAAAATAAGCAAAAGAAATTATAAAAATATTTCCCTATACACCACCCTATATACATGTTTCTTTTTAATAAAACACAAATCTAGACGTCACATTTATATGACCCTATATTTATATAAGAAATTCAAAATAAAAATAATAGCCATATATCTATCTTTGTTTAACATTAATAAAAACAAGAATGGAAATAAAAATGGACATTATCTTTCAGATTTTAATTTTTGTATTCTAATTAGAATTTATTTTTGTTGATAATTGTTTATATATTAACTTTTTTCAATTGTATTAAGATTTTAATGTTCATTTATTGATAATTCAAAGCATGAACATAAAAGAGGAGGAGATGGGCATAGTGGGAGTGTATATATATTTTTTAATTTATATATATATATACATATATATATATATATATATATATATATATATGAGTTAAAAAAACATTCGGTTAAACGTGACATATGTTTGCTTTTATTTGATAAAATGAATGAAAAAAAATATTTGATTCGAATTACCATTAACTACGAATGGACATCGAACGTGGATGTTTTTTAAACATCGACATATTAAAGTCAATGTTCAATGTTTATTACAGCAATGTTTTGCTTTAGATATATTAAATACATAAATATTTATTGAGAGATGTTTTTATACAGAAATTAAACCAGGATTGTATTTGAAACACATCAATTATTATTTTTATAAATAAAAATATTTCACAAATTTGTATTAAAAATTGGTTGCACTTTTATTCCAAATTAACATGTACATACTTTATATAAATGGATGTACAAAAAAGTATCTTTAATCATGAAGAATCACTTATTAGCATGATCTACGTCGATAACATTTTTTTGAAAAATACATTAGTTTGCTGTCACAACAGTTTAATGTTTTCTATACAGTGAAAAAAAATTCGTCAATTTATCACCGTATTCATACGTTTCAGTCGAGTCAGAATTTAATGATAGGAAGATAAACATGTATTCAATTTAAATTGATGGTTCTTGTGATTTTCTCAATGAAATATTGTACATATAAAACAATAAATAACATTAAATTACTAATTTTAGTTTGTACCGAGTTAAAAAATAATTGAGTAATATTTCAAAACTTGGTTGTGTAAAAAAAAATATACCCCATAAATTTGATTAACAGATAAATTACTATTGTGTTTTTGATTAAGCTCGTTAGTTTTTTTATAATTTGAAAATCATTTACGGTTTTAACTATTATAAGATTTTTTTAAATTTTAATAATACAAATAAAAGTAATTCGAATGATGTTTTAATATTTTATGAAAATGAAAAGTAAATAACACGCATTCATTTTAAATTTACGTTGAAGTACAATCGGTATTTTCCAACACCAAACAAAAAAAAAATGACCCTATGCAATGAATTCATGAAAAACGCACTTTTTCATATATCCCTATGAAAAATTATCGACATTCCAGTATCCACACAATACATTATTATGTCAAAATCAACGCGAATAGCATAAAAAGACATAACAGAGAAATTGCAAACGCACAGGGCTGAAATATATGAAACAAACGTGGTAGAAAAAAAATTTGATGACGGTGTTTGTGTTATTGGTCGTCCGTATCGTCGGTTAAAGAAGAAAATGCAAGCAAAATGTAACCAGTGCTCGTACAGTAGCAACACTGTTCGTTCTCTTTCACCTAATGGAGCTCTGCGGTCGTGACACGGGGGCGGCGAAATGAAACGGGACTCGAAACGTTTGAACACTACGTACGAGAAGATTTTCGGGTGCGGTGTTACGCCTCGTTCACACCCTTTATGTACGCCCCGACACGACGAACGTGATCCGAAACCACGGAAATGTAATTAAGGCAGCCAAAGATGAACTTCTAACACCTATAAGTGAGTGTCGAGTGTACAACTCTATACAGACTTGTCCCCATATACACATATACGTGAGTTTAATATATATATATATATATATATATATATATATATATATATATATATATATATATATATATGTATATATGATAATATTCAAGAAACGAAAAACCATAATGCAACTGCTTCTGATCGAATACATGTAAAACGTTTTAAGGCCAGGAAAAGTAAATTAGAGAAGGAAATTCATACGATACTGACGATCTGGGAGCAAGAGATTATACTTAATTAATGATACAGTGGGGTCTCATTATGTTCTTACACAAAAATGTAATTCATTGAATTGCCGGAAGAACCGAAGCATAACATTATTTAAGGTACCTTGTAGAATAATCTAGATTTCATTGTGCGCATATAAAAGATTAAGATTATAATTACAATTTAAAACATTAACCAATACCAACAAACATTTTTATAAATTACATATATATATATTAAATTCTCCAATAGGCGCTTCAAAATTTTAAATGGATGAAATGAATGGAAGAATTTTTGATGGATTTTATGGGAAATAAAATAAAACGTGTTTAATTAATTAGTTACTTTTTTATTTTTAAGTATATACTATATCATTAATGATGGAACACAATTTCACTTATATGACCACCATGACTTCTCTTGATATAGTTCATTCGTTTAGTCCATTTTTAATCACTCTTTCATATAATTATGGTCCAATTTCATGAATTACACTTCAATGTTTATTTTTAATGGTTCTGTTGTTTATGTGAAATCATTTTTTTATCAGCATAAAAAAATGTTTTCACATAACTCCACAGAAAATAATCCAATAGAGTTAGATCACATGATTTTGATGGCCAATTGATGGATCCATTTCGTGAAATAATGGACTAATTAAACTTTTGTTTCAATAATTTTATTGAAGTTTTTACAATTTTTAAGCGTTGCTGAAGTGTTAAACGTTCTATGATAATTTTCCAAACTATACTGAGTTGAAATGTCAAAATGAGCTTAAAAAAAATTAAACATGACTGCCACAAACTGTCAAAGTTCTGATTTTCTTATTGGAAAACCCTATATATATATATATATATATATATATATATATATATATATATATATATATATATATATATATATTAATAAAAAATAATACTTCAATACTATTTATTATAAATCGAACATTTTTTTCGCATAGTTAAATACGATCAATATGAAAAAATGAATTAACTGAGAGAAAAATATAATTTCAGGCAAACAATAAAAAAGCGATTTATATGTATAAAAAAATCTATAACATACAGCCTCACAGACGTATGAAATCCATTTGAATTTGACATGAAATGTCAGTACATAAAATTGACATCATGGCACACAGATGACAATGAGTGCTTGTCATCTCGAACTTTTTCACTATTGAGTATTTTCGAATAACGTAAATGAATGTTACTTTACTAGTTGAGTAGCAATATTTATCATTATTATTTTTTTGTTAATTATTTTTTTCAATTTGAGAACAACAATGGTTACTTTTTTATTATATGTTTTATTATTTTGATGTATAGATTGGAAATTGTTTAATACAAAATATTTAGGATACAAAATAATAAAAATGAAAATAAAGCAATTTCTATAAAATATAAAATTAAATATTTTTTTTTATAAAAATGCTATTAGTGAATAAGTAATTAAATTTATTTAATTTACAAATAAAAAAATAGTTTTTATGAAAAGAAAAAAAATTGCACAACATATTTACAAAAAATTTTTTTATCTCACTCATACACACAGATATATATATATATATATATATAAATAAAATAAAAATGTATTAACTATTATAAACATCCATTTATAATAAATGTTACTTTAATATTTGAAATTATTATAGAAACATTAACAAAAGTATTTTAATATTGAGATATAAAGAAGTTATTTTACTAATGAAATTAAAAAATTACTAATTAATGGGAATCATGTTTAAATGTGATAAAAAAATAATGTGTTAAATTATGATAATATGAAAATAGACGATGTTTTTCACATTAAATAATTGTAGAACTATATCAGTCTTTTTTTAAAAAAAATATTATATCAAAAATATACTCATTAATAATAAATACACTCAATTTAAAATATGTTTTCTTATTTAATGAGATAACATAAACTATCAATATTGTAATTAATGATTAGACAGAAATGTAATTTAAAAATAATAATATACTTAAAATAACAAAAAAAAATTTTTTTTACAAGTAGTTATTATTTAAGATAAAACAATTTTGTTTAATTATATCAATCCCATGTACATATTTGAACTTCAGTGGATTTTTTTTTAATAATTAATGTATTGAAAATTTCATTACACTCATATATATCTAACAAAATGTCATCAAAATTTATTATTACATTCTCATAATCCATATTAAAATGTTATATGCAATTTATTGAAAACAATGAATAACATTTTATTTATTATTTTAACAACCATGAAAAATTAACCTAGAAAGTAGATAGAAAAAGTATATTGTATAGGTGCTTTTTTAAGCGTGATAGAACATTAAACTAAATCCCTATCAAATGTTCTATCTAACCTAAAAAAACATCTATTATACTTTTATATACACATACACACAGACATATGTATATAAATATAAAAGGTGTTTTTTTAGGTTAGATGGAACTATCGATAGGGATTCAATTTAAAGTTCTATCACGCTTAAAAACAACCTATATGTATATTAAAGAGTAAATTTTCTTTGAAAACAAGTAAATTAGATGACACAATGAAAATTTCAAATTAAATATAATTAAAACACAAAACTATGTGGCGGTATGTTTTTTGTTAAGAAATATATTTTTCTTCATTGAAATTAAGAATGTACTACTATTGTCAGACACAATACAGAAATAATTGATGAACTGTAATATATAGTTGGTTAATTCACCACCGATATAATAAATCCGTTCTAACAAAGAACCTATTGAAGATTTCATTAGACGACAGCTGAACTAAATTTTATTGAATTCAAAATCAATCATTCTATAAATAAAATGAATGAAACAAGAGTGTTTTGTGAAAGTTGAAACGAGCTTCAGACAACCGAACTTGAAAACTGTAAGAATGAATTGTTCGCGCAATAAATAGTTGTCGAGTGTATCGTATCCTCTCTTCGTAAACCGCCGCCATCAATACACAATCTACTATAGTTTAATATGAAAAAAAAATATAGTTGAAAGTTACACGAGAAATATTATATCGAAACTCTTGTACAACATCTGTTCACGGCAACAGATGGTGTCACTCGAAACATAAAACAATATTATTACAAAAGTAACTTTTCAGGCATTAACAACAACACGTCATAATTTAAGACTTTTCTGCTGCGACGACATTAAATCCTTTTCTGTAAAATTTTACGCTCCAGATCTCGCGAGAGATGAGATGACGAACGCGTCGAAAGGAAAATCGTTCGACATAAGACAGGGTAGATGGAAGGTGGATGTCGCGAGAACGGGTTTATTTGTCAGAGGGGAATGGTGTGAGCGCGTCGGGCGGATTCCGCGAGCACATTTAGCAAGGAAATACCCATAGGAGCTCGAAAGAATGACACCAAGTCAAGCGTAGACAATGATAAGTCTCTCCCTCTCGTTTCGTCAATCAAAAACTTCTTCTTCTGCTTGGAGATTAAGAGCTCCAAATTAAAGTTTATTCGATTGTGAACCAGATAGCGCGGTACGGTCGACAGAGAACGATATCCGACTTTCCTTTTACACTGATACCGAGAACTATTACCTTCATAGATTTATATTTGAAAAGTACGCAGTAATACGACCAAACAGTGCGTGGTATTTGTATAATGGAAATTCTTTGACAGAAGTACCAAGTTCGAGAAAAAATATATCGCATCGTATTCATAACCGGAATATCACATTATTCGAACTTTCACGTCGAAATGATCAACTGATTTTTTTTATTCGCTATAGTACAAGTTTTTCAATATACGTTCTTACATAAATTGAAAATTTCAATAACCGAATTAAATTATTAAAAAAATACAGATTGATAAAATTTAGTCTTTTTTTAAAAAAAAGTATATAAATAACAATGTTTAAAAAGTACTTTATTTTTTTAAAAAAAAATATTACACTACTTCAATAACAAATTAAATTATGTCCTATTTACAATATACGACTAAATATGTCTTTATTTACTTTACGTTTCTCATATAACAACTAATCATTAAAAAAAAGATTACAAAAGTATTTTCCCAATTACTTTCCAACAAGATAATCAGAACTTTGACAACTGATGGCAGCCATGTTTTATTTTTATTTTTTAAGCTCATTTTGATATTTCAACTCAGTATAGTTTGGCAAATTATCAAAGAACGTTTAATACTTCAATAACGCTTAGAAACTGTAAAAACTTTAATAGAAATAAAAGTTTAATTTCACGAAATGGACCCATCAATTGGCCACCAAGATCATATGGTCTAACTCCAATGGATTATTTTCTGTGTGGTTATGTGAAATAATTGGTTTATGCTGATAAACCACAAACAATAAAAGCATTAAAAATAAACATTGAAAGTGTAATTCACGAAATTGGACCACAATTATGTGAAAGAGTGAATAAAAATTGGTTTACACGAATGCACTCTGTTAAGTGAAATCGTGGTGGTCATATGAGTGAAATTGAGTTCTATCATTAATGCCATAAAATATTCTTAAAAATAAAAATAATTAATTAATTAGATACGTTTTGTTTTAATTCCACTTAAACTTCTAAAGTGCTTATTGGAAAAAACCTATATTTCTATTGAGAAAATAAAGTTACTTGGATGCTATAACTTATTTTAACTTGTCTGTTTGTTTACTAAAAATGAATAAAAATACAAAACTTTTCCATTATTTTTACACTAGACATATTTGGCAAGTAGATAGATTTAAAAAAAATTCATTACTGTTGTAACTTTTCTTTAAGAAATATTATTGTAGGATATAAATATTGATGAGATTCATTAGTTATATATTTCTGTTGTTATTAGAATAATAGAAAAATTAATTCAATTTTATATCATATAAATACACACACACACATGTATATATATATATATATATATATATATATATATATGTTTTGATTTTATTTATATACCCATTTTTGTGGATAAACATAAACATTACAAAACAAACTCATAGTCAGTTAAAAATACATATACACGTATAAAGAAAAAAATGCTTTCATGCAACAGAGATAAGAAATATGTACGGGTTACGAGGGTTCAGCAAACAGGAGAGGAATATGCAGCGAAAGCTCTTTGCGATAAAAATGTTAGCTCTTTAGCTTTAGTTCAGGGGTTGCCCGGTTCGATAAAGATCGGCTGAGTGTTTCTGCACTTTATGTAGTTAGTTCAACGAACAAATATTTTTCCGAGAATCGTTAAAACGGTATCGAGCTACAAATATTTTATTTATAGAAAAAAGTTTCTCTTATCGAACCTTAAAAACTTTATACATCGACGAGTTTTGTATTTGTCTTTTAATAGAAGTGTTACGATATTACTATTTGCTATCAATTTGACAATATATATATATATATATATATATATATATATATATATATATATATATATATATATATATATATATATATAATTTAATTTACTCTCTATTCAATACTTTAAATGAATTATTTTTTTTAAAAAATATCTAGACTATATAAAATTTTCATCTTTCTATTTAAAAAAAATAATGCTCCACCTCTGGTTTAATGTGAAAATTTAGTTTCCGAATTATTCCAAAAATTATCAAAGTATAAATTTTATGAAATATTAAAATTATTAAAAAAGATATATTTTTCGGACATTTTTTTGTACAAAATAAATTTTAATTACATATTGACATTAGATTTGAATGCAAATCAGATAATAAACATCGTCTACACAGATAAACGTTTTATTTTTCATAACTTATTTACTTTTTTAAGCACAAGCAAGTTCGAGAGTCGACAAAAAAGACCACTGGTTTTAAAAATAAAATTTATTTTATAAGTTATTTATAGTTACTTATTTTCAACAAAGTAAAAATATATTTTTTATTTAAATAAATACTTATTTAATACAAACAGAATATCAAGTTATAAATATATAATTTTGTGAATAATTACAATTTCCAAACACGGATTAATACTTGTTTATGTTGTTCTGTAAATCTGAGTAATTGAGGAGGTTACAAATGGTTGAAGGTCCATATACAACTTGGAAAGTAAATTGTAATAAATGAACAACTCTTAAGAGATTAATAAGCATTCACTGTGTTGTTTTGGAATAGATGATACTCTCTCAATGAACAGAAACAACTATATAATTTATAATATTTTTTAATACGCAATAATAATTTAGATACTAAATTATAATAGTAATTTAATTTATTCCAGGATCTTTATAACAAATATTCTTAAATTATTTTGAAATATTTAATTGGGGTAAATTTATATGATTTTTAAAAAACTGGAAAATGGAATCAATTTTTAGCATTTTTTTAATTTTCTAAAAATTATCATATTTAGTCATTACTTCATTTGAAAAAAATGACAATAAATCATTGATTAATAAATTAAAATAAATTCTGTTTATTTTTTTTAAATAATTCATATTTTTACAAATTTATATTTAATAACACAAAGAATTTGTTTAAAAAATATTGAAAAATTGAATTAAAGTTCGAAATAAAATCAAATTAGTTTTTAATCAAACGAAAAAACAACAACTGCTAAGAGATGAATCAACAAAAATGCGATTGTCAAATAAAGAAAAATTATTAAATTATCTGTTTATTGCCGTCTGAAAACAAGTAGGAGGAAAAAAACACGGGTTAAAGTTCGTTTAAGAAAAACGGTGAGGTCAATGACTAAGTAACAAGAATAAACGTTTAATGGATATCTTCAATCACGGAATGCGTTCGAAACAAGTCCGAATGTAATTTCAAGAGCGACGATCCGAAGTGACGTGGATAAATGAGATTTAATTCAAAACTCGGCCACAATTAACGTAAAAAGCGTACTTTTTCGAACTGGCTACATCGAGTATATTTTCCGATACAGGGTTTGTTTCTCTCGAACATTGTCGGAATGTTTTTGTCGAGATAAGGCGAGGGGATGATGATGATGATGCTGTACAGGTTCAGAGACTATAAGAACCGGTTTTATTTTTATCACGAATATCAGTGTACCGGGGCGTTGTAAGTTAGTCTTAATTTGTCTAATGGGACTGATGTTGATTCATGTATTGCGTAAATGCTTTTGTGAGAGATAAATATACATAGTCCTTCTGTTATTCGAATACATATTATATACTGATACACTGCTGCTCTATAATTAAAAAGAGGAATGCTTATTTCTGCGAATGTGTTTCTGTACTAGAAACCTTTTATATCCATACACATACACATAAATATATTGCATATATATATATATATATATATATATATATATATATATATATATATAAATTAGACTTTGTTGAAATAATTACAAACATAACCTTTTATTTAAATAACTAATTATTATATCAATCAATAACATACTACTCCTTAGTAATTACAGATTATAAAAATATTTTCCACAATCTATAATTAGTAAAAAATCAATATTTAATAAGAAATTAATTAATAACTTGACTTTGATAATTACATATTGTAGAAAATTGTATTATTTTGGAATATAAATGATTTTAAATTTACCAATCAATGTTTAGATATATTTGATATAGACTAATTGATTTTTAAAATTAAGAAATGTTTCAACTGCTATTAAAATGTTATAATCAATGTTGATTATATATTTTTTTTATATAAATTTTAAGTAATGAAAATAAATGATCAAATGAAAGGATAAGATCTAGTGAATATAAAAATAACTTAGAACTTCACAACTAAATTAATATGATCCATAAACAGGTGGTTGAAATGAGACTGAAGGATAGTAAATGATAGTAAGCAAGTAAATGTATTATAAACTCTTCAGTCTTACTTGGTGACAACATATTTTAAAAAAATAATAATTGGATTACCTACATAATTTTACAAAATTTAAAAAAATCTGTCAAATGTTATTCTTAATTGATCTAGTTAAATAAAATTGATAATTGTTTACTATTATTCATTTTATTTTGACATATTTTAAAATTTATTTTAAATAGGGTTATCCAAATATGACGCCTAGATTTGTGTTTTATTAAAAAGAAACTATACACATGTTTTTTTTTAATAAAACATATCTAAGCATCACATTTGGATGTCTCTAAATAATATAATAGGGACCTAGACATATGTAGTGTCAATAAAAAAATGATATCACAAGTAAACTGTAATGACAAAAATTAAAATCGGTTGATAAATTTAACATATAGTAAATTTTATTTATTTAAAATATATATATATATATATATATATATATATATATATATATATATATATATATATATATAAAGATAATAAATTATTTAAAAAACTACAACATAAAATTTATCAATAGATTGATATTTCCTGTTAATAATTATAAATTTCATAAATCTTTTTTTCTAAATTTTGAATATACAAAAATATATACGTTACACACATATACACACACACACATGCAGAAATATAAATTCCTATAATTTAATACACTGAGCAATAAGGGAAAATAAACATCATCTTATTTATTCTAGTTAACGCTTGTAAATCATTTGAAACTATTAAAAATGAATGTTGAGAATACAATCTAAAGAATGTCAACAAAGAAAATTTATGACAAAAATATATTGAATGCCATTTGAAAGAATTTCGCACAGTTGAAGTTTTTTACTTCTTTGTTAGAAATTCCTGAAATTTTGACATTGATATATATATATATATATATATATATATATATATATATATATATATATATATATGTATATGTATATATATGAGTATAATAAAATATTTTATAAATATGTTCTTAAAATATTAAATAAATTAAATAATTGATAAATACCTGATTACTAAAAACGGAAACAAAATTATTCTATGAATAATCAATATACCACACAATGATTTAAAATGTAAATTTTATCAGTTATAGAACAAAAATAAAATTTTAAATGTAAAATATTAAATAGTACATAAAAGCAAATAATAAAACGTTTTATAGTACAATAAATGAAAAATGTACTAAATATTACATTAAACAGACAATAGGAAAAATATAATTGAATAATTGAAAATTATGATTATATAAAAATATAATGATTAGTTCTAAAAATAATTGTGTTAGAATTAATTTTATTCATAAACTAATTTTGTACAGTTTCTATTTTTAAACAGGTTTAAAAAGTAGATTAATTTATTTACAGTCACAATGCTTATCAATTCCCCACTTGCTGAATTCCGTGCCATCAATATGATGTACATGAAAACAACGCTTCCCTTAGAAATGTTAAAATAATTTTAACATTTTTTTTGACATTTCTGTAATAGAATTATTCAGTTTTTCTATCGATCGAGGTAGACGATTGATGGAATATATTGTGATATTTAATCATATTTTTATGTACAAAAATGAAATATTGAAAATAAAACAATTTTTCTATTCTATGAACCATTTATAAAAAAATAATTTCATATAACAAAAAAATCAACATGAAAAATTTCATGAAATTTATTAAAAAAAAACAACTTAATATTTATTCATATAATCGACTCTTTTTTAAAAAAAGTATAAAAATATATTATACCTGGTCTTACTTATGAAAATATGACATAGATAAGACTTGAATACTGAAATAATTTAGAAAATTCAGACAACATAAGAAACGTGACAAGAAATATTAGGTTTAAGAAAAATAAAATAGAAACTGAAATAAGTTAGAAATATAGGTATAATAAATGAAAAGAAGATTTTTAAAAAGGAAATTTGTGAAATATACTGCAAATAAAGAAGAAAATAAAAAATATATAAACCAGAAAAAACTTCTACAATAGTCAATAATTTTTCATAAAATTTGAGTTTTACTTTACATATAAATCTATATATATATTATATATATTTTTATATATAAATATATATATATATATATATATATATATATATATATATATATATATATATATATATATATATAAGAGCACTAAAAAAAATATTAAAACTAAAATTCTAGGTATTTAAATTAAACAAACCCTTATTTTTTTTAAAAAAAATATACAAATATATTATATCTGGTTTTACTTATGAAAACATGACATAAAATTTGTTTACTAAAATAATTTAACGAATTTAGACAACATAAAGAAATGTGAAAAAAATACTAGGTTTAAGAAAAACATATAAAAAAAATAATTAAATAGAAACTACAGTAAGTTAGATATATAGAAATAATAAGTAAAAAGAAGATTTTTAAAATAAAAATTTATATAAAATACTGAAATTAAAGAAGAAAATAGAAAAATATGTAAAGTAAAAAAAAATGCTATTGTACTTAGTGATATTTTTATGACATTTGTATTTTACTTTAAATATAAATCTATACAATTTATAAGTATTTTTTCAATATATATATATAAGAGTACTAAAAAACATCACAGAATCATAAATAACTAGAACAATTCAATTACCATTTATGTCGTAACGAAAACAAATACTTTAATAGTTTGTATATAAGTTTATTTCAATTTTCGTTTAATGCATAAATCATGGTTGGCCCCAAGCCAAATTGATTCAAAAATTAGATATTTTTGAGAAAAGACATCTTTCGGTTTGGCCGATGCTGATATTTTTATCATTGCTTATTTGATCTCTTTATCATTTTTTTACTTCATTTGAATTTTTATTACTTATTGCTCTATAATTTTAAAATACAAACGAGCCGCATAATGTATATCGCATTTGATAAATGTACTGCGGTTCAAGTTACAATTTAGACAATATTTCTATATTTTGCATCGATTTTATTATTATTTTTTTAATTTATTCGACAAGTTTAATGTTTATTTTTGAATAATAAAACGTTTTCGGGAAAAATCGAAATATATTTTCATTTCAGTACACAAAGAATCTATAATAACAACAAGAAAACATACAGGAAATTAAAAACGTATATTAATAAAGTAACTAATTTTCACATTTCCATTAATTCCCGGAAATTACTTACGTTCGATATTGTTTTGCAATTAGATTTCCAACATTGTGGTCTACATGCATTATTGTTTTTAAAAATTGTAATCATAAAATTTCACTACAAACATCATAATATAGGATCATCCAAATGTAACGCCTAGATTTGTGTTTTATTAAAAAGAAACATGTGTACAATTTATTTTGCTTCTTTTTAATAAAACAGAAATCTAGGTGTCACATTTGGATGATCCTGTATATACTGAATTTTGATTTATCAATAATCATCACTACATTAAATTATATATGAAAAAATTTGAAATAAAATCAAAATAATATTTCTACAAATCAAATATGTTTTCTTTCTGTTAAATATTACTAAAATAAATATGTATAAACATTTCTACACAAACCAATATATATATATATATATATATATATATATATATAAATATATAAAGTATGTTCTTTATTTTACGTATAAACAGCGAGTCAAGTTAAAATACACCCCGTCTGAGCTACGGAGTTTTCTCTCAGATATAGAAACCCTTATTTTGTATAGGTACTTTGTTATAAATGGTAAAGTATATCTCTTGGAAAATAAAGAAAAGTTTCACTTTCGCCAAGCTCCAATTTTACGACGCGGCACACCTTATTTATTGGATCGCTATGCTATTTATACGGGCTGCATTTTTGAATTTCAAACGTTCGACTAGAGAGACAAGAAACGTACACACGGTTCAAATTTACTCTCTCGCTCGTACATACGTTCATCCTTATTACGCTTATTGTTACATTGAAAATTGCAGCGTGCGAATTTGAATCGAGAGGTTTACTGATAAAATGATATACAGAGTTGTTTGTTATACCACCAACCTATATACACATTCTGCCACAATCGGTTAACATCTATATAACTAAATACATATATATATATATATATATATATATATATATATATATATATATATATATATAAGGGCTGAATAAATATACAACTTGTTAACTGGCCTCTACAACGAATGAAAAATGAACTTGTCAAGCAAATAATATATTGCATCTGGACTCACATTACGATTCAACTCAAGTTTCATGAATAGTTCATTTCTGTTCTTATAATAGACCGTATTTTCGTACGTCTTCTTTTCAATATCGCAGGGTTTTTCCCCGTAATGATGAACCACTATTTTTTTCCACAATCTGTTTTACATTCTTTTTGTGTATAAATATATATAATTGAATAAATAATATTCTACTGAATGCATGTGTCAAAATTAAATGCGTGAATTACAAAAGAATAAAACATAATATATTTCAAACAGTTGATACGAAAACCAAAATACAAATATAGGAAAAATATTTTTTTGATGATTATTAACATTAAAATAGGAATTATTTTAATATTATTTATTAAATAAATAACTAAACACACAAACATATATATATATATATATATATATATATATATATATATATATATATATATATATATAAACATGCATACACATAAAATATAAAAAGTAAAAAAAAGATAAATACAATAAGATGAAAAAATTATAAATGAAACACTAATTTCTTTTTTAAATATAGGGTCATCAAAATATGACGCTTAGATTTGTGTTTTATTAAAAAGAAATAAAAGAAACTATACATGTTTCCTTATACACCACCCTATACACATGTTTCTTTTTAATAAAACATAAATCTAGGCGTCACATTTGGATGATCCTATATTTGAACATTTTTCAAATTTCATTTTACAATTATTATATATTTTTAATTTTAACTTTTTTTCAAGAAAAATGTATAAAAATATGTAAATTTGAAAATAAATATATAATAAAATATTTTCATACAAAAAGTACTTTTATTTATTTTTCTAATTCAAAATAGATTCAATTTATTTTAATAAAAAAATATCCTATCTTTTAAATAAACTAGTAATTTTTGTATAATACTATTATCTCTTTGAAAAATAATTTTTAAATACACTAAATCAAAAATAACGTTTTTTTTTTAATATTCAACATTTTATAACAGGAATTATTGCAAAACTGCGACAAAAGTCTTACTATTATATGGTAAATGTTTGAACGATTATTCCAATTTTAGCACATGCTATTTTGTCATTAGTGTTCATATTTTTGTGTTATGTATGTACATATATATATATATATATATATATATATATATATATATATATATATATATATATATATATATATTAAACGATATTACTTAATATATTGATTACAAAAACAAATCGAAATTTTCTTTATGAAGTTAATGAAACGAAACGAAAAGCTTGAAAACTTTTCTTAATAAATTACTAAATTTGTATAGTACAGATGCGTATTTTATTCCAAGGATACTTTTAATTAATTGCTTCACTAATGTATTAAATACAATTCTTTTTATATTGAAAACCAATGAATTATATATAATAAATTTTTCACGAATCAATACAGTTAATTTATTTCTTAGCTCAAGATTTTTGTTTGTTATTTATTGCAACGATACATACACACTAGCTATTACTTTAATTTTTTATATCTTAAACACAAAATATAATAGTTCTTAACTTATAGACATAGCTCTGTTTCTTTCAATTCGATATTCCTTAGATCAAAGATCTTGCTGTGATTCTTTATAAAATTATTTTCATTTTTTTGATTTATGTTATTTAATTTTTCTATTTTTTAAAATATAAAGTGTTTTCAAGCGTGTTAGAGTTTTAAATTGAATCCCCATCGAAAGTTCTATCTAACATAAAAAAATATTTATATATGCATGTGTGTGTGAGTGTGTATGTATATATAAAAGTTTGATAAAGGTGTTTTAAGTTAGATAAAACTTTTGATATGATTCAATTTAAAGTTCTATCAAGCTTAAAAAAACAGCTATATTTTTCAAATATATATGTGTATATAAAAAAATAGATAAGCAGGTTAAGATATCATTTTTCATAAAATCGATTAAGAGTACAGTTATTTTTTTTATTTTTAAATTTCATGTATCTATACTTTGAATATATTCGCCGTTATAATTCCCATAAATAAAAATGAGTAAATAATATTTAATTATTGAATTGTTATAAAATTTTATAATTTTCAGGTAATTAGTGTGTATAAAAGTATTAAATAATATTGAATATATAATGAGAAATATGGGTTTTCCAATAAATGCTTCGGAAGTTTAAATGGAAATAAAATAAAAAGTATTTAATTAATTAGTTATTATTTTTTTTTATTTTTAAGTATATTCTATAGCATTAATGATACAATATAATTTCACTCATATGACCACCATTTGTTTAGTTCAATTTTAGTCACTTTTTCACATAATTGTGGTCCAATTTCATGAATTAGACGTTCAATGTTTATTTTTAATGCTTCTGTTGTTTGTGGTTTATCAGCATAAACCAATGATTTTACAAAAAATAATTCAATGGAGTTAGATTAGATAATCTTGGTGGCCAATTAATGAGTCCATTCTGTAAAATAATGGACTCATTAAACTTTTGTTTCAATAAGACTATTGAAGTTTTTACAATTTCTAAGCATTGCTGAACTGTTCAACGTTCTATGGTAATTTGCCAAACTATACTGAGTTGAAAAAAAATTCAAACATGGCTGCCACTAGTTGTCAAAGTTCTGACATTCTTATTGAAAACCCCTATATAATTTTCATTTGAAAAAATTAATTATGATAAATATAACTTAATTTCTAAAGAAATTAACGGATGTTTCATTTTTTTCAAATAATTAAGGACTAACTACTCAAGAATTGACCATACAAAGTCCTCCACAACTAAGTGTATAAGAAAATGTTCATTAAAAAACGTCATTATCCATATTTGTCATGAAAAGTTACATATAAAGTTCCGTTCAAATTCAATTTGAATTAAGGAAATTAATTCCGATATGTAATTGAACAAAGTTTCAAGTAGCAATTAAAAAGTTTCGTTCTCCTAAACAGACAAAAAAAAAATTAAATTCAAATCGACGTAAACATTTCGACGCAGTATAAATTTCATCACGATCGTAATGTACAGACAAAATTTCAAATAAATAGCCTTTTCAATACATCATTCGCGTTTCAAGTGTCAATAATTGCCGACCGCGAAGAACACGGCCGAAACACGAAAACATTCACATTCGACGCCGTAGTAAAGACCAATAAAATTCCACAAAATTTATCTTTAAAACAGCAAATTCGCCTCATTAAACATGACGTATTTATACAGAACGTAAAATGGTGTACGTCACAATATTTTTTCGGCATCTCGCTCGCGCCGATCGTACGTCTGTAGTCGTGTGACGAAGACGAATAGCGTGCGGTTGTATAAAACGTTCGTGGAGAATGAGGGGTGTGACGAGGGAACGAGGTTTGCGCAATAAGACAACAGTTTCAAATAATTCCTTAAATAAACAGACAAAACTCATTTGAAATACTGTCAAAAACATAATTGAATTAGACAAGTCGCGTTCGCGTTCAGAGACGAGAAAAGTCGAGATGAATACAGTGGAAAGCTTTATTCCGACGGGGATTGACTTAAACGACGCGTGCGTATTACGAGGCCATTTTATATTCGTAATTGTATGGTAGTACGGATTGTTAAAAAAAATTCAACTCGAATCATCCAAATGGTTACAATGGGGAAAAAATTAAAATTTCAAATCAATTTCACTTTTATTCAAAGATTTACTTGATTAAATACTTGTTTCTATTTTGGTCGAAGCAATTTTTGTATTCAAAGATATAACATCTCTAAAAATTTGTAAATAAAAAGTAATCAGTTATATTCTTCTTCGATACGCGAAAAAAAACAATAATAAATATATTTTTTATGGAAATCGTACAACTGAAGGCATTAATATATTATTTATTTATTTCAAATAAAGATCGAATTTATTTATTTTTTAAAAAAATGAACATTTAACATTTTTTTATCGAGAAGCACTGTATATATATTTTCTGTACATCTATACTCCATTACCATCACTCAAGTAACTTTACGATACCACATTGAGAGATTTGTGGTCGTTCGTTCAACCATCATTGCACAAAAAGTTTTAACTTCGTCAGCTCTAAATCTTTCCCTCCTTAGATTTCTTTGAGAGAATCGAACACGTGAAAATCGCTTAATGCTAGATTAGAATTATAGGTAAGACCTACAAGTACATTTCAATGCAATTCTTCGAGGTTCTCTTTGTTGCAGCTGAACTATAAAAGTACGCATTGTCTTGTACAAGAGACATTTCTGATTGATCGGTTTTGTATTTTTAAACGAAAGGAGGGATTGAAACAGAATTAGAGATGCTTTGAGTAATAAGCTTTGTTGACGGTTCATTGTTTTGTCATAAAATCGATGTATAAAGCACAATAGCGATTATTAAAGAGTATAGAAATTGATAATTGTAAAGATGTTAATATTTGCCTTCTTTTTTTAATCAACGCAGTGATTGTTTGTATCCTTGTTTATCATTATTACGCAAAAAACAAATAAATGGACTAAGAAATGTTTGTTGATGACATTTGCAATGACATTTTTTATACATTATATCAGATTGAATCAATTAAACTAAACTTTCAAGATATGAAAATAATGATTTTGAAAATAATAATATTTAAATATATTGATAAAATAAATAAAAATATCTTTTAAATATATATACTACATTATTTGAAATTGTCTAATAATTGAAATTTCGCAATTATTTTAAATATTAAAAATCATATAAACAGAATTATTTTCGTCTTGAAACTAAAATCAAACAACGCCTTAAATCGTATTATCGATTGAAAATAATTTTAGTGAAATAATCCCATGTATTACACACACGTCTACTTTAAACCCTTTATACACAAAAGTCCCCTTTAAAACACTATCCCTGAAACATCATACATCATTGAAAATATTTCATTGTCCTACGAAAATACCACGAATAAAGTATGAACGCCCGTTACGATATTCGGTAAACGCATTAAACAAACCGCGTAATGCTGTGAACTAATTAATGCGCGCACATGATCAAAAAGCATAATAAAGAATTCATGTACACTTTATCTTACCGACCGAACATTATGCGAGTATTAACTGGTCCCACCACGTTTTAAAACGGCCTATAACAATCCGCGAATAATTCAACGAACAACGGTCGACCATCGAGCACGAAAATAACTTTCTAGTCATTAGTATTCAGACAACATACTATATTGAATTAAATGTCAACACCTGGTTTAGAAAGGTAAGTTGATCCCTGACAAAATGCCGGCCGAAAATGAAGAAAGATCAGGATACGATTGTGGAAACTGGAAAATAAATACAAACGGAAACATGTGTGTGCGGACGGATCGTTTATTAACTACAGGAGAACAATGAAACGAGCGCGGTGAAATTAATTCCCGGTCAAAAATCAGTTAGTTCACGTTTCAGAAATATATTGATCAACAACGATATCTTCCTAATATTCCATTGACTTTTATCTAAATATATATATTGTATTAGTTTGTCCGAAAAATCATGACGCATTTCGATTATGTTTTTCAAAATATCAATTATTTATATAAAGCACAAAGTTTAATCAATAACGTATTTGCCATTTTGTTCAATAACGTTTTGTCATCTTTCAGCGAGCTTTATAATTCCACATTCGTAGAAAGACCTGTCTCTATCAGCAAAAAACTGGACAAGGTGCTATTTTACAGCCTCATTGGAATTGCACGATTTACCACGTAAGGAGTTTTGCAAAAACCAAAACATATGGAAGTCTGTCGTTAAAATGTTGTACAAATACGCTGAGTGTGGCAACACATCTCATCCAAGCTCCAATAGTTTTTGACAGGTGACCAAACTTGTGTGTGGTCTCGCGTTGTCATGTTGCAACAGAACTCCATGGCGTATCTGGATGATCGATTCGTTCAAATTGTCTAATTGATGACAATAAACATCAAAATTGATTGTTTCATCTGTTTGTAAGAGCTCGAAATATATATAAGAATTATACACCCTCATAATTCCACCAAACTGAGAGCATGATTTTCCTTTGATAAGTACCTGTTTTCGATGTTGTTTGAGTTGACTCTTTTGACCTGGTCTAAGACCGTTTGCGTTCCACGTTATTCTATACAATCCATTTTTCGTCGCCAGTTATCAAAAATAGATCGCTTTCTTCACGTTCAATGAGCATATCACACATGTTTATATGACCAATCAAAAATGAATTTCTCTGAGTTTATAACGAACCCAAATGTCAAGCTTGCTTATGTATTCCAGCTTCTTGAAATGGTCATGAACGCTGGAATGATGAATATTTAATGTTTCTGCAATCTCACGTGTCATATAACGCAGGTTTGATTCGATCAATGTCTTTATTTTGTCATCAACCTCAGTTGGCTTTCCTGAGCGAGGAGTGTCGTTACCATCAAAATCACAAATACGGAATTTCGGAAACCATCCGTAAACTTTACGCAACTTATCATAAGTTTTCCGTGCGTTGGAAATAAAATAGTAAAATATGGCGAAAATGCACAATTTGATCTTCCATCTTCAACTTGTTATAAAATTTATAAAACTCTATATATTTGAATGAAGGCAGAAGTATCAGCTATCAAACGACATAACAATTATATAGATATGAATGACGTTTCTACTATAAAAAAATAGATTAACAACATCTATTGCAAAAATCCAACATGGCTTTTCGACAACCCAACATATTATATGTGAATTGTTATGATATTTTATAAAAATATTTCAATATATATGGAAAAATATTAGTAATAAAAACCTTTAAATTAAAATTCATCTCAACTCAAGTAATATATATATATATATATATATCTATATATATATATATATATATATATATATATATATATATATACTTACGCACAAAAATGAAAAATCTCGGACTGTATAAAATATATAATTCGTATAAGTATTATATATCACGTTCTATTCGAATAATTTAATGAAAAACTGGAATGCAAATCACAACCTAAAACACTGGCATCAGAATTAAAGCCGACAGTAAAGCTCGGAACAATTTAAAAATAAAATACTGAAACGGAAAAAATAGCAAACGGCGTACACTTTTTCTACATTGTTATTTTTCAGTCACAATCTGTGCCTGTGTTTGTATGCTGACGTGTACATGTCTATGTGCGTGTTGTAAAAACATACACACACATTCACATATATACATATATATATATATATATATATATATATATATATATATATATATATATATAAATATATAAAATAGACATATATGTAACCTTGTTGTTAGTAGAATGGGTGTTCTTCGTGAGTGTATTCGTACACAGTGGCTATAGACCCCTCCTCTCTATACGTTTGTGAAGTTTCATAACACATGATTTAATGCCTTCGCGTGAGTTGTATCACAAAAAGAAAAATTTCTTGTTCGGGGCTCGAAGCAAATCCTTTTTAGGATTACCACAATACGTGTCGGATAAAGATAATCGAAAAGAGATCATGCGTATGCAATCGTCTTTTGTTGAAGAGAAACAGATCGAATTTCTTCTTTTAAAAAATATATTTGATATAAATATATATATATATATATATATATATATATATATATATATATATCAAATATAAAAACTACGAAATAGATATACTATACAACAAACTTCAGCAGTAAAATTAAATTATCTGAACTTAAGTATTTTTGATTGATACTACTTTATTGATTTCAAATAATAATATAAAAATAATTAACTACACATTTACTCATCTTCTAGACAGATTAAATTTTCATTTTCGTTTAAGAATTTCACAATCAATTTCAGATTTTATTATAACGACAATAAAAATTATATGGGATAAAAACGATGAATTTATGTTTAATTAAAATTAAATTATGGTAAATTCTTATATTTGATTAAATATATAAAAAAATAAATCTGCCAGTAAAAAATATAAAATATAAATAAACTGTAAAAAAATGTTCAATTATATTTGAAAAATGAATTCAAACCATTTATTTAATCATTCTTTTAAAGATTGCGTGATCTAAATACTCATTTACCCGTTATATGATTAGGATGTACAGAAATTGTGAAGTAACTGTTTCCTTGACCTACATTATTTATAAGAATTATAAACATAAAGAACTTGGTAAAAAAGCTGTATAACTTTAAGGAAATGATAAATGGATTCAATTATATGACTATTTTATCCACAAAAAACATTAAAATCTAAAATGATTAATTTAGATTCTGGATATTTTTAATCATGTGATTTTAATTGCATCATGAAATGACAAATACTGTAAAGTAAGAAGAAAAAAATAAATCAGATTTTAATTCAACTGATTAATTAAAAAGTAATTATTTATATATAATATTTAACATTAATTGCAAATATTCCTATACTAATTTAAATTATGACTAATGAAACATGAAATTGAGTTAAACATGTTTTCCAAAAATCTAATAAAAATTAACACCAGATGAAAGAAGTAACTAATGCTCTTCTGTGGTAATACTGGCTGTTTTCGTATGATAGTAGATGAAATTTACAGTAAT
The DNA here is from genome assembly GCA_029203775.1 of Neoneuromus ignobilis. Lineage (NCBI taxonomy): Eukaryota > Metazoa > Arthropoda > Insecta > Megaloptera > Corydalidae > Neoneuromus > Neoneuromus ignobilis. The sequence goes on along the minus strand of CP092092.1, from coordinate 34,502,347 downwards.
CTGTTTTAGTAACAATTGTTAAAACCACAGACGTACAGAATATATGTCTTTGCTGTTTTGCTTTACGAAACCAAATTAACTAAAACCAATAAAATAAACCAAAACTTTCCGTTGTCCCTAATACCAAAATTGGAGTATAACAAATTTGTCGAGTTTTACAGAACTTGCGTTTAATTGCGACAGATAAGCATATTGAAATAAATCAAAAATTATATTTAAAGTAGGATCGATAATACTAAAAATAAAAATGAAACGAATATCATATATTATTATGTACAAAAATAAAATGGATTGTATCTTAAAATAACAATAATATCATTTTTTAAATGAAGTTAAAAAATACGATATGTAGATTCGTTTTATACAAGAGAAAATAAATCTCAGACGTAAAAAAATCACTACAATTCATAACATAAATTTATAATGAGCTTATATATATATATATATATATATATATATATATATATATATATATATATATATATATATATATATATATTATATATATATAAAAAGCAATATATAAATTTCTCTAAAAATATATAAAATTTATTTTCTTGTAAATACTGAAGAATAAATTGAAAAATACTGATTTCGGTTCATCTATAAAAAATATTATGAATTTTATTATATATATATAATGAAAAAAATACATTTATATTAAAATTGTGATTCTACTGCTAGTTCACAAATACTTCTTGTAATTCACAAAAATGAAGTCCAGAATTCAATTTTTTTGAACGGTTGAAAAAAATATATAATTTCATTTTACTGTAATATTAAATTTATATTATTATAAAACATGTTTTTAAATAAAAATAAAATATTATCAACGTTTAATTAGTGTTATTAAACGAATAAAAAATTAAATAAAAGAGTCGTAAAAGTTAACATAATACATTCATTGTTTAATAAATCATATGTTTAAAAATCTGCTTTATTTTTTATTTCATTTATAATTCCATTTATTTATATTATTTTAAATTAAATCTCTTTATAAACTGCAACAATTTCAATATTTATAAAGAAAAAGTTTCGATCTATCAATTGAAAAATAAATATTTTATAGAACAATTAAATATGATATTATTTTTAAAAATATTCAAACGTTTACTCGATAATTATAACCATTTATTCCTACACCTATTCTAAATTCAGTGTTGAATTATTTATCAATTTAAATATCTACAACTATTTACTACAATAGCAACTTATGTTAGTTCTCTACATACATTAACGTTTACTTGACATTTGACCACAGAATGTATAATATAACAGTTCAATTTAAGCAGAAAGTACGAAACTAATGTAAAGAAAATATCTCTAATTTTTCAAGTCATTAAATTTTTCATCAAATTAAAATTTAAAGTGATAATTATAGTAGAACTGTTAAAGTGCTCTTCACATATAATAACTTAGAATTTTAAGTACTGATAAATTTCATTTCTTTTGTTGTTAATAGATGAATTTGTAATGGCATTAAAAACGAATATACATTAATTCATTACTTTTAAAAATAGTGTTTTATTATAATCATTTAAAATATGTATCCATACTTTATTAATCTTTTGAAAATGAACATATTAAAATATCTAAATTATTTTTTCTTAGATGAAAAAATAGAAAAATATATTTATACTTTTTTTATAAATATAATTTATATTAACATTTTTATTTTAGTTATCAATTTTTTAATTATATAATTGTTTGATTTAAACCTCGAAATATAAAAATCACACATGAAACAAACATTTATTAACATTTAAAACTCTTTTATAAATTTCTTTAAATATTTTATATAGAGTGGCTCTAATGAGACTAGGATTTAGACAAACATTTTACTTACTATTATTATATTTAATATCTTTTATAATCTTTCAGTTTCATTTGGGTCACCTTATATAATATTTAAAATCTGTTTTCGAATTTCAATATGCTACATGTTTCTAATTTTCTTTTATATAACTATTATCATTTTAAAACAATTTATAATGCTTGAAAATCTTTATAGAATATATTTTAAGAAAATATTATTTTCATTAAAAATTTTTAAAAAAATAAAAAACTGACTATGACACAAATTCTTAAAAAGATAAACTATGTGAAACTATATAAAAAAAGTTTTGTTAAAAAAACACCTTTAAATATTTTTTTAGGTTTATCTGTATGAAACACAATAATCTTGATGAAACAAATTTCGATTTCTATATTTTGGTTATAGTAGAAAATTATTTAAAATTTATTCCAAAACACATGCATACTTGTTAAGTGATTATAAAATATGTAACAATAAAAGCAGCGATGGTGAATTCTTAAAAATCAAATCAAAAAAGCCAATTTTAACGCAGTAACAACATTGATAAAAAAGCAGTATATAAAAATTTCAAAAAATGTAATTGTTAAGTTTTTAAAACAGTTAGTTTGAATGAGTAAAATTTAACAATAATTTATATGAATTTATATATATATACAAATTCAAATAAACAAATACATATATTAAATTGAATAACAAGTAATGGTATATTATCGAACGTGTAGTCAAACAACTCTTATTACAATTAACTATAATTTATGTCGAAGCTTATTTGAACGTTTAAACAATAAAACGTGCTTGCAAAACTCATCTAAACTAATTTAATCTATTTTATAGGTATTTCTCTTTCATTGAAAGCTATAACTTTAAAACAAATACGATTAGATCTATTTACGGAATGTTTCTTTCATTCTTATTATAGTTCTTTTATTAACACTAGGAAAAATATTCAATTAGATATTAATGTTTATATTATTGATATTATACGTATAGAAAAATGTTTAGAAATGCTAAATGATACTTGTTTTCACAAATATATTTATATATGATTTTTAAAATATATTTTCACAATTTTTTTTCAAATTAAAAAAAATATATTTTAAAAAATCAAACCTTAATCTCAATAAACTGATAGCAAAATTATTTAAAGACAATGATTTCGAATAAATTGCAAATATTATTTTAAGCATCAATAGTAGATAAATATCAGGAATAAACATATCTATTGTTAAATAAATATTTATTTTATTAAATACGAATATATAAATAATTCTGGAAATATTGATTAAAAATAGATAATATCCTTTACAACTAGACTATTTGTTTTTATGTGATAATTTCAATTTAATAAAAATAAACGACACACACAATTAATATTTTATACCAACAATATACTTTATAGAAAAAATTCAACATTTATTTTAATCGATGATACACATTTCAATACCAGTGCCATCATCAGACAAATAATTTATAAAATCTAATATCTAAAATTAGATTTTATAGTTGTTTTTTAAAAGGTGAGAGAACTTTAAATTGAATCCCTAACGAAAATTCTATCTTATCTAAAAAAACACCTTTATCATACCTTTATATATACTCGTATATATACAGTCACACACACACACACACACACACACACACACACATATATATATATATATATATATATATATATATATATATATATATATATATATATGAGTAGTGTTTTTAGATTAGATGGAATTTTCAATAGAGATTCAATTTAATGTTCTATCACGCTTTAAAAACACCCTTATATAATGTAATATTCTGATAACGATACCATGACTTTATATAAAATTGAAAAAATGAATTATTATCTTTTTTATAAAAATTACACTCCCTTGAAAAAAAAAATTAGAATATTTATAAATTTCATATTCTACTTCACATCAATGTAAATTTTTTAACAACGTATTTTTTTATGAACTTTTTTTTAATACGGTTAAATATACGACTAAGAGTATTAAGAATTTAATACTATACTAAATAGACGATTTTATTTCAAATACACTCCTAATTCTCGTCATATTAAATACTTCACTATTTCTGATGTACTCTATTTGGAAGTTTACTTACATTTTCTATTTTTAAAATAGACATAAAATATATTTTTTTCAGACTATATGTAATTTATATTTAGAAATCAATTTACATTTAATAAAAATTTTAATATGAAATATATATATATATATGTATATATGAGTCATCCAAATGTGACGCCTAGATATGTATTTTATTAAAAATAAACTATACACATGTTTCTTTTTAATAAAACACAAATTTAGGCGTCACATTTGGATGACTCTCTCTCTCTCTCTCTCTCTCTCTCTCTATATATATATATATATATATATATATATACACAAACATACATACACATATTTTTATTGCTTATATTAAAATAGGCATGGAATTATTTATGTCAAATTTTAATTAATACTGAAATTGTTTGACTACACATTTTAAGTTTCATTTATTCATTACCCAATCTATCCTATCTATGTATTATATATATATATATATATATATATATATATATATATATATATATATATATATATATATAATGCGATAACCCCAAAAACATCAAAGCTAACATAGTACGACACCAAACAAGTAATAATAATCACCCCATGATATACCTGACGCGTAGCCTGGTTCGCTCGCACTGTCGTCATCGTCGTCCTCTGAACCTGATCCATAATCGACACGTCCCGGTCCCGATCCCGTCGAACCTGGACCACCGCCCTCGACCACACGATGCTGACATTCGTGCCCGATATGATGATAATGATGATGGTATGCTGCGTGCGGCACGGCGTACTCCACAACACTACACGAAGAGCCTCCGGCACCGTCGTACGTTCCACCGTACCCGTGCCTACTATGTCTGCGCGTCAACGTGCTACCGGCCGACAAAGAACCGCCGCCACCGTGATGATGGCCCAAATGCGGCGGTCGACCACCGCACAGGACTGCCGCTAAGGCACCCTGAGGTCCTCCGCCCGGACCGGAACCCGCGCCGCCCATCATTGAACTGCTGCCGAGCAGTTCGAGAGATGGACGACGAGAGAATGAATTGTCGGACTGTATTTTGTGGTAATTATGACTGAGGTTAGTGCTGTCTCACATGTACGATTCAATATTTGTTATTTTTTTGTTTTCACAATTTTTTACGACATTGTGGTTGTATTGTTATATGCGATATTTTCACATTGAATTCGAATTAAATTATTAACACGTGATTTTTTTTATTAACGATAATCATTCGTAATCAAATGTTCATTCTTCGATCCACAACAGTAGCATTGATTTTTGAGCTAAGAACGATAATATAGATTCAATTATTGTACTAACAATAATTATAACGACACATTCTAAATTAACGAACTTGAACTATCAATATATATTTAATTTCCATTTGACAATTATACTAAAATATCGATTATTTCATGACAAATTTATAATCGAATGTAATTTATTTTTGTCTTTATTCTATTTGATTTTTTTTTCAATTTTTAACGCACAAGAATGCCTTATAAAAATTATAAATAATTTAAAAAAAAGTAAAGGAAATTTATTTTACTTTTAAAATATTATATGTCTATATAACATAAAAAAAATACACTAGGAAAAAAATTATATATTAAAATATTTAATTTATCGAATGAAAATAAAAAAGAAAAGTGGAATATTAAAAAAAATACCTAAATTATATGTCAATTAAATTTACAATTTTCAATGTAGAATACGAAAAAAATGAAACTGAAATTAAATCTAATTAAATATTTTCAGTACAAGGTAAATTATTTTTATTTAATTCCACACATTTTCACGTATTTTAAAACTGGAAAAACGGTTCAAAAATAGTAATAAAAAAATAAAGAAAAATCAATCAATAAAAACTAAACAAGTGTTTATAACCTCATATTTTTTAAAAATAGAATTAATCAAAATATTCAATGTTATAATTTATTTTATTCAACTGAAATCTAAACATAATATCCCAAAATTTATACGAGTAAATGAAAGCGGAAAGAACGTTAACTCAATTATATAAACACACGGAAAACAGATTAATTTGGTAATTGATTTCGAAGGGCGTAATTAGAAAATATACTTATGAATACATATAGTATATGTCGAGAAATGAAGTTATTTCAATTTTATTCCACGAATAAAAGATATAAATAATTCAATATGAGTGTTCTCAATAAACTAAATGGAGAGAATATTTGATATTTATTTATACAATATTTTGTTATAATCAATTATGTTTTTTTAAAAAAATAAAGAGTAGTAAAAGAAAAAGGGGAAAAAACTTCAACGCGTCCGTCACAAAAACATCCTGTACCTGTTATTAAAAAGGATATATGTACATTTGTTCGTATGTACACAGGTAACCGGTTGTATTACACGCATTTCAAACACTGTAGAGGAAAACTGTATCTGCGTAGGAGGTTAAAACTGGTATGAGAATAGGTTATATGAGAAACGCAGGTTTCTTCGAAGGTAACGACGACGAACGGCGATGGTATGAGTGGCGGTAGATGTGTGAAGCGTATAGGAACGAACATGTAAGTAGTAGTAGAAAGACATGGTAGCAGGAGACGACGTTTCCAACTAAATGGGATACACAAAAAAAAAGTTAAACGAACGAGTAAATGTTTAAAGACTGAATATTCTCGGAAGCGTGCGTTACATACCAAAGGTGTCTCTTTCATCATTTCGTATCCCTTCGTAACACTGAATAAATTATCAAGAGGTTAAGTAAAAAAAGGGTAAGCACGGTAAACTCTTCGAAAATTGAACAAGCCACGCATGCGAGCTGGATTTGCACGAGAATACAGAAACGGTCGGAAATTTCTTTAGAGATACGATGTTGTACGTGTACGTATATTTGTATAAAACATTCAAATCGATTGGATTAGAACGTTGATTTCGTTACAATACGGCTTGTCAGACAATCATTTATACGTTTTATTCAAATTTAATTTTGAACAAAAGATTTCCTTCTTGTACATTCCAATGGAATTGGACTTGGTACGTGTAACGAGCTGAAATGTCTTGTAGAAATTATAATGAATAATAAAACGATTCAGAAATGAAAACTAGATAACAATCATTCAAAATGTATTGAATTTACTAAAAACGTTTAATTGTATAGAAAAAAATATTTCAAATCATCATTTTTCAATACATAAATATATATGTATGTCTGAATTTATAGTTATATACTTTCAAATGTGTGAATGTAGAAGATAAGTTGAAAAATTCAACATTCACACTATGAAAATACAGTAGTGTAAAAAATAACGTTTTAAAGCAAAAACAAAGTTGTTAAATTTTTATTTTTTCTACATTGAACGAGTAGGTATATAAAAAAATGACATTTGGAAAAAAACATTTATTCACTTTATAAAATGTTTATGGCCAATTTTTCTCGACATGACATAACAAATATATTAAGAAACGAAAAATATGAATAGATGCGTTCAGTAATGAAACGTTGAAGAAAACAAATCACCGGAACCGGGTATAAAAATGAAAATATATCCAATTCATCTGATACGAAAATGTGAACATCATACAATGAATACAAATGCGGCATACATACATACATATATTTATATATATATATATATATATATATATATATATATATATATATATATATATAAATATACCGGATGAAAGAAAGAACATAAAAAGCCACAGGGACAAACGGGCATTATTGATAAAGAATAATACGTAAAATAGGATGAAATATTTGAAATCTACTTTCTTCCGAGAGAAAAAAAAACTTTTTTAAGATTTATTTGTTTTGGGATAATAGATATAAAAATAGTTGTTAAGATAAAGCAAGGATATTTTTCTCAGTGAATTCCCCGAAGGAAACAGGGAACGAAAAAAACGTATGATACGAATCAGTCGTGAAGAAAAAATATACTATTCACAAGTTGCATTTCGCTTATTTAAAACGAAAAGAAAAACGTGAAATATTAGAAGAATTTGCGGGAAAATTGGAAATAGTAGCATTCTTATACTCATATGAAAATAATATTAAATATACGGTTTAAAAAGTAATTTCAAATTAATTAAGCTAAATAATTATAAAAATCTGTAATGATCTCAAAAAAGATTTTATTGTGTCATTATTTCTAATTGTATTTTATTTGAAATAAAATAAATTTAATAATAATAAAATATATATTTAGTAAAAAAGATAAAATAATATCATTCTATTTTTTCCATTTATTTATGAACTACTTCAATAAATAAAATGTATACTTCTGAAAATAACATAAAAGATATAAATAATAAAGAGACTAAAAAAAATAAACACATGGGAGACGAGAAAACTAAAAACATATTTACAATGAAATAAAACACAACTTTAAATTGAAAAGAGATTTATTTTAATAGTAGATCGTTTTTCTGATTTCATAGACACGAATATATTTTACTAATGGATTTAACACTTAGCTAATGGAGAATCGAACATCAATAGTTCAACAAGATTACAATCCATTACAAATAATTAGATTAAAAAAAGATTAAATAGACAAACTTTTTCTACTCTATTTTAATTAATTCTATTGTATTTCTTGTTTTTAAATACATTTCATAGACAAGATTCCAATAATTAACAATATATTTAGTTTATATTCTTTTACTATTTCAAATATTTTCTACATTTTGTAACGAGCTTAGAGTTTAATTTTTTTGTATTTATACGACAATAAAATCTAAGCTAAATGGTAAAATGTGATTTTTCTAGTACTAAATTAGAAATATATGTTTGGTAAGAGATTTTTTTGTTAAAAAATATCTTAATAATCAATGTTAAAAAAATGATAATAGAAGATTATTTGTATGAAGAACTGAAGTTCGAGAATTTTATTATAAAAATAAATACATTTATAAAAATATTCAAACAAATAAAAGAAAAATTTCAAATGATTGCGTTTAAAAAATTCGCAGGCATCGTTCGTAACAAGAAAAATAAAGTCTTCATCAATAATGAAAATTGAATAGGAAATGCTATTAAGAAATCAATAATAACACAAAGGCCCGATAAAAACTGCATAGAAAAAAATTCAAATTAAACATTCAAATATCAAAAATCAATGACTACGTCAATCAAATGCCCGGACTTGGACAATATTCAAGAGCCATAATAATCAATATCCCATATAATAGGACCGTAACCAGTCCGAATTTCTTACAACCGCAACATCGACGAAATTGACAACACACCTCAATGGACGCACGTCGGGAATAAACGGATCCCGAACCGTCCAAATCGCCGGACATCGTATTATTATTACTATTCACATGCGACGAGCTTACAACGGGCCTGTCTTCGATCACGGGTACACTGGACGCTACGGTATGGCTCCTGCGAGGACTTCTGCCTCGATCCGGCACTGTCGTCGCACTCCAATAACCCCACGCCATTTCGTTATTTATTTATATAATGTCTTAATCGAGTCACTTACGCTCTGCTCTATCGATTGCGTCTCGTTTGGAATTTCTCAAAATGAAAAAAACACACTGATTTAACACTCGTATTTGTATTAAATTATTAATTGTTTCTGAGCCATTTTTCAAATGTTGAGCTTAATTCTTTATTTCACTTCGAGGATTAATCTGTTTTATTCATTATTTTAACATCTTACGTAAGCACCATTTTTGTTTGTTGAAAATGTTTAAAGATTCTGGTACATCAATACCCGTAAATTAATTAAAAATGTAATTTTAGTTCGAAACAATCGATCGTTCAAAATTTATCATAAATATATATATTATGTAATATTATGCTGAATAGAATATGTCAATATTAAATACGGTACATGTGATAAATATGAATTGAAAATTTAATTAATTATATAGAATAGAACGTCGACAAAGATAACATCTACGTGCTGAGATAAATATTATTCGACGAACATTATACAGAATACAGTAAGGCTCGTCGCCATTTTGTTTTTTGTTCACTTTATATTAGATGTTTTGCTTTGAGGTTAAGTTAAAACCGGAGCTTTGCACTTCACTGATAGGATTTTCATGTACTGTTTTTTTACGATATAGGTTTTTGAGGTTATGTTAGATATGATTTTGTTACAATAAGTAAATATTTGTCGGTTTCTTTTCCTTTCTCTATTTCTCTCTCTCGTAAACATTCATACACATATGTTTATTTATATTTTTGGTTTGTGCTATCGATCTAAACGTATCACAATGATTTGTTTTCTTTGCAGTATACAAAAAAAATATTACACTTTCAAACGGGGTTATGGTTGTTGCTGTAATGCAATAAATATATAATGAAAGTACATTTTTTATTTTCGTTTAGGCGAGATTCATATCTTTTTGACAGCTTAATGCCTGAATAAAGTAATTATTTTACATAAAGATTACGTTTATTTATATTGTTTTCACACTTAAGATACGGTGTTATGTGCGTTTTTTATATGATTTTTTTATATACCCGAGCAAGTGTACATTTAAGAAAAAATATTTAAACTCATGTTTATTAATAATATTAATTGCATGTTTAGGTTACTTGTAATATTTAAGTAATCGTTTATTTTTAAATTATGTTACATTTAAATTAATTTTTAGAAATGACGTATGATAAATAAAACATTTTTCTTGAAATACAGACCGTATATAAATTCTCGCAGTAGAAAGAAACTAAAATATTGTATAAAATTAACAATAGTGATAAAATGAATAAATATTTTCAGTTATGAAAATAATAACACTACCGAATATTTTAATAAATAACGCGACTTATTTTGTATGTATAATTAACGTATCATAATATACAGAATTTATAACTTTAAAAGAAAAAATTCACATGGGTTTTATTTTTTTAAAAATGAGGTCAAATATAAAACCTACATAAAAAATCAACGTACTTTTTTTTAATTTCGTTACTTTTAAAAATATAAATCATTAATTAATATATTTCGTTTTTTGATTTATCACACACATATACATTCATATATAAATATATATAAAGTGTTTTTTAAGCGTGATAGAACTTTAAATATAATCCTTATTGAAAGTTCTATCTAACCTAAAAAAATATCTAATCTACATTTATATATATATATATATATATATATATATATATACACACACACACATAGGTGTGTATATAAGTGCGTATGTATTAGGTCGTAATATAAAATGTCAGATATGTCAATTGGAAATCAAAGAGAAATCCGACATTTCACATTACACGACCTTATATATATATATATATATATATATATATATATATATATATATATATATATATATATATATATATATATATATATATATATATATATATATATATATATATATATATATATATATATATATATATATATATATATGTATATATATAAGTATGATAAAAGTTTTTTTAGGCTAGATAGAACTTTCGATAGATTCAATTTAAAATTCTATCACTCTTTAAAAAAACACATATATACGAGAGTCGTTTGATAAATATGGTAAATTTATTTATTTTTTTACTTTTTTACCATACTCATCAAACGACCCTCGTATAATAAATACATCATTTATAAAATAAAAGAAAATGTGGTAATTTTAAATGTACACACGATAAAGTAAATTCCAAGCATGTAATATTTTAGAAAAATGTTTTTTTAAAAAAATCCAAATATAAATTGAAAAATTAATAAAACTGAAATGAGTAACAAATAAAATAAACAAGTCATGAATTACATTTGCAATAATATATTATTGTTTTATATAGCGCATTCAAATAATAAAATCGTATAGATTTTAATTAATATAAATTATTAGTAAGTTCAATAATTATCAATGTCTGGACATTGTAATTAGTAGCAGCAGCAGCAGTAGCTTGTCAGTACACTAGTGTATGACAGTCACTCTAATGGCAATGTTTGGTCTACATTGGCGGCAATTTGCATCAGTTTCCTAGACATGCGATTTAATACAAACGTAGCAATACGTAGTAAATAAACTCACAACATGCAACCAAAGCTAATACTGTTAGGAAATTGGTGATCCCCTAATTACTTCACAAATACTATGTACGTACGTTCATACATATATACATTCTCATACATAAACATGATTACTTGTACTGATGTACAAATGTGTGTGTGTGTGTATGTATGTATGTATATGTATGTGTATGTGTGTGTATATATATATATATATATATATATATATATATATATATATATATATATATAAAGTTCAATTTTAATTAGATTTAAATGAATATTACTGACTGCAAATTTTGTTCATATAAACATACATACAAATATATATATATATATATATATATATATATATATAATGTTTATATGTATGTTCCTATGAACAAAATTTGCAGTCAGTAATATTCATTTAAATCTAATTAATATTAAACTTTTCACATTATTGCTCGTTTCATTTTATTTCCAATTTAAATACATTTATACCAAAAACAAAAATTTTTATTTTTATTCATACGTACACACATATCGAATCATACTACTCCAAACAATAAAAAAATCTGTACAGTATATTGAAACTTTACTTGCTAACGAAATAAAATGACTCAACCGGTGAAAGTACAGAAAAATAATCGAAAAGCTTGTATAGAAAATCTGAATTGTCAAACCAGTACAGTTAAATGAATTTATGAGACAAGTAGATTAGATACAGTGAACTATATAAGCTCTAATTTTTGATATTTACAAACAAATTGATAATATCATTACAAATAAACTACTTACATTTGATTTTATTTAAAATCATTTAAAAAGTGAAATATCAAACTATATGAAGTATAAAATAAAGAAAGAAATGTTTTTCCACCCCTAACACCACAATATGTTATAAAGTGTTCAATAATCACATTGTGATTATTAAAAACTTTATACTGAAGATAAAAATTCATTTGTGTTAAAGTGAATTAGTCACATTGTCAAAAGCAATGTTATCAATATTTGAAAATTCTATATTGAAAACCTTTAAAAGTCAAAGTTATATTAAACAAATAACTAAATATAACGTATTTAAAAAACATCACGTTATGAACTTGATATTTGTGAAAAAAATAATGTCTCACACTTAAATACACCGGTCCAAAAGAGTTGAAATATTCAAAATGTAAACAAAGATACGTACAAATGTCACAATATGGTAATTCTGAACGAAGTACCACTTCTAAAGAAAGCGACGTGAATTTTTTCAAGCGAATTTCCCGTTTTGAATATTTATTAGGATTACTTTTAATTTGGACTTAACACTTTTTGTTGCCTTACTCTCTAGGTTGTTATATATATATATATATATATATATATATATATATATATATATATATATATATATATATAAAACTGTATAGTTTTATATATTCCTCTAGTTAAAAATATATCTTGTTTTTTACCCATTTTGTATACATAATTTATGTGAAGTTTTGTATTCAAAGTCGAGTATTAAAATAATACGCGACTAAATAAAAACTTAGATTGATTGACTTTTAAATGAAGTTTATTAAAATGAACAAGGATTAATTTTCAGTACTATATTATGGAAATGCAACAATGTATATTTTAAAATTTATTTATTTTTTAATAAATTCATGTCTGTGTATATATATATATATATATATATATATATATATATATATATATATATATATATATATATCAAACGTCAATACATATACACACAATAAATAATCAAATAAATGTTTTGCTTATTCATACAAAATCGATCAAATTATTACAGAAATTAAATCAAATCGAAATAATTCTACAGAATAAAAATAGGAATTCGCTATAATTAAATCTCACAAAATAAATATCTCTTAAAAAATATTTTTCCAAGAACGTCAGGTATTTTTTGAACAGACAACACGGAATATTCGAAATTTTATAAATATTCCAACGTACTATATTTCTACTTTATTTATATATCCAATAAACATCAAGTTCGATTTTTTTATGTATTCATGGATTGCATTATGTGTTTATACCCCTGCTTACGTCTATATAGATGTACTGTTTACCTTATATATATATATATATATATATATATATATATATATATATATATATATATATATATGTATGTATGTATGTATGTATGTGTGTGTATAATGTGTGTGCGTGTGTGGGTGTACGTATCACGTATACATCTATACATAAAACGCGTTGTCTTCTTTCAAACGTGTGAGAGTGAGCTTTCATGTATGCGTGCTGTGTGTATAAAGCCAATTCAATAAAGGTTTTGCTTACATTGTAAGATGTTAGGAGATTTAATAATAAACGGGTACGTTCAAAATCGATTACGTCAGTCGATTGTGTGTATACAAACCAGAGATATTGTGAATACTGGATACAGCACATCTGTTTGGAATATTATTAAGATTATTATGAAAATGTGCGGTTGATTCGCAGATATGTATTTTTTTAATATACATGTTTTTCTTTAACATTTGTATTCGTTGTTAAGTTATATATACATATATTGTACTGAGATACAGAAAAGATCTAAAAAATTTAATAGATTTCTACATTTCATAATTTTTTTTATCAAAAATATAAATTATTTGTTATAATTTCATTTCAAAACATTTTAAATTTAAAATTACATTTATATATATACTCCAATTATCAATTACTAAATCTAAATGCAAACATTATTTTATAAAAGTTATTTTATACATTACTGAAGTTGAGTTCAAATTGACATGTTTCGATCAATTTATGAAAAAAAAAACTGTATAACATTTACTTGCTGTTATATATTATATATAAAAAATTACTAGTGAACTATTCTTATTTAACTTAACAAAAAATATTTCTAATCTTATTTTTTATATATTTTATTTCACATATTTTTAAACCACATCAATCGACTGACATAAGAACATAAAATTAAATGTGTGTGAAAACATATTATACAAAAATTTTCAATAATTGAAGAAAAATAAAACACAACACTAAATTTCAAAACAAGGAAATGAAAATATCGTAAAGTTAGCTTTACTTTTTTTACAATTATACTTCTGCAAACAGTTTATGCATTAAAGTTTTATATAAAACCAATTAACTACAGCAAACAGACATATAAATTGCAAAATTAGGCAATATTTATTTATCTTATGATTTTAAATCTCATGAACTGAAACTATGAAAATATTTAAGCAAAAAAAATACAGAGAATTTTAATAAAGAAAACAGAAAAAGATTAAATAATAAATATTTCTAATTAATCTGTTTAAGTTCACTTAAGTCAATTTATTGAAATATTAAAAGCAATTTACTTAAATAAATCATATACTTGCTATAGAAAAAAATATAATTTATATTTTATATACATAAATATGTATTTGAATTTTTTAATTTCATTAAATTTATTCATTGATTTTTATCACTAAACAGATTTGAAAATATATTTAAAAATAAATAATAATCGTGTATGTAATAATCGAGTATTTATTAAAATATGATAAAGTTCAATCTATTCACTTACACAGCGCTACCACCATCTTGTTAAAGTTTCATAAAAAAAGTTATTGATTAAACAAATACAAAAAAAAATATTGTGCAGTATAATTTCTTAGCGTTTTTCAAAAAATTGTATTAAAAATAAGAATTCATTTCGAATTATAAAATAATATATTTTTTTAAAACAATCAAAGTATATGAAGATCCATTATCTAAAACAATTTATTTAATACGTCTCATAAATACAATACCTGGAAAAATAATATATTATAAAGGCTTGAAATGTTTTTATCTAAATATAAAACGTATCTTACTCGACGTTTCCGTCAAGATATAAAAAATTAGAAAACGCTTGAAAAATGTTCGAAAAACGAATACATCAATAACGTAGCAAAAACGAGTTACAGATCATAAATGATTGATTCTTACAAAAACATTATCTCTCGTCTTATATTTCAATCTTTTATAAATTTATTTTTTGTATCGTTTCAGAAATAACCATATTGTAAATGTTGCGTTGTCTATAAAATAATCTCAAATTCAGTACTAGATTTTTATTAAAAAATATAAATATATATAAAAATAAAATAATCGTATATCAATTTCAATAAGAAATATTTATGATTGATGTTTTAATTAAATAAATACAATACTGTTTATTACTGATTAGGTATTTTAAAATTAATCAATTATTGTAGATTTGAAATATATTCATCTAAAAAATCCTTAATTACAAATAATATTTATTATGAAAACATTTCACAGAAAATGTCATATTCAAAACTTAATTATGAGATATACTAAATTATTGTTTTTATAAAATCTATTATATCTACATTTACATCTATTTATCTATTTTTAATATTAATATGTATGCATGTACAGAATATTTTTTTAAACTTGATAGAAGTTTAAATTGAATCCCATCGGGAATTCTATCTATATATGTATATATTATGTTTGTGTATATATATATATATATATATATATATATATAAATGTATGTATGTATAAATGATGTCTGTGTGCATGTAAGTGAATGCACTATTAACCAAATAAAAAATATATGTTTTCATTTCATTAAAATGAGGAAAACCTAATAACCGAAATGAATACACAACAAATAAGATAGCAAAGAAAAGATACAAATAGTAATTGAACAATATTTCTATACAAATAAGAATTATTCTACGGAAATCTGCAGTACTCTATAAATTTAAATAATCTATGAACTATATAATCAACTGCATTATTTTACATAACTCGAGAGTTTTTATTTTTTTAATTTTTTAAAAATATGTTCTTGGGAAAATGAAAATATTTGTTTTTAATTTATAGTACAATATATTGTGAACAAAGAGCAAACAGATTCATGTATTTGTTCTTTTCTATAACATCTGCATAGGTTCTTATTAAATACTATTACAATGCATGTATCTTTTACATATTTAAACATTATATATGAATTTATTATTTAAATAATAGACGATAAATACTGTACTATTCAAAACTGAATGTATAATTTGTAACAATTTTTACTTCAACAAAATATAGGGTTTTCCAATAAAAATGTCAGAACTTTGACAGTTGATGGTAACCATGTTTAATTTTTGTAAGCTCATTATTGAAATAAAAGTTTAATGATTATTTTACAAAATGGACCAAGATCATGTGATTTAACTTCATTGAATTATCTTTTGTGGAGTTATGTGAAATCACTGATTTATACTGATAAACCACAAACAATAGAGCCATTAAAAATAAACATTGAAGTGCAATTCATGAAACTGAGCCACAATTATGTGAAACTAAACTAATGTATGTCAAGCGAAGTCGTGGTGGTCATATGAATGAAATTGTATTCCATCATAAATGCCATACAATATACTTAAAACTAAAAAATAAATAAATTAAAAATTAATTAAATATTTTTCGTTTTATTTCCATTTAAACTTCTAAAGCGTTTATTGGAAAACCCTATATTATGTATATTCACTCTATTTTCTTTTATTATAAACAAATATAATAAAAAATAGTTGTATGAAAATGTTTATATATTTCTAGATATTCGTATATTACTGATTGTTTTAGTAATCATTCAAATTACTGGAGATTTTAACAGATCTTTTTTTTAGAAAATATTAAAAAAGTCCATGTAAGTTACTATACATTATCAGTATTTATATATATATAAATCATTTTTATAAAACCTTGTAAAGTTAATATAAATGATTCATATGTTAAAGTAAACTTGTCACAAATCTCAAAACAAACATAGAAATTATTATTCATTCATATGTTCAATTCATAACCGTTTATTTTTATAGAGACTTTTTTATCGGAAAATAAAAAAAATGTTCTTTTTTACTCAAATATAAAATCGTACATTCGATAACAAAAAATAATCAAAGTTGGATAATCTCCGAAACGAATAAAAAAAAACATTTAGTAAAAAATGGTGAATGGTTTCATATTTGAAATAACTGTAAATTAATAGCAAACACGAACCAACCAGTGATCGATATTATCACTAAAACTATTTCATATGCGAGTTTCGAATTTATGATAAACAGACTAATGCTTTTAAATGTACATTACATAAATGAATCTACATTCAATTTATATACAATATGTTTTCACACATATCAAATAACGATAACAGATATCAATTCATATATGTGTGTAGCTGAAACACAAACAGGTTGTATTACTAACGCGTCTTTAAATCTTACGCATCCATCATACATCCAGTTTGTGTTAATTCTCTATATCCAATATGCTACATGCAAACATGTATATATGTACAAAGGCTGGATTTGCAGTATGAGGTAAGAGGTTGTGCGATTGATAAGTTGCATGACGTTGATACCACGCTCAATACACGATTGAAAGGCTACGAGGCTGCGTTTGATGCCTATCATTTTTTGACTTGAATTTTTATCCGTGTATGTGTATGTGTGTGTTTTTTTGCAAGTAAAATTGATGTTTTTGTTGAT
The DNA here is from genome assembly GCA_029203775.1 of Neoneuromus ignobilis. Classification (NCBI taxonomy): domain Eukaryota; kingdom Metazoa; phylum Arthropoda; class Insecta; order Megaloptera; family Corydalidae; genus Neoneuromus; species Neoneuromus ignobilis. The sequence continues at coordinate 34,484,012 of CP092092.1, read as the reverse complement.
CGATTGCACGATATTTTTGTCACAGAAAATTTCTAGCCGTGTGTGTATAAGTATTTGTACACGAGTACGCGTGTGGATATTCTTAAGGACGAGGGGAAGATAAATATTTGATGAGGATACGTGAGTGTCGTATAGAAAAAAGAATAAGATGATGGATTTTTGATTGGTTCTTCGGAGAAATAAGATTAAAGATCGGTATCACTTTTTGTGTCATCTGTTCCATTTAATTTTTCCGGTAACAATTTTTTAAACGAAAAAATGTACAGGGGTTTTTAAGCGAGCTTTTCAATTAATCATATATATATATATATATATATATATATATATATATATATATATATATATACACAACTGTATTAAATTTAAATATATGTATTTATATGTGTAATTAATAATGAATATTGTAAATATAAATTAAATGTTTAATTAATTAAATTAACTATAATAAAAATTATTTTTTACAAAAGAAATATTTTTATAAATATTTATAAATAAACATTCTGTTTACACAAATAGCAAATAAACAGAAATAAATCAAATATTTTAATAGCAATGTACATTTTGATAAAAATAAAATAGTATTTATCTAAATGTACACCAATTAATTATTGGATACTGTGATTGATTTTTTTACAGAAGTTTCGTTTTTCATATATAGGCTAATTTATGAAACTGATATCATATACATATTTTTATTCTTATAAATCACTTATATGTATTCTAGTTATTTTTAACTTTATAGTAGTTGTCATTTAGAAAAATTCAAGTTATTTCATTCAAATCAATTTAAATAAAACAATTTCAAATCCTACGATAGATAATAAAATTTCAATTATATTTTGTTATAATTTTTTCTATTACACAAAAAAAGATGAAAATATTCTTTTTATATAAAGACTATAAATCTCTATAAATAATATTTGATATATCAGAATTATATTTTTCATTCCTCGTTTTATAAGAAATTAACCCTGTTAAACATTTTTACAAAATTAAGCATTTTTATATTTTTGTAAAAAAAAAGATATGGTTTATTATTTTGACCGACTGTATTTGTACTCACTTATTAAATAAAAGTTGAACAAATATGATATAAAAATTAACATAAGTATAAATTAATTATATATTTTTGGTTTTATTTCATCTTCTTATATAAAACTATTTGATATTTGTAAGAATAACGTTTCAAACAAATCATAAATAAAATATAAGAGAACAAATCTACAATCGAGTTTATTTCGTTTTAAAATAAATATAAACAGAAAAACAATTTTATGTTATTCTACAAATTATATAAAAAATATTTTGAAATAAAATACATTATTGTTTTTTAAAAATATATACACATATCCTTCGAATCACTGAAGATATATTTAAAATTCTGTTACAAACTACTGAATCAATAAATAAATATAATGGAGCAACAAAATTATTCGAAAACTTTAAAATATAAAATATTTGTTTATGAATTAAACATTGCTGGTTCTACCAAAACTGTAACCAGTGAATTCATTAAATAGTTGAAATTGTTCTTTATTTTTCCTGTATAACATGTTGAATGTTTAAAACATCTCTTTATTTTACTGATATTATAAATTAAAACGAAATAAGTTCACAGGATTATTAAAAAAGAGAAACATAAAACATTGGAATTCTCTATAAAATACAAATTTTCATTTAAGAAAATATTTCTTTAGAGCAACAAGAGAAATTTCTCATATTTTTGGCCAGGAAATCCAATTTTAAAATGAATTCTGCACGTGATATTGAAACATGTATGTGTGTGTGTGATGTAAAATAGAAACGGTCAGAAAAGTTTGCTTAACAAATTCATAAAACTGTTACAGAATGATTTTCCATTCAACAACGCCAACTCCCTGCTGTTTGTGTACATATTTTCAACTATCGCCACAATCGCTAGGAATGTATTTATTACATGTCATCAAATTTACCCTAACCTCGCATGTCTGTCCCGCGCAACAGAAACGTGAAAAGCTTTCAAACACGTCATGGTACGCATCAAAACAGCCCCAATTTGAGTCCCTTTGACTATACACCACTATAGAATTGAATGCAACCATTTTATTATCATTGAATTCGATTCGTTTTATTTAAAATGTGCTCCTGTATATCTGTTGATATTCAATTTATATGACACGGAACACATTTACGAAATAGAAAGGTAAACCAATATAAATATATATATATATATATATATATATATATATATATATATATGCATATATAAACAATACAATAGATATTGTTTTCCAAGGAAATTCTAGTTGTAACTACTTCAATATTGAAAAATATCTAAGCACTTTACAATATTTGATAGGTAGTGAAGGAAATGAAATAAATCACTTTTTTAATTAAATTAAAACCGGTAGACTTTTCTGTACAATTTCCATTTCTTGAAAAGTCAAGCATCGATGTATGTTCGCATTTGTAAAGAAATGAAGGTTGAAAATTCGTTTGCAAGATTAAAATATTTTCAATCTATTTATAAAATGAACAGGTTGGTAATGGAAATAAAGTATAAGCAAGATTATTCGTTTGGAATTTTATACAAATATATATTATGCAACTAGTTTTCATTTTGAATTATGTTTTTAACAATAATAAAATATACAATAATTAAATTTATATGGTTTTTCAATATGTAATAAATTAATTTATACAAATTAAAAATTTTAAAAAATAATTCACAAATTAGAAATTTTATTAAAATAGCAATTTTTAATATTTATCAAAAAAGACTAAAAATTATGTTATCAACTTCAATTTTTTTTAATAAAATACAAATATAACTCAAATAATAAACAATATATATATATATATATATATATATATATATATATATATATATATATAACATCCATTTGAAATTTTATAAAAGGACAAATCATAACTGAAGTCATAATTAAAAAAGTTCTTTCATTACAAAAACATAAATGCAATATATATATATATATATATATATATATATATATATATATATATATATATATATATATATATATATATATATGAATATACGCACGCATAAAATATTTAATATGTATATGATAGCTTTTAAAAGTTGTTTTTTGTGAATTGGCATATAAAATTTTTCCAATAAATTATTCATATACAGAAATGGAAAAATCTCAATTCACAGAATTGAGATAGGACTTTTTTATTTTATACATGTACCTTTCTTTCTATTAAAATATCGAAAAATAAATCTAAATTGAATAAAAAAAAATTGTGTTCATATATATATATATATATATATATATATATATATATATATATATATATATATATAAAGAGTAAGATAAGTGACGTAGAAAATTTGGTATAAGCGAAAAATCGTGTAATATTAAATTATATATTTCGTGAACATGTTTTATGAAAACAGAAAAACTAAGACATAACTTTTCGTCAGATCCACTTCCATCAATTTATCTAATTAGAGAAAAATTACCTGAAGCGAACAAAAAAACTTTCTATTTCTTCTATCTTAAAATAATTACGACTGTGTCCAGACAATTTCATCTAATTAACTCAAATTCATAGATACGACAAGTTCCAACGAGCGAAACATCTACACGTCAACCGAAACGTCTCTTCTACTGTATATATGAAAAATAAAACAGTCGTAGGAAAAACGTTAGTTCCCATTTTATGCTCATTTTCGTTAATTCCTTTTCGTCCATTTAATAAATCACCATTAATCTCGTTCCTCAAATTCATCTTATCTTTAGATACGTATCTTTACACAACCAAATATACATGAGCTTTTTGTTGCGCAGGACCGTAATATTGACAGCAGTACGCAAGACGTCGGACTAGTACCACTGCGTGGACAATTTAAATTCATGGGGTAAGAGGACTATAACGGCATTGGTAAATATTTAATTTGAATCGACAAGAATATATGTATTCAGTCGAGAAGTTGTCTTGTTCACAAATTATGAGACGATGGCTCCGATGTAATAGCTTCCATAATTACGAATGGCTAGAATATATTAGATATTTATACGGAATTAATATAGATTAAAACCTCTAAGTTGGGTTATGTTACAGTTATATTATCATTACGTTAAATAATAAATATAAGATTTCAAAAAGAGATTCTCGTATTTAAATCTCACCGATATTATCAAATATCACACTTTGCGACGAATTCCTCTTTTATGAATACATACATTTTTAATAAGGTAAAAGCAATACAAACAGATATACATTTACAATAAATGTGGAGTAGTACGAATAAATGTTTTGTATTTAACCAATATGAAGTGGATATTATTATTAATAATATTATATATAATTGAAGACAACTTATATTTGCAAAATAATTATACAAGAGCACAGGTTTATAATATTATACAGAACAATATCACACAGAAATATTATACTGTTAATTTGTATAAAATATAAAAAAAAACAATGAATTAATTTAATATAAAAATAAATAAAAAATATTCACTAAGTAATAAGTATACAAAAAATATATCAACAATGACTAAATAATAATCATCATAACAGAAAAAAAGTTGTGAACTTTAAATGTTACTATCAAATTAAATTTTCAAATAAATTACTGTATGTTTACATTCAGTTGTTAAATAGAATTTTTTAATAATATTACTGTTGACAAAGGAATAGATAATAATTAATAATGAAAGCATCCGAATACAAGCATGTTTACTCTATTTCTTTACATTTATTAGAGTACAAACACAATAAATAAATTATTCAAAAAATCAACATACAGTGAATGAAATTACGAATTTGAATACTTAACACGTATCAATAAAAAAGTAAAATGGTAAAAAATCATAAATAATATTTCCATAGAAAGTTCATAAAAAAATATACATGCAAATAAATATATAACAAAAAATGATTACAAAGCTACTTTCCTACTGTTTAAAATCTGATTAAAACCAATCACAAAAAGCATGTTATCAAATATTCAGCGATAAAATCGAACCTTCCTATTTGCATGTATATATGTAGTACATACGATTGTATTTTGTACATATATATATATATATATATATATATATATATATATATATATATATATATAATCATTATATTTACATAGAATAAATATATAAGCATGAAAAGTAAATTCGATACTTTTAGTATTAATTAATATTTTATTACAAAAGACAAATGAAAAATCAAAGCTAGTTTAAACATGGCGTGATGTATGAAATTTGATTAAACATTGATGTTTTTTATGTTTTATTTCATACATTTTAATAAGCATGTATATATATATATATATATATATATATATATATATATATATATATATATAACATGTACACCGGATATATACATACATGTTTACTGAATAAAACACGTCATCAAAGTGTAGAGAAATTATATTACACAACATAATGGACTAATTCGCGTCTAAGTCTAAAGTTTTCAATTCATACGAGTGTTTCATATTATGACTACAAAAGTAACGTACATGTAAGTTGCCAGACTTTACAATTCGTATGAGTTCTAGGATGACATTAAACTATAATCCTAAAACGTGTTTCATGGAGCAAGGATGTCAATCCGGCATTTATGACAATAAACGCCGGACATTATTGTGTTTGGAGATACAAAGAACAAAATAATTGTTCATCAGTACAAAATTTACATACAAATGCATACAAAATTAGAATCCATACGTACATAAAGATTTACATATACATACACACAATATATATATAAATGAATAATTTTAATTACTAGATTTTTCAAACTTCATATCATTTTAAAATTTATATTCATAGTAATTTGGTTGTTACATGCAAAACTATTTTTTATTTGCTATAATTTACTTTAGCTACTTAGTAATTAAAAAAATGATTATAGAAGAATAAAAAAAGTACAAGTCCTATAAATAACATTAACAATAAATAAAAAAAAACTGGCAAAAAATTTTTTTTCCCATCATTAATGTTTATTTAGTTTTAAAATAGTTTCCAATTAGGAAGAAGTATCTTTTCATTCAAACAACAATTCTTAAAAACAAGGTATGTAATACATTAAGCGTTGGATATTAAATGCTTTGCCATGAACAGTTAAAAGCAGCAATACGCTCGAAACGAAAAAACAAATAAAGCAAAAGAATCGTTCTGTTGCACAATAACGTCCATCCACATACGATGTTCAGACAACTGAAATAATATTATCTACATGGTTTGAGGTCCTTTCACATTTATAGTCTAGCCATGATCATACACTATGTAACTTCAAGACCATTCGAAAAGCTTTCAAAGGCTGCAGGTTTGAAAATAAATACAAAATGAAACAAAGGATGGAAGTGAAACAGACGTACAAAAAAGATGACACAGAGAAATGAATTTAATTTATAAAATATTTGTATTGTGTGATATAAAATCAATCACAGATTATAAACTTTTTTAACAAATTTATAGAATTCAGTTGATAAATCCAAAAAATATTACCAATAAAATAGTAACTTTTCATAAAAGTGTTCTCTTAAATACTGGATAAGAGCCTTTGGCAATATAAGTACTTACTACAGACCTATGAAAACATTGAGGATAGAACAATACGTCTTTTAGGTCGCAAGTTCAGAGAGTATCTGCAGGGAAAACCGACTCCTTATAATAATAAAAAAAATATTGGATTTTTCTTTAAAGAGTTTATTCGATTTTAAAGAACAGTATTTATGTACACTAATATATATATATATATATATATATATATATATATATATATATATATATATAAATGTGTACAAGAATATTTTTTAAAAGAAGAAAATTCCTTTAAAACATTTTTGAAAAGAATTTTATTTACATAACTGATTTAGAAAATTGATAATATCACTGTATAAGACAATGAATTATTTAAAAAAAGAAACGAATTTAATCATTTTACAAATAAAGTAAAAAAAAATATAAAATGAACTTTATTTTTAGTTATGGCTATTTTTCAAATTATTATAAAAATCAATTACATGTTTTAAAAAAATTAATAAAAATATCTGTGAGATTCTAAATACAAAATTACACGATAATAATTTGAAAACTAAAGCTAAATGAACAAAAAATAATTACCATCACTATATTTTGCTAAATGACTAGTGTAATACTGAAACTAATTAAGCATTTCGTTCCATTTCATTAACTATATGGTGCAAATTTCGTTTATTTAATTCTAAATCAATATTTGTGACTTCTAATTTTTAAAAATCCTTAGTTATGTATAAATACAAATGCAAGTACATTAATACACACACACATATACATACATATATATATATATATATATATATATATATATATATATATATATATAGGGTCATCCAAATGTGAGGCCTAGATTTGTGTTTTATTAAAAAGAAACATATATATAGGGAAACATGGTCATCCAAATGTGAGGCCTAGATTTGTGTTTTATTAAAAAGAAACATATATATAGGGAAACATGTTTATAGCTTTTTTTCTTTTTAATAAAACACAAATCTAGGCGTCACATTTGGATGACCCTATATTATCTTACAAACATAAAAATAATTGTATGTCAAAAATGTCATATCTTCAATACAATCATTAAGTTGTATTTTAATGTGATTGGTTGAAATTCCCCAAAATAGAAACAAAAGTAAGCGATTGCGAATATGTTATACTGAATATACATTATTGAAACAAGTTTCAATTGATTATTATTATTATTATAAATAAATTATAAATAATATATAATGCATATGAAATAATAATAATATAACGAGAATATAAATAACATAGAATACATAAATGACAATACAAATACATTATATTAAAAATCAATATATGTTTGTGGCAATATTCAACAGATAATATGTATTGTAAAATATATGATTCATAGTTATTCCATACATATCAAATGTGTTATAATATAAATGCAAATATGTTTTTGTTTATAATTAATGAATTATTATATATGAAAGCCATATATATATATGACCCTATATTATCTTACAAACATAAAAATAATTGTATGTCAAAAATGTCATATCTTCAATACAAAAAAATATTTTTTTTAGTAAATATTATATTAACCAGATATAATATTGAAACAAGTTTCAATTGATTATTGTTATTATTATAAATAAATTATAAATAATATAATAAACATGAAATAATAATAACATAACGAGAATAAAATAACATAGAATACATAAATGACAATACAAATACATTATATTAAAATCAATATATAAAAAAATATTCATATGCATATAAATATATATATATATATATATATATATATATATATATATATATATATATATATATGCGTAGATGTGTATAGAATTTTTTCTATTATTTACTTTGATTAACTTTCTTTAACTGAATCATATAATTTTGGAGTTTAATAACAGCATTTTTATTTCTGATTTACAAGCATATATATATAAATTGATAAAATTATAATTAAGTTATAATTATGGCAGATAATTAATCAACAATCATAAGTTTTAATTAAGAAATCCTAATTAACGCTAACTTTATTAAAATTTATAAAACTTTTCAAACAATTCTATCCTGATTTTATTTTAAGAGAAAATGTGAACTTTATTTTCTTTAATTGCATATTTTTTACGATAATTGAAAAATCGTAATAGAAATATAGAAAACTGCTTGTACTTATAAACCAGAAGTCTATAAATGTATGACAAATTAGTATCAAACTCATTAAATATTTACTGACTACTGAATAAATTTAGTAATGGAAAATGAAAATTATAAAAAATATATAAATTCGTGTAGAAACGTGATGTTTGCACATTTATTTCGAATAGCATTTTTATATTTTGTGTTGATTAATTAAAATTGGTAATTAAATTCTAATTAAAATAACATTATATTCTTCTTCACTGATCAATTATTAAAATATTATAAAAGTAATTAATTAAAAAAATAAATAGTACCTACAAAAAATCATTTCTTGATAAATATTTTATATCAATATGAATGGAAAATAAAATTTATCGTACATAAATACATAATGAGAATCAAAATATTTACAATAAATTATAATGTAATTTATGCATTGCCGGGATTATTTGTATTTATGTATGCATGTAAAGTTGAATATATTTTGTAAATTTATTCCTGTAAGCCAATTATTAAATTTATCAAATTGAAATCATACAGAAGTAAAATTGTTGTGTTACAGAAACTAAATCAGGTAGAAAAATCAATAAAATATTTAAAGTCAATTAATATAATTAGATCGAATAATACACAGGTGAAGTATATAATGTGTATACTAAAATACACAAATTGTATAATTTGAATTTTGAAATGTTAATATTTTTTTAGAATAGAGATTATTTTTTAAAATTCGGGAATATAACACAAACATAAAAATATATCAAAATTTACTTCTGAGTCAATGTTAAGAGTGTAAAAAAAACTATTATTTTTTATTTATAAAAATAATTAACCCTCAATATTAATTTCAATTTATAAAAATACAATAAATTATTTATAACAAAATGAGTAAAAGTTAAAAAATGTATTATTGGATGTTAAATATTTTTTAAAATAATAAAAACTGATTTAATTAGAATTACACATACAGTCATAATATTTTCAGCTACACTTCAACGCATCAAATATCTCAATACTAAAAAATATATAAATATGTAGATTTTTTTAAAATTCAGAAAATCCCAGAATAAATATGAGTGGTGTTATTGATTCTTTAGTTAACAATAAAAATTTAGAAAAAAATCATGACTAATAAGATTTAATGAAAACAAAATAAAAATAATTTGTAGATTTTAATTTTTTAAGATTTGTAAACACAGAAATTTTGTAAAAATTTCACATATGTGTACAAGTTTTTATAAAAAATATTTAACAAAATAGATTTCAATTCAACACAATTAAAGTTAAAAAAGGCTAAATTTATAACACTTTATAGACAAAAACTATCAAATTCAAATTTCCTTTAATTTAATTTCTGTATATAATTTGGAATATAAAAACAATTTAAACTTCAAAAAAGAACCTTTATGTTTTTTTTAAATACTGTAATATTAAATTTATTTCTGAAAATAATATTTAAAGATTACAATTTGGATGAGTTATTATTTTAAAACATTACAAAAATACAATGAATACAAAAAAAAATCTAAAGTGGGAAATTATTTAAATAATAAGATTGGCATCTGTAATTTTTAAGTATAATAGCAATTAACATTTAGATTTATTTAAATACATATATTTACTGTAAAATATATGTAGATATATAACTGTTTTCTTTACAACAAAAAAGATGATAAATATAAGCAAGATAAATATGAATCTAACATTTTAACGACGAAAAAAGAATGATAAAACTTAGTAATAAAGTATCTACTACATATTGTAATAAATTATGAATTTTTTACTTCTCAAAATATAAAATTGTACCGCAGGTAAATATTGCATTTTCTTGTTGAAGCTAACATACGTCAACTTGTCAACAACAATTTTGAACAGAATATCAAAATCATAAATAGCGTGAAAGTATGAATTTAAATTTGGCGAAGTTAAATTGTTATGACATATTTTTGTATGGGGAAGAAATCGAAAACTCAAATCTTAATTTTTCATGTTCTCTTTTATTACTATCTTTTACTAGATAAATTTAATATTTTTTCAAAAACAAAATTCAAATATATAGTGATATTAAATTTTCCACCAAAAAAAAAAAAAATATATATACGAAAGTTAATTTTGAATTGGTAAAATTTTAAAATACTATCCATTTAAAAATAGAACAATGTAAAAAATAACATGATTTTTGCAAATTTATATATAACTTGTGAAAAATGTGTTGAGTTTAAATTTAAATAAATATCGATACTGAGAATCAATGTGTTTGTTCAAAAAATATCAAATACTTTATTTTTATCTCGATACCTGCAATATTTTCTTTTTTTATTCAATTTTATATATAAATATATATATATATATATATATATAAATATATTAATATTTCCACATTATTATTGAGTGATTTTTTTTAAAAAAAAGAATGTTTCTAAAAATCGAATATATATATATATATATATATACTTTTCTGGAAAATATCTACATTTTTTTTTAAATGAATATTATAAAACTGTTTATCAACATAAATATTTAAATTATTTACTTACTGCCATAATAAATCTATTTTAAATTATTTATTATTATTTAGAACATTTGTAAAAATTCATAAATAAGTTTTGTATATATAATATATTTTTATAATTGTACAAAATCATAGTTTCTTTGATATTTTTTTATTATTAAAAAATATTGAACAAATTTTTTGAAAATAAAGTTATGTAATAATCACACATTATTTAAGAAAAATGTTATGAGTTGTCAATATAAAACAATTTGATAAAATAGTTATATATAAAATGTTTTAATATACAAATAAATTAACAATTAGAAAAACATAATTAAAATTGTAAATAAATTTCATTATGAATTAACTAGTTAAAAATTCATAAAACAATTATTATTTATATAAAAAAACATATCTAAAAAATAGAAAAATTAAAAATTTGATTTAATTTGAAAAGTTATTGTTATATCTTAAGCATTTCTATTGCTAAAAAAATTAATGAAACATCTGTCAAAGCAATAAACCTAGCAAAATATTCATTAAACCTTTTTTCTATTTAAATATCCACATTTGCATTCATCCATTTATATATATATATATATATATATATATATATATATATATATATATATATATATGTTTTAATAATTTTGGAACATTTACATTTAACCAAAAATATATTATAATCTTAAACAGAAATAAAATCTCATCTCCATTAAATCATTATTAATAATAAAAATATTGACAGCCAAACTTTTCACATCATTTAAACAATATTCACCTTAAATTAGACTTACAATCAAACATTTTTTATGAAATAGTAATGCAATATAAAAAAATGTATTTATTAGTCAATTTAAACATTAAGAACTAAATTTTCAACACGAATATATTTCTTTATTTACTATACGTATTTTTTACGCCAACAAGTTCTGCATACAGGCACACCTCATCTCCGTAACAAAACACGCAGTTATTTTTAATAAATTACATATCAATTAAAATAAACCAGATGAAAAAATATACCACTAATTTTTGACATTTTAAATAATGAAAAGATGATTAGAATTTTGAATCTAGAACAAATTCCGTCGCATATACTTTATTACCAGAAGTTTTTTTTCTAAAAAATACCACAGCACGAATACTCAATATATATTTGCATACACACACCTATATATATATATATATATATATATATATATATATATATATATATATATATATATATATATATATATATATATATATGAAATAAATTTCAAATCAAAAACAGAACGAACACAATAACATATGTTAAAATATACAAAAACTAAAAAAAAATAGATCAGTAGGTTTGATATTTGACCTTCATAACTATGACCTATACTTTATTTAAAATAACAACTAAAAATTACGACACATTTTAGTATATAAAACGACATATTGACCGCTAACCTCAAAAGGTTTTTTTTACCAAAAGTACAGAATAAACCGAAAAAACTAATTATAAAGTATATTATTTTTAAAAATAACACTTACACGTTTATTAACGACCAATTTTACGTTGTATTATATTATAGACAATATTTGTGATAATTATTAAAAATTATATAAAATTATATATATATATATATATATATATATATATATATATAAGAGTTATTGGTTATTTATAAACCACTTAAATAATGAAAATAACTATATTTATTATAAATCGAAATTTGCTGAAAATAGTTTCTTTTTAAAAATGTGAACTTTTACCTTTCGTGTTGACATTTTAAACCACTAAATGATCTAAACTAAAATAGTGTATTTATATATATATATATATATATATATATATATATATATATATATATATAATTTTTTGTATTTATTTATAAATACTGAAATATTTATGTAAACAATAATAGAGAAATAAATTCAGCAATAAATAACAATCAAATATATGTGATAGCATAAACCACAACTTGCCAATTATTTAAATAAAAAATGAAAAATTCAATATTTACACACGAGATATAATCAATTAAATATCACAAAATATCTTTTGATCGATCACAACCAACGCACGAAAAGCACATGTAAATTAAATATATATTTATTAATAGATTTATTTACGCAACATTTTATAATGTCTATGAAACCACTTGTTTTTAAATATTTCAAGTCGATTATGAATTTTGAATGGATATTAAACAATCGATTAAAATTTTACATGGTTATATTTATTTATTTACAGTTTGAATTTTAGAAGCGAATGTTTATTTTTTACGAAACATAACCTTCTTTTTTAGTTTAATAATAACATGCCACATATATAAACGTCACAGATATTTTTTTCAAGAATACAATTACACGAAATAAATCAATGAAAAAAGAAGGTATGAAATTTTCTTCAGGGAGAAAAACACCCGTCATAAAAAGGCGTTAACTCATGCTTTAAGAAGACGACGTAATTAAAACAGAAAGAGTATACACACTGTATACATATACATGTTTATATATATATATATATATATATATATATATATATATATATATATATATATATATAAATTACGCATGTATATGTATATAATGTATGTGTCACAAACGGCGTTAAGTGACAGATTTGAAGGGAAAAAAATAAAAATAATACAAGTCACGCTGTTTAATTAAATAATTGAAAACGCAGCAGGGATTTAAAAAATATATATATACACTACGTACATATACATATAGTATTTAACGATCAGGAATAGGTTTTATAGTGCACTACACACGACTACCAAAATACACGGTGGTTAAAGCAGTAAAGCACGACGGCGGTAGTGCGCTTGTCGTTCCTGCGGCGTTAAACGGCGGAGCTTTCGGTCGTTGCAGAGGCCGGGTCGGTCGTTACTATGACTACGAAGGACTGGTAGAGGCGCTCTGGCCGTTCGTTTCGTCGTTGTAACGGCGATACTAGCGACGTACAACGTCGTGACTGTACACTAGACATCGTACAGGCGATGCGGTGCGGTGGTCATGCGCGGACAGCTCGGAGAGCTTTTTCGACATGCCGCGTGGGCTTTTTGCGCGACAAAGGTGTGTCCTCGTTCAGAGAGACGGTGTTCGTATAGTGTTTGCTCATTTTTTTCAATTGGGTTAGTGTTATAACGCGATTTGCGTATTAGATTTTATTATGAAAGGTTTTATCTTTTTTTCTACTTAGGGAATTCTTATACAGACTTCTCGTTTCAATTCTACACATGTATATATGTGTACAAAACCGCACACAAGCATTACATTAATTCCTATGCATATATATATATATATATATATATATATATATATAATGTGTATGTAAAAATATACTCCATATCGTAAAAAACTATTAATAATTAATGTGTAAATGTCACCAAATAAACTACACAGATGATAGTTTGAAAATAAAAATGTTCTCGAGCTAAACATAGCGTACGATGACTGATTAAATTTTAAAACTGGCGTAAAATGTTCGCAATTATCAAATCACTTCAAAAAGAGTTTGAGTTTTTTTATTATGAAGTTTTAATTAACACTGATTACGTATAAATGTGTTAAATTCTTGATCACTACAATGATTCGAAAATAACGCTGTTCAATTACGCAATCATTTCACGGCAATTAAACACTACTGTCGATATTTTGAACATTTCGTAGTAATGAGTTTGAATCGAATTTAAATTTAGTTTTGAAAAATAAATATCAATGTTTTTAGTATATATATAATAACTGTATGGAATGATTTTAAAAAACAACGGAATAATTATAAGCGAAAATAAAAATAATTTAAACAAAATTTCAAACATCCTATTTATCTACATCTCGATATCAATAACTATCTGAAAAAATATTTCTTATGGAGAAAAATATATAATAAAAAAAATAATGATATATCTAGCAAAAGCTCATGGTGTACATAAAAGAAACGTCTAAAACAGACTAATGATTAGATTATATCAGAAAATTGTATTATATTTAATTATAAGATAATATAAAGTATTATCAAATATGGTCTATTATTATCTAATGAAATGATATAATAGAAGTATAAACATTTAATAAAATACAGACATTTAAATTTTTAACTATCGAATAATCAAATTATTACAACATAAAATAATATTACACATTTGTTACAAAAAAAAAATTATCAAGTTGAAACATTTGATTCAAAAATACCATCGTATTTAATTAAATATTTATTATTTTTTATTCATAAATTTCAACTTGATAAAATGTAACACTAAAACTATATATATATATATATATATATATATATATATATATATATATATATATATATATAAACAAAATATATGGTTTAAAAATATGAAAAATATTATTAATAAAAAATAAAATCATTCATTACCATATTTTTGAATTAAACAATGAATTACTAAACATTTTTAAATTCAGTAACTAATTTATAAACATTAAATTGATATAATCACCAATTATAAAAAAAAACCTACAAATCTAACATTAATTCGAACATGTGAATAAATATATATATATATATATATATATATATATATATATATATATATATATATATATAATGACATACAACCAATTTCAAACTCTATCACACAAATATTGTTTTTTGAGTAAGCACATTAAATGTCGTTTTAAGAAATACTTTAACATATTTTATGACAGGACATATACTAAATATGTAAATATAATAAAATTTATACATAACTTAGATGTGTTGAAGTTAAAAGTTATATATGTAAAATGAAGAATAAAATTCGAATACTTCTAAAAATATGAAGGAAATAAAATCAGATATAAATAAAACTTTCAAACAAAAATTAAAGAATTTTATACACACACACACACACACACACACACACATATATATATATATATATATATATATATATATATAATATAAAATATATTTTCTAATACTCTTTATTTTACCAAGTATATATATATATATATATATATATATATATATATATATATATATATAATTATTGAGTAAATAGAATGAATTAAAGAAATTAGTTTAAAAAATGTGTAAATATATAAATATATGTTATTAAACAATTAGCAATATCACAAACAATGTTAATTTTGAAATTAGGGGACTTTTAGAGATTGAAAACTATTTTGAATATTAAATAAATATTTTATTTTCAATCAATACAAATTATAAAATGATAGATTCAAGCATAGTAATTCGATTAACTCACATACACATGTGTGTGTGTGTGGGTGGGTGGATGGGTTTATGTATGTATGGTATATATATATAAATATATATATATATATATGAAAAACGAAAACATTTAATTTTTTTATATTTATATTAAAAATGAAACATTTACACAACTTTTCTCTACAATTTTTCTGTTTTAAAAATACACCTATGATTATTGTTAACAGTAAACGATAGAATAAACAAATTTATATAAAATTCATCCAAAGAAGGATATTTACTAAATGAGATAAAAAAACAATCTAATATTAGAAAATGTCTTCTAATAATACACAAACATTATGATTGAAATAAATCATAAATAACATAGTATTTTTGAACATATATTAAAATATTACAATATATATATATATATATATATATATATTTCTATCCAAACATACAATATTCGAATATGAAATATATGCATTTTCGTATATTTCAATATATATTTTCGAAGTCATATTCAATATGTGTACGATATTTATTATTATACCGGAATGAATTAGGTCGGATTGCAGAACCAATCTGCATATATATATATATATATATATATATATATATATATATATATATATATATATATATATATATAATGTGTAAAGTGTGGGTTACAGTATATGCATTTCAATAATTTGATATGAACTACGAACTCTTTGAAAAGAAACTACAAAGCAACATCTACTTTATGACGCATTCGTACTTTCATACCGAATACATTTATATAATAAAAAAGTAATACTAAACTACGAACTACAACGTACTAGAAAAGTATTGCACCTGAACGTACCGAGATGCTCGCAAAAAGAATAAAAAATAAGTATAATAATATGTAATCAAAACTTGAATCAATGACAATTGACAATAAAAAATAATACATGTAAAAAAGTTTTCGTTGCCAGATAAAAGAACTTGAACGTATGGAACTTCACTTCTGCTATCCGGATACGAATCGTTTCAAGTCATTGTCTTTTTTTAGTTCAGAATTTAAAAAGGAAGAAAAATTAAAAAAGAAGTTAATCCTTAAAGTACTTATTTTTTGATTGTTATTTTGTAAGATATTTTCAATACAAATTAATTTTTTTAATAAAAATATCACGGATATTTTAAATATGTACATAAAATTTTTAAATGTCAAATATTTTGCTATAACAAAAATAATAAAAAAAAAATTAAAAGAAAATCTTAACTTTTATTTTACTTTAAAAATTAGTGACAATTAAGTACATAATAGAAAATAGAAAAATAATCGTATTTTATATATTAAATTAGTAAAAATTATTTAATAATTTTAATCTAAAAATTTAATTCATTTAAAAACTATAAAAAAAATTGAACTGAAGAAATTCCAATTATATTCCAAGAAAGAATTAATATTTATTTTGCATTATATATATTGTTTAAATTTCTCATGCATGACATTAAATAATTGAATATTATTTATTAAGAATTAATTTAAAAATCTATTTCTTTTCTTATAATATTGAACTGAAAAGACATCTGTCTATTGCATGAAAATAAATTATGGTTTCTATACCACCATCACACAGTTCGATCTTCCTTCAAGATTTTTAATTAATAAGAAACTTTTCTATACCAACACACTTTCTACAACCATTAAACTTTACCAATACAACCTTTTTTATTCTCGAAAATCAATATAAAGAGGAAATGAAGATGACTGATATTCCACCAAAAATATGAAAGTAAAACTTAGAAAATTGACAACTATGGACATCCAGTTTTATTTTTAAAAGTAACGAGAATGAGATAAGAGAATATTAGAAGTTAGTTTATGAAATTGTTCAGAAAACGTATTTTAAAAATTAGTATTCAATTTTAAATCAATTTATCAATTAAAAAGAAGAATTAAAGTCGATTCTAATTGTCGTAAATTAAATAATAAAGTAATTAGTCATAAAATAAAAAAAATATCTCACATATCTGTTCAATATGCCAAAATAAAAATGACATAATTTCAATTAAAAAAATATAAACATGTTTCCATATTTTATTTAAAAAAATATACGTTTATATCTACCATCAGTATATTTAACAAATTTTATAACTTTATCATAATAACGTATCGAAGTCAATTTTAAATTACGTTCCATGTGTATTTATTCTCAAGGGACATATGTATATGTAATTTACAATGTGTAAATAACAGATTATACAATTTACCATTTATAAGTATATAATTATACAGCAAACTAATTATTATTCAATACATTATGAGTATTTTCAAGCTGTCTGATATGTTATAAAAAGCACACCTCAATTAACTAACTCTGAAAAATAAATTATTATAAAAATTAATCAAAATTAATACTAATGAACTGTATAAAATAATATAATTATTTATAGAAAAAATATTGAATAAATCAGTATTATAAATATTCAAACTTTTGATTAAATTATCCATATTTCCATTTGTTAATAAAATCGAGTCTTGTATTGATGTTTATACAAACATTGAAAATATTTAAAAAGATTATACTTCAGTATAAAGAGTTACAAATAAATTATTAATCACTGAATATTCTTGAAAACTACTGCATTAATTGTATAAAAATACTAATAAATTAACAAACATTTTTTTTTTGAAAAAAGTTGAATTTTTTATATTATTTTGGAAATTCAAATTATGTAAAATACAATTAATCATTCTACCTTTTAAAAGATTTTTAAAATATAATTTATTTTTACAACTGTAATTTTTAAATGTGTTCAGTTAATAATAAGTAATTATTTAATTTAATATAGGTATTTTTTCAATTTAAAAAAATATATAACAATTTTAAAAATATTGACAAACAATTCGATTTAAAAATAAAACCTGGAAAGTGAAACAACCTCTAATTCGCTAATACGTTATTTTCTTCATTTACATTTCAAAAAAATAAATAATAAATTAAAGGAAGTCATTAAAAAGTTTTTAAAATGAACTAAAATAAAACCACATACGTTATGAGTTCATTTATATGAAAAATAAAAATATATTAAACAAAATTTAAAACAGTTATGGATTATATTTACGTATATTGCCTTATCACGAAGAATAAAAAAATCAATTTGTTACAAAAATAAATAAATAATGGAGTTAATTTAGATGTTTAGATAGAAATTAGTTGTTTTTTTAATAGAAAATTTTTATCAGATTTAGATTAACAACTATTTACTCTATCGTTACTAAATATGAGAAACGCTGAACTTGAATTTTAAATAAATTTATCACTCAAACAATATGGAAAAAAATATAAAATTCTGATTAAAAATATTAGAACGAAGGAAGAATAAAAATGTACGAAATAAAACGAGGTAGGAGAATAATAACTTTATCAAATATTTTTAAAGGAAATCAAGTTAGTAAGCTTCCAAAAAAATTGGTTAAATATATAAAAATAAGCAATACAAAAACTGAGATAGCAAAATCTGAATATAATAAATTAAAAAAAATATTAAATGATTAATCATTGAAAAAATTAGGTTTTATCTAACAACATATTGTGAAAAATTCACACATGCTTACATACATACATATATATATATATATATATATATATATATATATATATATATATATATATATATATATATATATATATATATATAAGAAAACGAACAGATTAACACATTTTGTATTTACACATTTTTACATAAACAGAGATAATATTTCAAAAAAACAAAAAGTAAATAAAAGTACTAATTACGAATTCTTCTTCCTCGCAGGTTGATACTTGATATATGTATGAAACAGACAAATATACAGTAAAGTATAAAGACACATAAATGTAAATTGTAATTTTTAGAAAGCTTTGAATTGTCATTTATGGAGTAGTGTTAGAATGATGAAAGGGAAAAAAACAGCTTAAACAAAGCCTTTTATATACGACGAACACAAAAAAATACATAAAACAACTAGACTTTATTAAAATTGAACATAGCTACCATTTCAATTCATTACAAACATTTGGTTTACATGGAATGTATATATGTGTGTGTGTGTGTATATATATATATATATATATATATATATATATATATATATATATATATATATATATATATATATTATTGACTTTTATAGAATTGTAATATAATTCCATCAAAGTTGAAAATTATTAAATATTTACAACGAATGTGCTGTAAAATAAACAGAACGAAAATATACTTTTAAAGGCTGTAAAAATATTTTTAAGATAAATCTGAATGAAAAACGACGAAATTCTATTTATGAACATTGAAAAGAAACTTTTCTGTAAGTTTAAAGAAATAAATTTGTTTTATTAAAAATAACATCATATAAAAATATAGACACCCCGCTACGAGCACAAAAAAAAACACACGAGAATATCAAAAAATAATAAAAACGTGTTACGAATGTGCATGGTACACTTTTCGTACACAACTGGAAAATAAAAATACACAAACATGGGAAGAGAGTGAAAAACAAC
The DNA here is from genome assembly GCA_029203775.1 of Neoneuromus ignobilis. Classification (NCBI taxonomy): domain Eukaryota; kingdom Metazoa; phylum Arthropoda; class Insecta; order Megaloptera; family Corydalidae; genus Neoneuromus; species Neoneuromus ignobilis. The sequence continues at coordinate 34,463,234 of CP092092.1, read as the reverse complement.
AACAACATACTGACAATAGTTCAACGCTGTTGTCAACAGACAAATATCAACATCGTAGCTGAATCAATGAAGGCGTCGATATATCAACAACAAAAAAATAAAAAGGATACACAGATGCTACTACGTACTCCACTGTCAAAATGTTGAATATTGGACGATGTTTTTCTACATTCTTTTTCGAAAAAAAAACAGGCATTTTGTATACCGATGTGTTATCAGTTTAATGTTAGTTTATCGTAGGTAACACTACATATATCTGAGTGTTTCATGTTATTTTAACGAACACAATTACAGAAGAGAAAACAGACATTTATTTTTTATCCTGTATACCTTTCTCTAACACACATATTATACACACACACACACACATTATATATATATATATATATAATGAAAAATATTTGTTATCATAACAAACTTTATATAAAATAAACACAAAAACAACAAAATTTGATAACAAAATACATAAAATAAAATTTTAGTTTCATATACACTCTTATATATATAAAATATATATTCGTATAAGAAAAAAATATAATAGAACAAAATTTGTAACTGATCTATCTAAAATTATACAATTAATCTTTCATACATGAATAATAATTTCAAGGTTGAAAGATTTTATTAAAATTCTTAATAATTACATATTCATTTTTTCTTGATATCATGATTTTTTCAATACACATAACTAATCATTTTAATGCAATTTTAAGGTATTAAAATAATAATTATTTTGTTGATCACAGTATAATAATTTATATTATAATTAAAAATGATTCCACACATAAAAAAATGTTATAAATATTTTTTAATGTGAAATAAATTCATTTCAAGCTCAATCGAAAATATTAACCGTTTATTTTACAGTATTTAATAATTTATAACTTCTACATTTTATGTGAAACATATTTTTGATTATTTATTTTTTTCGTTCTCTGTTCAATGATTTCGTCATTTCTGTAATAATAATTCTCAATCATGAACATAAAGTAGATATAAATAAATTAAAAAGTTACTCATTCAATTACTGATTTTGAAAAATGCAAAAATATTTCAAATCCACCATTTGTTTATATTGATTTTTTATTTTACAATCTGAGAAAAACATCAAAAAAAAATTGTTTTGAGAAAAAACATGATTTTAGAATTCAATATATCTATAAAGTAGATAAAAATAAATTAAAAAATCACTCATTCAATTACTGATTTTGAAAAATACAAAAGTATTTCAACTCCACTATTTTTTATATTGATTTTTTATTTTACAATCTGAGAAAAACAACAAAAAAAATTATTTTGAGAAAAAAACATGATTTTAGAATTCAATATATCTATAAAGTAGATATAAATTAATTAAAAAAAATACTCATTCAATTACAGATTTTGAAAAATATAAAAGTATTTCAAATCCACTATTTGTTTATATTGATTTTTTATTTTACAATCTGAGAAAAACATTAAAAAAATGGTTTTGAGAAAAACCATGATTTTAGAATTCAATATATCTATAAAGTAGATATAAATAAATAAAAAATTTACTCATTCAACTACTGATTTTGAAAAATACAAAAGTATTTTAAATCCACCATTTATTTATATTGATTTTTTATTTTACAATCTGAGAAAAACATCAAAAAAAATTGTTTTGAGAAAAAACATGATTTTAGAATTCAATATATCTATAAAGTAGATATAAATAAATTAAAAAATCACTCATTCAATTACTGATTTTGAAAAATACAAAAGTATTTCAAATCCACTATTTGTTTATATTGATTTTTTATTTTACAATCTGAGAAAAGCATCCAAAAAAATGGTTTTGAGAAAAAAAAGATTTTAGAATACAATATATCAATTACAATCCAAAATACATTTTTTTCTTATTACATATCTACAATGAGTACTAAGTAACGAATTTTATTCATTTTTTAAAAGGTTGATTTTGTAATATTTTTTCTAATTATGACAATAATTCTTTACAATTCCCAATTTTTTACTCTAAAATATCATGCAATAAAGATTAAAAGCAAAATTTTATTTTAACACGAAATATAAATTTATCTGCATGTCTTTCTAAAATAAAGTAAAGTAAAGCATGTAACAATTACAATAATTCAAAAAAGAATAATTAATTATACCTTTTTGATATTTAAAAATGTCACAAAATGAATTACTTTATCATAACTAATAAAACGTTGACAATACAAAAAGAAACACTATGACCAGATTTATAAATAAACATGCAAGAATAGTATTGTTTTTTATTTTCAATGGAATAAATATATTCTAATTAGATTTAAATCGTTGAACCCATAGACTGTTTTACATGCAATATCGAAAATTTCCCTCACTCTTCAACACTCATTACCTGCAATGTAACTCTAATTTTTAGAAATGTTTTAGTAAATTACATTTTTAAAAAAGTTCATTTTTAAAATGAACCAGGTGTAAGGGTGCCTTATAGCATTACCGTAATGTTGTATTTTTTGTAACATGAATAGTAAACTCTAGGTACTTTCATAATAAACTGTCCTCTATTTTAGATCTTGCCATGCTAGTCGCATAATCATTTTAATGCATGCAATTTCTAATCTACATAATGTTTAAAAAGATATTTAATAAATATTTAAAAAGTTAAAATGTTACATGGATATAATTTACTGTACAAAAACATTTTGTATAATGCAACAATATATTTAAATTAATTAGTCTTTTGTCGTTGGTAAAAACTTAATAAAATTTCATCTCAAATTATATATAACAGATATTTGTTAAAAATTTAAATTAAATCTTAAAATAAACTACAATTATATTCATCATTGTTTACAAGACTTAAGACTCGAAAACATGAACGCAGACATTAAATAATCATAGATACTGAATTATTAATAGCAATAACCGAGGCAAAATACCACATTCTGAAAATGAGAAGATAATCTTCAAAAATACATTAATAATTACTGAGTACACCTTGTTAATAGTTTTAGATCAATTTTTGATATCTGAATTAAATTCAATATTTTTGAAACAAATAAAAATAAACGTATAGTTCATTGGTAACTCCGGTAAGACTACTTACTAAAAGATACACAAAACAAACACACAACTAGAATTAATTCTGAAACATTTTTCATTAGTGAAGTTCAACAATAAAACAGAAACACGTCTCTGTTAATGACATAACTGTAAGCACGCGTCGATAACAGTATTTTATTTTATATTAGTTTCTCTGGTAAACAGCGAATATTCTTCAGTAAAACACATTGGATACATTATCGGTTAATTGATGTAATTTTTTTATTTGTTTATGTTTAGCCGCGTTATCTGACAACTATTATTTATTTCAAGTTATTTTATAATACTATATAGAGTAATTTATAATACTATCTAGAGCAAACTTAATAAACATATTAAACAATGCTATCAAAAGATGAATACTACGTGATTTACTTGCGGATATGGAGATTGTCTTAATAAATATTAACGAGTAGAATTAATCACATTAAATAAAACTGTAAAGATAAACATATTGTTAGGAAAAATGAAAAATAGCAATTCATTCCAGGATAATAAAAAGTAGTAATAAATTTATTTCCATTTTAAAACAGATTTGTATTAATACTGATTGGTATAAATTTTCAAATTTTATTTTCCACTCATACGAAAACGAATATTTTTAAATAAATGATTTACTTATAAACAAACAAGTTAATATAAAAAATATAAAAAAAACTTTACGTAAACAAATTAAAAGTAAATTATGATAAAATATTTTCTTTGCCAGAATAACATGATAATTTTTATATAATTGAAATTCACAATTATATATATAGTGTAAACCAGAACTTTCACTAGAGTATTAAATAATTTATTTTTAAATAAAAACAATCAATCACATTTCTTAATCATATTCCATTTTATTTATCCAATCATAAATAAAACGTAAATTTGTTATAAATATAAAGATATCATAAAATATTTTTAAATATTTCAAAAAATATTAAAAATTAAATAATCCACTGAGAAGTACACAAAAACCTTATTTCGATTATTTTTTTAATTATATGTATATTTTTTAAGTAAATTTTATTATTATAATAAACAGTTAAAAATGAAATATGTTTCGATTTACCTACATTACTTAATATTGTTTCTATATAATTTACATAAAATTGAAAAAAATCAGTCTTAGTGATTAACCTGTCATTTTTTTAAAAAAAACGAAGTCAAACTGATTAAACAATTTATTAAGCAGGATTGTAGTGAAAAGAAATCGATTTTTAAATAAACTAAAAACATTTATACAGATTTTTTGAAAATTTTTTGACCTGATAAAAGAATAACAATTAATCTCTATTTATTTTCATTATGACAGTTAATTTCAAATCCAAAACTGAATATAAAAATTTATTACTAATTATAAATTCTGTTTGATTAGTAGATAAAAAAAATCATCAAATGTATTTCTATGAAAAATAAAAATATCAAGAATCTGGTTTGATTAAAAAATCATTAAAATAATTAATGACAAATAAAAAAATGTATTTTTAGAAATATGTTTGGTGTTGAAAAATGTTCAATTTTAATTTTTTTAAATGACTCTTGTATATGTGTATATAATTTAAAAAAATATTTACAATATCATTTTTCTGTTATCGATTGTTTATAATTTTATTAAATTTTCCATCGTCCGTAAAAACAATTTTATGGATATATTGAAAAAAGTAAATTTAAAAATACTTAAACATTATTTTCGATACGTCGAATGGCAGGAAGTTACTTTCAGCGCAATCGGTCACTAAAAATTACTATTCAATCTGGGAAAGAAAATATACATATTTCACGTGTTGCACTATATACACTCTCTTGTCTCATACGTACAGGTGGAAACTAATTCGCCACTGTATCCAACATTCATGCAACCTGGAACAACCCGGAAATTGCATTGTATTTCTTGTCCGTCAACACATCTCATGGGTTCCATCAAAAACGGTATAAAACGACAATCTATGACACAGTTAAAACGAGATGAAACTCGTATATAACATTTACGTGTCATAAAACTGTCTCCTTTACACAGATACAGTGTACTGACGACGACATATGTACGAGTGCAAGAGAAATACATTATTAGCGTATAGCGTTGTCTCGGTTCAGTTATGAATGTTGAAATTTTAGTACGTTTTCTAAGTATACGGAGTGTATTATTAACAAAGGTACATTACATACTTTTCGAATGTTATTCGAACGATCAGATAGTTCTGAAGTAAGTTTAATAAATCAACTTCATATTCAAGAAATAACATGTCGAAAGTCGGTTTTATAATCAATAATGTTAACTAGAACTTTTTATAGATATTAGACCGGAATGCAATCTAGAAAAATTGCTTTAGCTTATTAAATCCATAAAAAATTAAACATGCATCAAATATCAATTTCTCAATAAACATTTTATCACAAACTTCGTTCATTATTACCTATAATCTTCATGTATATCATTTTACATTAAACTTACGAATATTTATAATGCTTTTCCGCATTACACCAATTACATTATGATAACTAATATGAGTTCGTTTCATATTTAAAAAGCTCTATAATATTCCCTATAATTTACAATATAAAAAAATCATAAACATTACTGTTTCTTTTTATTGAATAAATTTACATTATGAATACTTTTCACAGATATATAATTAAAAAAAAATCATTTCAATGATTTTTACATTTATTTTATTTTTATTTTATGAATATCGACTGAAAATTCTAAAAAAAAGTTTATAACAAACAAATTATTTTTCATTAAGAATCAATATATAATAAAAATGAATTCAAAACAAATGTACTTTATTCTTTTTAAGCGTAATAGAACTTTCAATTGAATCTAATCTAAATAAACACATTTATCATACTTTCATATATACATACACACACGTATGACTATAAACAAAGTTTTTTTTTAGGTTAGGTAGAACTTTCGATAGGGATTCAATTTAAAGTTCTATCAGCTTAAAAAAAAGCATATACAATTTTGTACGAATTAAATTTATCAACAGCCTATTATATTTTACTGTAGACTCAAAGAATCTAAAAACTAATACATTTAATTTTCTTTTAAAATACTATTTATATTCTTGAGAAAAAAACGAAATTAATGGGTATATTTATTATATTATATCCATACTTAAAATCTATAATACAAGAAATGAAAATACAAATCATTAAATAATTCCATATACAAACAAATCACTGATTTTAAAAAATGATCAAAAATCTCAAAACTAGAACAGAAAAAGTGATCTCAGTATTTTTGAGTATTTTTAATTAAAAAAAAATTAGATGCCTTGAAATAAAATCCGAAGAATCTGCCAAGAATTGAATTCCTCTAAAAGCTTTTATTTTCATTTTTTGTCCGAGAATAATTAAAGAAACGTTCTCTCTCTCTCTCTCTCTCTCTCTCTCTCTATATATATATATATATATATATATATATATATACACATGTGTGTGTGTGTGTGTGTGAACATGTCCAAATAAGAGTATAAATTTTTTTTTCTAGTACTAATTTAGAGGATACAAAGAGAAAAACTGATTAAACATAGGCAAATATTATATAATTTAAAAAAAAAAATTGTACTAGTACTGTCCCAACCAAATATTACATTTTGAAAATATCTATAATACAATCTAAATATTCACTATTTTTTCTAATATATGATAAACAGTCGTTCAAGAAAAAAAATAAAATGTTAAATCATATCAGAAGAACATACTATTTATTCTCATTGACTATATTTTTTTAAAAAGTTTTAAAACAATTTAAAAACTAGCCAATAAAAAATATTAAAAACTAACAAATACTCTGAACAAATCAATGCTTACAAAATATTATAAACATTTAGTTCTATTCGACAAAAATAAAATTAAATATATGTGTACACATACACACACACAGATACAATAAATATATATATATATATATATATATATATATATATATATATATATATATATATATATGTTTTAATATGTAAAATGAAATTCAAAAATTTTTTATATTTATAACATAAAATCATTAAATTTGTAACAATATTGATTTTTATTATTTTCTAAAACACATTAATTTCAGAATATATATATATATATATATATATATATATATATATATATATATATATATATATATATATATATATATATATATATATATGTACGACTTCATTAAATTAAATTTTACTTTACAAATGATTCAAACGAAATTACATTTGTCTAAAAAATACGAATCAATAATTAAAACGTTTTATACAAGAAGCAAAAAGATAAATACAAGTTATTTTTAGTAAAACAAACACAAAGTTTTCAATTAAACATTCAATTTAGAATATGTATATTTATAAACAATTAAACATTGTGTAGCTTGAGGCCGAAAACAAATTGTAAGTTAATTTAACAATTCATTATAAAATGTTCAAATGTTAAGATTCGTTACAAAAATCATATAATATAATTTCATAAAACTTAACTGATATTAAATTTTTAATTACTTTTAATTCAAATGATTTTGTTAAAAAAATATAATTAATTTCACATGTTAAAATAAAAGAAATGTAATTACAAATTTCAATCTTTAATATCTGACATACAGAATTGTTTATAACAAACATTTGTGTATGTTTTTTTATAAAATTATATATATATATATATATAAGGGGGTCGAAAAGAAATGATAGAAAATGTTACAGACTTTAATGACTATACTCTTCCGCCTATGAAAAGGAAACCTGCTACGCCCTTTACAGCAGGTTGCGAAAATCCCTTCAAATAGTAAACTAAACAATAAATGGAAGTAAAGGGAAGTTCATGAAAGGCTGTCAGCAGTTAAGCTGATGTTGCAGATGTTGAAATAGGCTTTGTCCGAAATCGAGTAAGGATCACGAATAACAACAGAAGAATTATTAGTATAAAAAGTAAAGTTCGCAATTCTATTTATATAGATTACTATTTTTATATTCAAAAATGTTTAAGTAAAAAAAAAGTTAAATCGTTGAATATTAAATACTGTTTTTCATTCATATAGAATAAAACAAGGATAATAATAATGAATAATACTCCATATATCAACAATTCTTATTTTTTGAATTATGAAGATGGAAATTTGGAAAAATATATAAATTCAAAAAAATAAAAGTATTAGCATCTGATTTAAAAATATTTTATATATATTATGAAATTAAATATTTACTTGGAATTTTATTTTGTGTAGTCTTTATGTTATTTTAAAACAATTAATAAATCAAAATAATAAAACGAAAAAAAATACTCTTTGGAAAAAACAAATAACTTTTTAACATTATTAATTAATGTAATAAAAGAGGCTAATGTGAAAATACACCGAATTACTTTAACAAATTTATCACTACTGTATTTTATAAATAGCTATGAAAAATAAATATATAATCTTTTTAAAAAATCTCGGAAACTATTAAATACATAGATAAGTCAAGTATGTTCAAAAAATACAATTAACATAAAAGAGTTTATTTAATAACAAAACAAAGATAAGAATATCAATCAATGTACTTATTCATGTCACATAATGTGGTATTAATTTAGCTTCATCATATATTTATATGAAATTTAGTATCAAGAGTATTAATTCATTTTTACAAAAATATATACAATTTTTTTTCAAAAAACAGAATAAATTATATATATATATATATATATATATATATATATTATGTATGGGAGTTCATTTTAAAGTTGAACAATTTCATTTTAAAACCTATCAATTCACATTAATTCGTCTATTGATTTTATTACTTTGATTGCTTTTTACCAAAACGTATTTTCAAATAAATATAACTGATAGACTATTCCAATCTGTACTTTCCAATGAATGAACTTGTCAAGAATTTAATACAATTAAGAATTTATAATAAAAAAAAAAATGTATTATCAATGAACAAATTAATCAATACAGCAAACAGTACAAAAAGAAGGACGACTTTTATAAAAATGTAATGCTAAACAGCTACTTTACAAAACCACTCTATATACACACGTACAATATTTTTTGCAAGTGGAATATAAATATCATATTAGACACGTCTACAGTAAGACTATTCCTATTTCCCATTGTGTATTTGTTCGGTTGCAATACAAACGTTGTACCATGTCTCTCTAGAACTAAAATAGAACTGCAGATTCGGTTAGTGAGTTCATATATCCGTCTCTGTCACAAGTATCAGGTATAAACTATCAACCATTCGGTATTGATATTTATGTAAGTGAGATGAAAATATATTTCGAAATATTGGAAAGTAAGATGATCTCTATCGCACGGTGCAATGGAATCGCATTGCTGAAAAATCACAAACGGGAAATAGGGGCAAAGAAAAAAGTAGCTAGTGAGATTTTATTACATTTATTACATATATATATATATATATATATATATATATATATATATATATATATATATATATATATATATATGCATAAATCAATGGCTGCATTAAAAATCTACTATCATAAAGTAAAAAACAATTAAAAGTCCTGATAGGCAAAAACAGTAATAATAAAATAGTAAATGTGAATATCGATGTTATTAACGACGTTTTAACTTCATAATTCATCGTTTACGAGATAAAAACGAACGTGGGTATGTCATGCAATGAAAAAGTTATAAATTGGAGTACATTTTTACCACATAACTATTTTTTTTAAAAAAAAATACATTAATACATTTTACTGGTTAGAACAGAATTTAAAAGAACATAGGAAAATGAAAAACAGATCAATAAAAGCTCTGAAAATATAATTAATCACTAGGAGTATTCGAAAAAAAATAATTTAATTAATTGATTCCAATTTACTGATTATAATCAAAAAAAAAACTACTATTAACATTTCTCTATTAAATTTAATACGTTTCTTGATTTACTTTGAACAAACAATACAACTAACGGATTTTGTAAATTAAAATTAATTTTTACACCCAATGCTACTTATTTTCAGAAAAATTTCCAATCAAATAAAAAACTATTTTGGAATTTTTCAATATCTTATATAAATATTTATTATTTTTCCCCCAAAATATTCTTGATACAGCAATATGAAAATATTGTATAATTAAATAAATCATATTTTTCAAATAAAATTCAATCATTTACTCAAAATCAAATTCACAAATTGAAAAAATATTTCAAAGAAGAAAATATATTTGAAAAACATATTTCAATTTATTTACAAAAGCTTCGCTTACTTGAATATTGAAATACAGAAAGAACATGACTTGCTTTCGCTTAATAATTATTTTTTTTAATATTAACAGACATGTAAACAAATAGTTCTCGATGGGAAAATATAAGCTCATTGCAACGTCAATTTGAGGTATTCAATATATGTAAATATTTCGATAAATATGCAAATTGGTAGACGATGGGTAACGACGCCTTAAATTACCAATATTACACGTATGTATGTATATTATTTAAACATATATAAAAGATATATATATAATCATGTTGTAAGTAAAAATTTTAATCAACAATAACAAAGAGTTGTAAGTATTTTCTTAGTCCCCAATTCATGTTTTTTTTTCTTTAATTCACATGTGTCAATAGAAAAGTTTAAATTGACTTACCAAATAAAGTAAATAAAATCAGTTGAAATAAACCAATATAAATGACTCACCTGAAACAGAAATGAAAATATAAGTTATATTAAATAAAAAAGTATAAAATAATTATAAAAATTCATACCCTAACAAAAAAAATTAAAACCACACAATTTAAACTTATATAGGATTGCCTAAATAAGACTGAAGAATAGTAAATGATAGTACGTAAATAAATGTATATCTAAACTCTTCAGTCTCATTAGACCACTCTATATAAAAAATATATTTCGATTTGACATGTAAATAATTGTATTTTTAATCAACGAATCATTCCTCAACACTATACTATTTTATAAATTGTTCAATAATAATTTATTGTTTATTTTTTGCTAAGTTTGTATGATACATTTGAAATAAATCCTATAGTATTACTCTTTCAAACATGATATCAAATATTTTACACACTAAACATATTACTAAAGTATTTACAAAAAGTCGTTTGTAAAAAACACTAAATAGAATCTGGAATAAAAATTCTACCTAAGAACAACCATACTTGATTGCTTTCACATTTTTAGGTCCTCTTATAAATATTAACCACATGAAAAAATGTTGTAAAAAGTTACATATTTGCCATATTTTTTTTTAAATAGATTATATTTTGGAAAGATTTTTTTTTTAAAAAAATTAATTTGTTTAGTTTAGAAATCGATTTAACACTATTGTAAATGTCTTTTAATTACTATATTACTTTACAGATAATCAATGGAAGTTAAAAAAGACTACAAAAGTTTACCTCGCATTATATTTTCTTAAAAAAAACAATAATCGTGAGTAATAAAATTTAATTCGTCTGTTACTTTATATAAAGTGAATAAACGTACCAAACATATTGATTATTTTAATAATTTATACAGAGTAGCCCAAATGAGATTGAAGGATAGTAAATAAATAATAAACAAGTCAATTTATATCTAAACCATTTAGTCTTATTTGGGCTATCATAAACAATTAAATTAAACTCATATAATTTATAATAAACAAGCATAATTTAGATATTGAACAAAAATCGAAGTTTTTAAATAAAATAATTTTATTTGAACTGACTAAAATTTAAGATTGATGTTGAATGAATTATTTTTATTTAACTGTGACTTAAGTAATCTAACAAGAAAAAATATTTTAATCATATGTTAACTCACAGATAGCCAAAATTGTTTGATATAATTTTTTTGTACCATACAAAATAAAACTACAGGTGTTACTTAAAACTGGTATATAAATCTACTATTTAAAGAAAAAATAATAAATAAATTTTCTAACGGAATATAAAAATAATCATAATAAATTAGTCGAGCAATATCGACGACTAATAAAAAAATAATTTATAAAAATAAAATTAACAGAAAGAATTATAACTCGACGAGATAAAAAATATGAATAATTCACGCTACATATTTAGTATACAACTTGTATAATTCGACTATAGAATTTGATAATTCACGCGATTTCATTTGATTCGCGGAATGTATTTTACATCATTTAATGGGATCATTAAAAGCAAATGCACGTTGAGGTATAACTAGTTGAGTTAATAGTTAGTTTCGAGTGTATTTCGAGTAAAATACGTTGTAGATACGGCTAGAAGCAGGTATAAATTTAAATTAAGATTAAACTGAAAGATAAAGTGTGCTATAAAAATACTAATATCGTGTCGGCAACGGAAAAAGTTCCGAAACCGCTGAATGCATATTAAAACGGTTATTTTTACGACGCCGTCCGTAATTTTACTTTAGAAAGATGTCGCCTCGGCTGTGATAAAATAGTCATGATATTTTTTTTCCAAATTTACTGCCGCCATCCGCACATATAAGTAATAAAATCGACATATTTAACTTAGGATATTTTAATGCACTCCGCGACGAACGGTTTTCTTTTTTTATGTATTGGAAAAATATGTTTCCATGATTGCTATATAAGAATTTTTTTTAAAAGTACCCCACATACATATTTATATATATATATATATATATATATATATATATATATATATATATATATATAGGGTTTTCCAATAAGCGCTTCAGAAGTTTAAATGGGAATAAAATAAAAAGTATTTAATTAATTTTCTTTGCATATTCTATGATATTAATTATGAAATATAATTTCATTCATATGACCACCACAGTGAATTCGTTTAGTTCAATTTTTAGTCACTCTTTCACATAATTGTGGTCCAATTAATTAAAATTAATGAAATACAATGGATTTTTATAAAATTGTAAAATAATTTATTTAATATATTTGTAACATAAAACTATTTTAGGCAATAAAAATAATATATAAAAAATTAACATGGCCAAACAAAAAAACAATTTTCAAATATAATATTTACTGCTAAAAGAAAAAATCTACAAGTCTTATTTTCTATATAATCTACTATTGCCTGTAATGATTCGAAGAAAATGCTATTTATTTCATAAAAAAATTGAAACAGCAAACAATTTTTATTCTAAATTATTTTCTTATAAATAAATGATATTCAGAAAATACATAAATCATATAATAAAATATAATTAAGAAATGAAGACAACACGTGAATATTTTTTTAAATTTCAATAAAATATTTACAATATTAGAACGTTTCGTTTCATGGGAACAATATTTAAATCTGTATTATAAAGAAATCGACAAAAAATAAATAAAATCTTTTCAAACATAAATTCGTAAATAAAAAAATGTGTACAAATTAACAAATTTGAATTACAAAAAGTGGAAAATTATGAAAGTAGGATTTAAAACCGTAAACTTTTTACATAACACTTGTAATAAAAAAGAACCGTAATTGTAAATTCGACCTCGAAATTCTGTATAAAATTTGTTTTTTTTCTACAAAATTCATTCCATCTTCCAAGTCTCAATCATGTTCAATATAGCACAAATTTAAGACTTTTTCAAACTGCTACAGAGCATAAACGCAAAAAAGTAGAATATCCTAGTGAAAAATACACTTGACAGGATTTTAATCGATCTCCGGTGCTCAGGAAAGTGAGTGTATCACGCGTGTTCGTTGATAGTGATTGATGGGTATCGAACTCGCGACCGTGCAACAGCAACTCACACATCCGCGGAAATCGATAGCTTTTCGCAGAAAAAACGCATTAGTGTCAAAAATACGTTTTTTCCCCTCTATTTTATTTATTAGCTTCTATGGATTATCTCCGATCGTTTTATTTTTATTTATTTCGTGTTCTGTAACAATGTTTTATTAACTATTTATTCCCACACGATTAATTTGGTTTAAATGGTCGTGTTGTTTTAGCTTGATAATAGATAACTTAGAAGGATTTATACGCACGTATAAGTTGACATAAAAATAGTATACTTTTTTCAACCCTTTTAGTGTCGAGTTTTATTTTTACACCAATTACATTACTTATATATATACAGATATATATTAAACAATAATAAAAATCCATTTTTATAGTATCATACATGCCAGTAAATATAAAAATAAAAATATTAAACACTAGTTTTACACTTCAACAAAACGTAAATCGATTTCATCGTTATATACAATTACATTCAGCCATAAATAATAAATGCCAGAAGTAACTTTACAACGAAATACATAAAATGTATTCGGCACAGTCATAGTTTACGTTATTCCTAGAGACTCTGGACTGAAATCTGTAGCTCAAATGCAACGGAAATTCATGAAACCCCAACAGGCGTTGAATCAATTTATCATTGGGAATAACAGTTCGTGAAAACAGGAGAATATGGAAGAATGAAAGAACACAGGTAAGTCTAGAACATCATAAGTAGACGTGAAACGTGCTCGTGAAGCTTTAGCGTGTAGCCTGTGAAAATCTATTCGACGTGTAAAGCAGAAAACTCCAAATACCACGTTTGACAATGCATAATATTACCCTTTATATATATTATTCTACCGGATCGTAAATTTATTTCATACGTTTGTTGTAAAGCAATTTTATTTAAATGTTATAATCAATACATTTTTAAATACTGTGAACATTGATAATTGATGAATTATATACAATTCAACATTTTTAATATTCATAGCAACGAGACAATTATTTTTCAATGTTTTTGGTATTTTTTTTATAAAAAAAAACATTAATAAAAGTATAAATGAACAACTGACAAGAAAAAAAATATATCATGTGTCTAAAGGTAATTTTCATACAGGTCACGTACAAGTATCATTAAATGTTAAATAAACATAACAGTCAAACCACGAAATGAAACTAGAATCATTTTCCTACTGGAAAACTGCATTGCCTCTGCACTATTTAGCCAATAGTCATATAAACTGAAATAAGCACATTTAAAACAACGATCTTTTCAACAAATTATATTCCACCTTTTGATCATCAATATAAATAATAATATTGCTTATTATTTCACTAAAATAATAATTCCATTATAATACATACATACATATATATAATTTTAAATTTTGTTATATACTTTAAAATATGACTGATAATTTTAAGTATGATTTAATTTTTTTTTTCATTGACATAATCTTATTTATTTACTAATTCAATTTTTACTAAATGCTATATTAATATTCTGGATGAACTTCATTATTATATATTTTTATTTGAACTAATTTTTTTTATAATTATTATTTACAATAAATGAAAATTCAATTCCATAAATAAAATAAATAATGTGTTACAAGACAAATTCGCATTTTATTTGTTCTAAAAATACATATAATCATTTATTTATACAAGAAGTTTTACTAACTAAAATATAAATAAGTAAAAAAATTATAAATACTACATACAATAACTTAAAATATAATGAATAACTGTAATAACTTGGTAAAATGTGTCTATAATAAGCATCTAGACATAAATACAAATCAATCAATTATCCCAAATAAGAAGAAAAAATAACAGAAGAATCATTAGTACAAAAAAAATGTCTGAACCCAAGAGAAGTAATTATTCAAAATTAAATTGATTCTTTGTTAGAATTCTCCCAATTCCGCACATTAGAGGATTGAAAATGATGCAATTCACTGTATATAAAACGAAAAAATTAAATTATAAAAATATACAATGAATACGAATAAAAATTATACGTCCGCAGAGACCGTGAACCAATGACAAATATGTTGCGGAACGAGACCGTCTAAAATTCAACATGCAATTCGCAATTCATGCAAAATAGAGTGAACGCGCAGTAGGAGAAAAAAAAAGTTTAATTCACAGTTTTCAAGTACTTGTCAACACTGGTAATAAATCGTGCTTTCGGGAATACTGAGGTGTTTTTGTTTTTGTCCTCCATGCATGCATTGAGCGGGAGATGATTGGAGTACGACGGTAGGTGTTGGTGAACCACCCATTCTATTGTAGATAAGGGTGGACTATAAGGGTGGTTTTGAAAGGTCACGTCTTTCAGTGGTCGGATAGCAGCTTCCCAATATCCCATCACTCTGGTATCAATGTTACCTCCTAGTTTGTACAGGATGTTTTCTTAATTACTTCTTGACAATTTTGTACGATATGTAGATTTTTAAATAGTTATACTAATTTAATGTTCTTAAGACAAACAAACTATTTAATACATTTGTTTTCAGATACAGAAACTTTTGTATTATATTATTAGAACATTTTTTTTTATCAAATCGATAACATTGTCGATATCAAAAATGTTAACAGTAACAGAATTTAGAAAAATGAGATGTATTCATAGAACATAAAATTGATACTAATGGATGCAGTTTCAAACACTGACAATACATATTGACAGTCTGCAAATGACAGTACATCCATTATGTTTATATATATATATATATATATATATATATATATATATATATATATAATTGTATACAAAATTGAATATAATTTTATATAAATTACAATTTCATATTTTAGTAAAATACTGTTTTATTTTATTTTACTTTTGTTTTATAAATTAAAATAATAGCATATAAAATCTGTTTCTTATTGTTCTATTATAGTACACATACATACATTATAGTACACATACATATATATATATATATATATATATATATATATATATATATATATAATACAAAAATTTATTCTCTAAGTTCTTAAAGAAGAAATTTCAAAAAGCTGATATAAGCAACTATATTTTCATATAACAAACTTTATAAAAGTCGTTAAAACGTTTAGTAACTTACAAAAACACCCTCTATGCTTAAGTATTTGTGTATGTAATCATATATACGTATGTGTGCATGTATATGTGTATATATATATATATATATATATATATATATGTACATATACAAATATGTATATATACATAGAAATACCTAACTATAAACACAATGTATATACCACAAATAGGGGATGGGATTGAGTCTCGTTAGATGCTAGTGTCTTCTAGACAGTGGTTTAGATTTTGCCATATGCGTATGTAGTAGGATTTTGTGTTAGATAAGAACTATTCACTACAAATACAGTTCAATTTAGAAAATATCAACAGATAATATAAAATCTAAATGGTACTAAATTTTTTTTCATTTAAAACTATTTGAACAATTCTTTTATATAGAAGTTATTGAAAACATGTTATATTTAAGAAACAACGAACTTCATGAATAGCTCTTTTGTATACATTTTTCTATCTTGAAAATGAGCACGTGTAAAGTTTTTAATTAGTAGTTGTATTACATATAATTAAAACAAACTTGTACAAGTTTTATATGCACGGTTTTGAGAAATATGTAATTTAATTTTTTTAAATAAACATTTAGCTGTAAAACTTTGTTACTGAAAAATTATACAAATATTCTTCTCTTCGCTTACTAAGAATTGTTGTATTCATTGCATTATCATGTTTTTCTATTTATATATATATATATATATATATATATATATATATATATATATATAAAAAAAATTAAATCTCACATTCGTACTTAAACAGAGGAGTATTTTCAGTTTTAGTAATAAAATTTATCTAATAACACTATTTACTCAATCCGTGTGAAATTTATTACTGTTAATTAAATATTATGTATATCGTAGTCATTTAAAGATTCTTATTTATTATTATTAACAGTAACATTGGTTGTTAATAGTACTTGATTTATAGATTTTTGTTTACAAAGTGTTATTTATTGTAAATAAACTTATAATACAATAAGGTACTACTAATGTTAAAGAAAAAATGTATAATTTATTTGGTAAAATATGATCGGACGTTTTTATTGCACAGCAAGTATTGTAAGTTTTCTAAACAAAGTGTTAATAAATAACGTTTTCAATATCATCAGTGAGAACATTCACCTATCTAAACCATTGAAAACTCACTGGTTTCCGATTTATGATCCTAATATATCATTCGTTTCAAATTAAAGAATCAATCTTTACAGTGTCGATAGTAATACGCTACGGTACACGACTTTTCTATTAAACAGAAAATTTAATCTATTATGCTATAAAGGTATGCATCACTGTTCCGAGTGTATTTTAAAAATTTAAAATGAATGATTTTTAAAGAGGTATCAAAATACTTTTTTTTGGTTAAGCTTTTATAACACTGCATCTCTCTAACACTTTTTCATCGTGTATTACATCTTTTTATAACAGGTATAATTTTTGAAACCACAAGTTCACGTAAACGATTTTCTTAAATTACAAAGTTCAGATTAAAAAAACTTTATATTATATTAATGTCACCTTTAAAATTATAAACTCATTTAATACTTTTTTATTTTTTAAAGACCTCCTTTATCATTTTTAATATAGATATAAAATGATTATATTGTATTAACGTTAAACAAATTAATAATGTTAACATCAAAAAGATTCTTTGTTCTCGATTTAATCGCTTTCAGCACATAATTATTTTATGCAGGACATGTCATTTAGTTCTTAAATATCTCATAATTATTTTTTTTAAATATCCTTGTAAGGATAAAATCTGTAAATTATATATATATATATATATATATATATATATATATATATATATATATAATTGTATGGTAATAAAAAAAATACTCAAAATTGTAAAATTATCTTAAGAGATTTTAAATCAATGAAATATGAAAAACCATAATTTTTTATAAAAAAAATAATGATGTATTATACACTTGATATTATTATTTAGAATATAATTCTCTTCTAGAGAAAATTAAATGATCATTTTAATTAAATCATTTATGAATAAAAACAGCAAACTGTACAGAAATATATTCTTTTTCTATTTTGTTCAAATGATGTTGAAACTGAAGTTTATTAAACGTTCAAGAGGAAGGTGCACTTGTTACTTAATAAAGAGAGAGAATATTTCATATATATATATATATATATATATATATATTTGTATTACCAGTGCAATAACATTAAAATAATGTAATTAAATAGTGGAAGTTTTTAATTGCGTCTGTTTTTCACGTTTCCATTCTTTATAATATACAATATGTTCGTTTTTTTTTAAAAAAAATACATTTTTTATTTGTACTCGAAATACTTTGTGTTATTTTACAAAAAGAAATAGTATTTTTTTTAAAAAAAAACGTTTACATTATAAATAAATTTTTATATCATTGATATATTTATGATTTAATTTGAAATAAAATATATTTATTTTAATCACACATATTTTCATATAATCAATTTATATTTATCTGAATAGTATTTCAGTTATAATTATATGTATTTATGTGTGTGTTTGTATAAATACTTTTTTTAATATTTTAATAAAACTATTAGTATATTCATATAATATATTTTGAATAAAATAATATTTATATTAATTTTTAAAAGACCTTTCATAAATAGTACTTAAATAATACTTAAGTTAAAATAGTACTTAAGTAAGGAACAAAAATTGTATTTTTTTTAAATTTTACTTTTCATTTCTGAATCAAGTTTTTTAAAAAAATATTTTTTAAGAAAAATTATAAAAATAGTAAATAGGTTTTATTTAAATATTTAACATTCTGTGACTATAACAAAAATGAATATTTTTAAATACAAACTGAAATATAAACAATGAACAGAGATATGGAAAACCCCAAAAAGAGATAATCAATGAATTGATAGAATAAAAGCATAAGAAAATTCGTCAGTGTGGAATAGAAGACAAAGAGATTGGATCAATTTGTGTTTACATTATTTCCAATTATACCAACTACTGTATTTTATGTAAAACCGTTATAAAAGTAATTTGATTGGTTTTTACATAATGTATTTTCAAAGATATCGTGAAAAACTTATCATTCAATTCCTTGAAATGAAATTCCATCCTAACCATATGCAAATAAATTGTAAATCTAAACATGTATTTTTATTTTAATACATAGTTCCATTTCTTAACAAATGCAAAATTCATTACGACTAAAAATGATTAAAAATAATTTTAAATAAAATTCCAAGGCAAAGGAATCGTTAGTAATTAAATTTGATTAGAATAGTGTACAGTGGAACGTCTTTCCTAGCTATGTAAAATATTCGAGTAAATGCCATTGTAAATTAATAATTCGTATGAATGAAACTGTCTGTATGTCAATTTATAGAATTCTACCCCATACAAAACCATAAACATAACACTAGACTTACATCGAAACATGTTCGCCTGCTATTACGTATAAGAACGGGATATAAACTAGCAGACAGTGTCTAATTTCAGAGCAGCGGTGGATGGTATGTATTGTGTGAACGTCGGAGCTATACGTATAGACGAACGTTTCTGATCCTACACCTCTCAGTCGAATGAATAGAGCCGTACGAAATTGTACTAGCTATATACATATACATATATATATATATATATATATATATATATATATATATACTCATACACACACACATACATATATAAATACTAACATTACATCACACTCACTCACACGTATACACATTTCGAACCCAGATCTGTGGACGTACATTGAACGGGCATATTCTTTTTTGTATGTCTGTTGATCGGAAGGTAATTCGACGAGGGTACAACAATACTATGAATGCTGACAATGCTGTGTAGCGGTTGTTGAAAAAGAAGTGTTGAATGTTGTAGGAGATTTCGTTTTATTTGAATCTAATTTTGAGAATAAGGGTGCTTGATGATGAAATGCGGTCCATTCAATATGCAAATTTTTGCATGCGTTTACATCGTTTTTTACTTTAAAATTTTGTTTGTTGGACAGATCGACTGCATTTTTATTCATCTGACAACTTAATTAAAATTTGGTTGACGTACACTTAATCTACATAATGTTCAATAAACAGTGGCTTTAAATTTTATATAATTGAAATGAATGTAATGCATTAATTTAAAAAAAAGTGTTAACGACTAGTTTTTGCATGCATACTGAAAATTTGATGAGACAATTAGAATTAACCGAATTCATTTAAATAAAAAGTTTATAAAGACAGTTTACTTAAATACACTATAGATATAAATATATACAGAGAGAAAGAGAGAGAGAGAGAGTTTTAGCGTGACAGAAGTTTAAATTCAATCTCTATCAAAAGTTCTATCACACTTAAAAAAAATCTATATATATATACATATGTGTGTGTGCGTATGTACATGTATGTATGTATATAAATTCATAACCGAAAATCAAATTTCCAAATTGACAATCTTATTGTATAGATTTCTTCCCCCAAAAAAATAATAATGGCGACATAAAATTTAATAAATCTATTACATTTCATTATAAATAAAATTTATAAAAAATGCACTATATAAAAATATGTGATGTTTCCAATAACTTGATTTATATTACAAATTAAATAAAAAAAATTAGTATACAAATAAAATAAGGAGAAAAAAAATGTTTTATATTACAATATTTTTTATTACTTTCACATACTAATTTCATTTGCTAGAGATGTTTGAGACATAATTATCTTCATAAAAATATGAGATAAGAATGATATAAATGTGATAATGAGTTATAACATAAAATGATGTTAAATAAACATAAAAAAATCTACATAAATAAAATGCAATACATAAAATAACAAACCTACTTTATAATTCATTTAATATTTATTAACTTGAATTTAAATAAAAATTGATTTAAATTTTACTTAGTTGAAATCTTGCAACTCTATAAAATTTTGTATAATATTAAAAAATTACAATTTGCAAAATATTAACTGTTCTTACATTAAATTGTTAATAATACATTTTATCATAAATCATTTCTTCACTTTTTCCACATCAAACTTTTTTTAATTTTCAAAATACACTTTCCATCATACATCGAAAATTACTAAAATAATTATAACCTAAAAAATCGAACATATCTCTAGAAAAATCAACCGTTATTAGTAACCGTGTGTACTTGTAACCACACATTTTGCAATGAACAAAAAAAAATAACATTTATATTTCATAATTATATCATACAATATAAAAAAATTAAAATGTTATCGTGTTAATACAACAGCATAAAACATAACCACCGTCTAAAAAAAATCTCAAAACAGTTTAAATACATACAAGCTTAACTACTGCAATTACTATTATTAAAGACTTTTTGTTCAGTATTAACAAAAAGTTATCTCTTATTTTACGACACATTCAAACAATTAAGATATGTGCAATTATGGAAACATCGTACAAATTCGCAATTTGTACTCTCACTTGCTGTAATCAAATATAACCACATTCAACTAGTAACATAATCGTTTAGAGTAAAAAAATACATTAAAAATAAAAATATAAAATGACGACTAAATGATGTGTTAAATAAACTTGGATAATTTGTATAAAAAAAATTGTTAGACTTTTTTACACAATTAAATATTTTTTGTGATATATAAATGTTTTTTTAAACGTGATAAAACTTTAAATTGATTCCCCATCGAAAGTTCTAAAAAAAAATTTATATATATACATAAGTGTATGAATAAATAAAGGTATGATAAAAAGTGTTTTATGTTTAGATAAAACTTTCGATAAGAATTCAATTTAAAGTTCGATTACGCTTAAAAACACCTATATTAACCCTCTTTAAAAATTTTGATGAGTTTAAAAATTTATATGAGTGGTATATAATTAAATTATTATTTGAAATCGTACATACATTTCAAAAATATAACAAAATATATTTATTAACTATAATTGGATTTTGAATTTATTAAATTAAATGATTATAACGTATAGAAGTGAACAAATATTTTCCATTGACAATTACTCAAAAACCGATCAAATTATTAACCCAACTGGGAATATAAATGTGAAATACGATTTTAAACTCCAATAAATGTAATAAACCAAATTATGAGTAATAAAAAATCATTTAGTATTTTTAATTTTGAGAAAATTTGAAATAATTTTTCATAATATATTCAGAACTTTCTCCACCATATATATATATATATATATATATATATATATATATATATATATATATATATATATATATATACGAGAGTCGTTTGATAAGTAAGGTAAATTTATTTATTGTTTAATTTAATTAAATTTTTCAATTTAGTTTTTCTTACTTTTTTACCATACTTATCAAACGACCCTCGTATATAATGACTGAATTTAGACTCAAATCTCCTTTTGCTCAAATGCAATAAATTTCAAATCTCTAAAGCTAAGGGGTAGCAACAAATGACAAATTAGTTATTTTACTACGAGTCGCCCCTTTCTCTCTCTCTCTCTCTCTCTCTTTATATATATATATATATATATATATATATATGCATGTTTGTGTGATGTGTGCATTTTCAACTCACATATTTATAGATATGTGTGTGAAAAACAATACTTGATAAAAATGTGTTATCATAAAAGAAATGCTCGACAATTTATTTCAGAACGATGTTTTCAAACATAAAACAGAACAGAAATAAATATTCTAATTTAGATTCATTGCTCCGAATTGGTAATAAAGTCGAATTGTCTATTTAAATCGTATTTATTCAAATACATATATTTCTAAGAATAGAACACAATGCAGTTTAAAATATATGATCGCATGTTGCGGGTGTTTGTAGGCGTCAAAATCTTGCATGCAATTTTAATACACTTGATTACGTCAGCTTTTTCAGTTTAATACACTTTAATTATCTGAAGTCTTTTCTACAAAGGATAATTCCTCAAAGATTTAATTAGAATAGAATAGTAGAGTAGATTAAATTTATAGGTATTAATTTATATGCTAATACGTTTGTTTATTCATGTTGTTCTGTTCTAACATTAAAAATATCTATTTATAGTTTTGTACGACATTTTGAATACATTCTTATTGATTGAATTCGGTATATAAAATTATAAACGAATTAAAAGAAAAATGTTTTTAAAACTAGTCCTAATTCGAGATTAATATAATTAATATAAATCAAATTATTAAATATATTTGCATTTTTACGAAATCCAATTATGTTAACTTATTAAAAAACACGTAAATTCGTGTTCATTTTCAACGTATTAATTTTATTTATTTACTAATGACATTTCTTTATTTGCAAATTTATAATATACAAAGTTCAGTTAATAAATTAAAATAAAATTATTAAAATGAAATTTTTATGAAAATTATTTAAGGTTATAATTTTTAATTTACTAAATATTACGTTTATTAAAAACATAATCTAGTTTTAATAAATTATACAAAAATGACAAAAAAAAAACTGAAATAGAAAAATGAAAACCATTTGAAACTCAGAAAAACGAATATAAAAATAAAAAATAAAAATAAAATAAAAATAAAAAGATGTTTTATTGATATAAGTATTTGGTACAGTGTTTTGTACATATGATTGGATTATTTTACTAGCTTATTATAGGCTATATTATGCTAATTTATATATAAGGACAGAATTGGTGTTGGAATGAAGTTTTGTTTTGAGTCTGTTTGCAGGGAAACTTTCAAAACCTGCGTATGAGCGAGGATCAGAAAAACGAAAAGAGGGTATAATTTTAATACAAACAAACAATATAGGGTGCTTTTTTAAGAGTGATAACTTGAAACTGAATCCCTATCGAAAGTTCTACTTAACCTGAAAAAACCTCTTTATCATACCTTTATATATACATACACACACATGTATATATAAAAAATGTTTTTTTAAGTTGGATAAAATTTTTGATAGGGGTTCAATTTAAAATTCTATTACACTTAAAAAACACCTATAGTAGTTTTATTTTAATCGACATTTATTAAACAATTCATAAATTACAAAACTTTATCAAACAACCAGTAGTTTGAAATTCATATTTTCATTCAGAACCCAAAAATGAGTTTGAACATTGAGGTACATAAAAAGTTAATTTGAATTTTATGACAATTTTTTAAAATGTTATTGCAATAATTCTAAACTTGTATGTTTTATTTAAGTAAAAGTATGAAGATACAATAAATTAAAAAAATAAAATCAGTAAAAAATAGAGACAGTGTTGTTTTTCATAGGCACTCCTAGTTGTAAACATTTCATCTTCAATAAAAGACAAGATCATTTTACAAAATGAATAATTTAAAGGTTACAACAAGAATTCGCCTGTCATATTTTAAAACGATAAGAGTAATTAAAGTGCATTTTTTGACATTAGACATTTATTTATATGTATATATGGGGTCATCCAAATATGACGCCTAGATATGTTTTATGAAAAAGAAAACATGTGTACAGAGTGTGGTGTATAGGGAAACATGTCTATAGTTTCTTTTAAATAGAACACAGATCTAGGCGCCACATTTGGATGACCCTATATATGTGAAGGACCTTTTTATTTACGTTCAATGTCATGACCCCCACAGTAAATCGTATCGATTATAGTTGTGATAATTTCCCAGTAGATGGCCTTAGCGACATCGCTGGCCAACTTCGCATCCTGTCTCGGAACATCAGTATATCATGATAATGAAATTAATATTCTAGATTATGTTCCTTGTCTCCGTTTTGGTCTCAACTGCTCTTTTAATGCCCTCGTGTTATATGTACTTAACCTATATACTCATATAATATATATATATATATATATATATATATATATATATATATATATATACCTAACACCTACACAACACAATCATGCATATATATATATATATATATATATATATATATATCTATATATGCATTTAATGTGTTTGAATGTGTTCAAAGTTTGAAAGTCTTATAGCAGCCTGTTGAAATTTTAGTTAATTTTGAACATTGTTCGGCCTAAACTATGAAAAGCATTTGTTTGTTTAGTAATTCAAATGTGTACATATATTACGTTGGTTAAGATTTTCTTTTATCTTGCTGCAACGAGATAAGGTCAAATTATTTACAATCCAAAAAACTAACCATATATAAAATTCATGAAAATAAGACAAAATCTTTAAGTGTCCTACCAAACACAATCTAAACATTTACATGTATAATTTATAAATATTATTCTGATTCAGTTTATATTTTGATAACATTTTCTAAATAGATTATTTAGAAACAAGATGTGAATAGATTATATTATTTTTTCGGTTTCGTAAAAAAATACAGTTTGTATTATCTATAAAGCAATTTTTATTTATTTCCCTTTTTACTAAAAATATATCCGTAAGATAAAACGATAACAATGCCAATAAAATCAATATAAACATTCCGTTTCACAAAAAAGATGTTTGAAGGGTAATAAAAGTACACGGTTACCTGATGATTCAAAAGCTTTTCAGAGGTTACAATCTCATGCATCAGTTGATCTCAAGTTACTCGACACTACTTACATCTGAATAACATTGTTTCCATATAATGTTAGAAGTAGTAAGGGGTTTACTTTAGATATAACGGAATCTAAACAATGTACCTCCTACTCTTACAAAAAAAAAAATAAAAGCAAACTTTTATTGATTTATATAGCTTTTTGATTTTTTCAAATTTATATTTTTTTTTAATAAATTCGTTATATTTTTTATTCAAATATTCGAGTCTTTATAAAAATAATAAATACAATTATATATATATATATATATATATATATATATATATATATATATATCTTTTATTGTTTGCAAACATTTTCATTTCCTGTTATAATCTACCAATAATTTTCCAAGACCTTTGAACTCGACTAAAGTTTTATATAGAAATACAGAATTCAATATATACACAAAATCCTACATAATATCAATTAAAGTTGTACGATGCGGCCCTGAACGAAAATAGCACAATCGCACGTTTTCGTACGATGTGGCCCCATGGGAAACTATAGAGTCACACGTTTTCGTTCGATGTGGCATTCAATGTATTAAGGGATTACATGATACCGTCAATGAGAAAACATATCTTACACTTCGTTTTTGACTCTACACCTTATTGTCTAGAGAGATGAACAAAAGAAAATTCTGTTCAATCATTTATGTAGAAAATTTAATTTTTATTTACTCGATATTCTCGCATAAAACAATAATGTAGTCCAAAAAAAAAACCTAAGACTATTTAAAAAATAGATTTTTTATTGGAGATTATGATGGTCTGACTAAATGAAATTTAGTAACTAAAAATGAAAACATTCTGAAATCTTCAATTAATGAAAAATAAAAATTGAAAAATATATATAAATAAAAATAAATTATATACAAAATTTTCATTTTAAAAGTTATTAATATTTTTTAAAAATATAAAAAAAAATGATGTAAATTTGAATCATGGTTTTAAAATACAATTCTGAAATTCATTACATATTGCAATATTTTATTATGTACATATATATACAATTTTCGATCCATTAGCGTATTCTAACTATAAGAAGTTGAAACAGTAATTGCAAACAAATTACGTCAAAATAAAAATGTATACTTTTTTTGAATAATCTGAACAAAGTACATACATATCATGGCACGAGACCATTGCTGAAAAGTAGTACACGCATAACCATTATCCAGATTTCCTGTTTCCTGTACGTAGGGAAAAACGAGATGTACAAGTTGGTAAAACGTGCAACAATCCACCCGGTCACCGGATGCACATACATTTTCTGCAACGTGTGTGTGCTTTGACTACAGCACGTAAATGAAAAACACTGATGAGATACCAACAGACACGAATAACCTTATTTTATGTAATAATTAATATGTATATATATATATATATATATATATATATATATATATATATATATATATAAATGTGTGTGTATGAGTTTCTCAAAACAGCAATAAAAAAAAATGAGAAATAAATTTCATATCAATAATATTTTATTAGAATAAAAAAAATATTTTTGTATTACTCTAGCATAGTTAAAGAATATAATAATTAAAATAAAACTGTTTGAGTACTGTGGCAAATCCACTTTAGCACAAATGATTCACTCACCCCCATACCAAAAAATATTAAATAACCACTTCCTGTACACTTGTTCCCCGATACTCATTTATATGGTCAAATTATCATCATTAAAAGACTGCATTATAAAACCTTATGATGTTAAAGTAAACAATTTATTTATGTTAATATTCAAACGTGAGTTTTAATCAAATTAACACATAGATGTATACATATGTACCTAATTTTATAAACTATGTTTACTAAAAATTAAAAAAACTATGACTAGTATTAATTTATAAAGTTTTTTCTCATTTATTAATAAAATTTATAGGTTTATATAAAAGACTTACTTCATTTACGAAAAAATTATTTGAGTATAATGTAAACAATCATAGTTAGTGGACATTAAAGAAATTGCTTTTTATGTAAATATTTTCATATTACTTTTAGTTTTATGTAAATATACTTTATATAATTAATATACTGTATGTGTGTATATATATATATATATTCGTACATTACAAATTATATGATGTAATAAAACACACTGGATGTCTGGAAAAATATATTTATTTTCAATAAATAAGTCCACACAAATTATAAATATTTAAGGACAAATTCTACCAACTAATAGTAGGAGTATTTTTTTTAGTAAGTTCACATTTATTAGCTTTTTACTACTTTAATATAACCTGTCAAATTAATTATTAAAATAATATATTGTATTCAAATTAATTTTTAATGTCGTACTTCGAAATAATTATTTTTTGGAAAAATAGAATCAATAGATTAAGAAAATAAACTTCAAAAGAACACAACGTAATCTCAACTCTCGTTCTTTTATATTTTTATTAATATATTAGGTTGGCAAATATCTCCCTTCCGCCTTCTGGTCTTTTGAATTTCGCAGCTATGTACAAAAAAAAAAAAAAAAAAAAAAGCGGAAGGGAGATACTTGCCAACCTAATATATTAGTTTTGTATTTTTTAAACAAAGTAATTCATTAGATAGTTACATCTATATATTATTTATATTTTTTAAAAACTTTGTTTAAGTCAAATTTGTATAGAAATAATAAAAGTGTTGTAGTTACATAAAAAATTAATGCTTAATTCAGTGTTAAAAATCGAAATAGAAACTATTTCTAATTGCTAATTGTGATCATTAATATCAACTAAAAATAATCATAACTTATTTAGAAATATTTCATATTTTTAGTTGAAAATAAGTATTTCAAATAATGGCAACAAACAATTAATAATTTTAGCTCATCTCAATTTTTAAATAAAATATAATAAAAAACACTAATTTACTAAAACATAAAATATATGCATTAAATATATTGTTAAATAAAAATTAAATAACTACATTTAACAACAAAATACTTATTAATTGAAGAAGACGTGTACTAAATTCAATTAATTACATTATTATCGAATAATTAAATTAAAACTTAATTGCATCATTCATTACATAATTAGAAGTCGTGTCAAAAATATGAATCGAGTTTAAAATACCAAGTAAAAAACTTACGATAAATTTTAAACTTTTAAAACTGTTATAAAGACATTGATTTACTGTCGTTTATGTTCTTTAATTATACATAAATTAAAAAGGAATATTTTATTTTTAATAACGAGTTTAGAAATCCACAAGAATATCAAATAAAGAAATATTTATATGAATTCATAATAGAATTTTCATAAAGCTTGTTCTGTTTTTTATTTATTTGTGTGTGTGTATGTATGTAAATATATATATATATATATATATATATATATATATATATATATATATATATATATGAAAAAAACAATGGGAAATGAGATATCCATAAAGAAAAAGCGCCGTACAAAAATGAAATGGAACGTTGAAAAATAAAAGCAGTGAAATGAGTACCAACAAGTCAGCATAAATCAAGATAGAGAAATATGAAAACCGAGTTAACTTCAGCAAAAATTTAAATTATTTTTATGATATTTCTACCGTTTAATGCAAGTCAAAATCATCTAAGTATAAATAACGAATGTTCGTTAAAGATCATTTAATGTGAAAACATTACAAACTCGTGAATAATTATCCAAAAGTTTGAACGCGCGATGTTACACAAACAAAATATAATGTTCGCGTCGGCGTAAAAAATATAATAAGTTCGAGAGAGCGATTAATCCATAAATTTAACGTAATAGAGGTAACATTTGTCGTTTAGCGAACGTAAGATGAAAGTTAAAACTGAAACAAAAGTGTCTTCTTTCTTTCGAAACGTATAAATCAGACGTGTTCTTTTTCAAGATAAGAACATATGTAACAGATTGCGTGATAGAGTAATCTCGAGCTTTCTCGGGGAAAAAGTTAAGCTTTTCGAGTGTTATTTATTTCTTTACTTTTTTATATTCAATATGCAACCGAATAATTTAATAGAGATAGATGCTTCGTTCAAGGAAATGCTGCTGTAAACAAAAATTGTATCATAAATCTTCATTTATTCGCGAGCAACGCATACAAGGCGTAAATTTTGCATTCGTAAGGAAGGTGGTTTGGTTCAATTAAATCCACGTTAAAATAAACCGTCAGTTTATCTTCCAAACGGTAGAGTATTTTAAAAAGAATTAAAAAACAAACAATATCGGTCACATTTTATTTCATACAAAAACTAGCTTCACTTCTATTCGTATCTGAAGAACGGTTATATTTCAATGAAAAGAAAAAAATACAAATCCTGTTCGATTCCGATTCGAAACGTGGGATGACTTATGTTTCATATCAGAACCGAAGTAAAATTTTGTAAAATTCAGTAAGAAGATAAGAAATTCACACCTTTATAAAACAGTATAAGTTAGGTTGACAGATAGGAGAAAATTTCAAACCGAATGCACCAAATGATTTAACTGATTCAAAAGTTTTAAATAAGAATAAAAAAGTTAATCTATAGATGTGTTTCAATAAAGTTTGTAATTTTTTGTTTTATCAGCGTGGAACTTTATTCGAAATCTTGAACTTTCATGTAAATTTTTTAACATAAATAAATTTTCTTTTATAGCAAATTTCATAAAGTAAACAATGATAATAAAGTTTCGAATAATTTTTCAAAATAAAATATATGTATATGATCTTTTTTATAAACTTACGTAAATATAATAATATAACCTTTTTTATAAACTCATATGCAAGTTTTAATTTAATACAGATATTTCAATATGATAAATAGATATATTTTAAATTTTTCAAATAATATGAAATTAAAAAATATATATTTATTTTTTATAAAAATACAACTTAGTATAAAAATAACATTTTATCCATTTTGTACAGCATTTTAAAATTTGTTTATTTTATAATTGAAATAAATAATTAATTTCAATTAAAAAAAATTGTAATACACACAAACACACACACACACACACACACACACACACACATATATATATATATATATATATATATATATAGAGAGAGAGAGAGAGAGAGAGAGAGAGAGAGATTTTAAATGTACAATTAATGCACACAATCCATTCATCAATGAAAAATAATCCTAACTAAAACTATTACAAAATTAATTAAATTTTGTTATTAATTTGCTTATGCACTGAAATAATAACCATCATCACTAAAAAGCTTGTAAGAAACAAGAGTGAATAATTGTCATTAAACATCTGAATAGTCTTAATGATGTATTGATTATTTTCTAAAAAACAGTATCAAAAACTTTAAATAATTTAGTCTAAAAAAAAATCGATCTTAAATTTTACTTCGTACTGTATTTTTCAGATATCTGACATTGACACATATATAAAAAAATAATATTAAACTATAATTTTAACATAAAAAAAAAATATATTTCAATAAATTTAGCAGTCGACAAAATAAAAATATCATAAATAGCGAAAAAATCTATATCTATTAATAAATAATTTTTTCTAGTAAATGCTTGCTCATCTACACATTATTTTAATATATATATATATATATATATATATATATATATATATATATATATAATATATATATATAAAGAGAGAGAGAGAGAGAGAGAGAGAGAGAGAGTTTAAGCGTGACAGATATTAAAATTGATTTCAATTTAAATTTCTATCACGTTTAAAAAACACCTACATATCAAACAAATATAACGATAATATTTTTATAATACTTCTACATTTATCAAGTTATTTAAAAATTTTATAAATTAAAAAATCTGTTAACTAAACAACTACAATAAAATTCATCTACATTAATCATAAAAACCGTTTATCATTCAACAACAATTTTGACTATCATAAATCCTTCTATGTACATTATTCAAAATTATTAACAATTCTTATATTACTGTTGTATATATATATAACTGATATATATATATATATATATATATATATATATATATATATATATATGCTGTTATGTTGTTATCTAACCATTTCTAAATTACATGGAGTATTTTTAGACCGAATTTGAAAATAGGACAATCACCCGTTAACTCCATTATTAACTTTCTCATTATTACCCACGATCAATGAATCATGAGATTCATGTCCGTACTTATAAAATTTATTGATCTAAAGTATATATAATATTATATATATATAATTTTACAGTAAATGAGATATAGTCGATGAGGTCTGTTATCTGTTAAGATCCCAGTGAAGGTATAGGTGTTTGTGTTTTGAAACAAGTATGATATCATGTTATGATATATTTTATGATCGCATTAATCAAAACAATCTTAGAAATTCAAATCATATATACAAACACTCATAAAAATCGTATATATGCAACAATTGACACATTTTTATGTTCAAATTAAATTAATTTTAATTTGACTTACATTATTAAAACTCATTTCATTTATACGAAATAAATTGAACATAGTTTTTTTGTCTCGATAAAATATTTTATTTTAAATTTATATACGTGCACTTATTCTAGTTCTATATTAAATACTTTTAAAAAATCAGGAGAATTTCACACAGAATTATCTACATACATATATAAGTGATTTTTTAAGCGTGATAGAAATTTAAATTGATTTCAGTGTGAATTTCCATTACGATTAAAAAACATCTTTATAAACTATCTGAAAACATCTTCATAAACTATCTGAAAACATCTTTCACCTAACATTCAGTTATTCTAAATACAACACAAAAAAATAAACGTATTAAAGCAATCTTAGAGTTATTGGCTTACCTTTAAAGGCTGATTCTTTGATACTAACAACTGTGTTCAACAGAAACCTTGTCGGATTCAATAAACAACGTGGAACCAATACTTCTGTGCCGTTCATATTGATTAATAGTTTTCACAAGACAGTTTACAAACACTAGTATTAAAAACTAGTCTATACACTCGTTTTTATTTCACTACTAATTTCTAAGTACATTATATATATATATATATATATATATATATATATATATATATAAACGAAAAAAAATGACTAATGTTAAGTATGAAATGTGATTAGAATTAAGCTCGTAAAATTTCAAAATAATATCTACTTGACTAAAAATCAACTATATTTTAAAAACATATATTAATGTTAAAATAGTGCAACCAACTGATTAATTAATAACATATTTTATACATTTTTAATTTGATTAAATATTTCATCTTATTGATTTAAATATATACATAAATTTAATATACAATTTTTAAAAAAAATTTCTTGTAGAGTTGTTCCAAAAAATACTTTATATGTAAAACAATTTCTAAAAAATATAATTAAATCCATATTAAATTTGTTTCCACAAAATTATTTTATGTGAAAATTTAAATCCTGTTACAATTTACATTTTCTTTCTTATTCCCGATTAAAGATGCTTACTCTGTTTTAAAATAAGTACAAACATTTCAT
The DNA here is from genome assembly GCA_029203775.1 of Neoneuromus ignobilis. Lineage (NCBI taxonomy): Eukaryota > Metazoa > Arthropoda > Insecta > Megaloptera > Corydalidae > Neoneuromus > Neoneuromus ignobilis. The sequence continues at coordinate 34,429,522 of CP092092.1, read as the reverse complement.
TCACCTTTATATAATACAAAAAAAAAAAACGTTTAATTTTTAATTATATTAATCCTTTGTGTAATTTTCCTTGATAAAGTTTTATCGTTAAACGAGAATATGAAGTATAAGAAAAACAATATTCTACAGAATTTGAAAATAAACTTGTCCGTATATATTTATACTTCGTTTTATATATATATATATATATATATATATATATATATATATATATATATATATATATATATATGTATGTATATATGTATGTATGTATGTATATATAAATTATTACTTAAATTCGTTGCATGTGGAAAAGTACTTGATTAATTAATCATTATATTCTAATTGGTACTTGGACATATCTGAGTACTAACAACTAGTAAATGCATAAATAATTTTTACTGTAAAAGGAAGCTAGATTTAAAAAATCCTGAACAGATGTTATGACAATTCGAAATATTGGAGAATGGTCATCAAAATGCGCATTATTCAACAGAATAAATGATAAATGATTGTTTAACAAAATATACGACGAAAAACATACATGTGTACTTGTTTTTAAATTAACTTATTTTCAAATATCAACAGAAATAGAATTAAAAATATGTAAATAACCGAAAAATATGTATAATTAAATAAGGTTTTTTCGGGAAAAATATATTAGAAAAAATGAAATAATTATTCTTTTAACAATCGTATAGTAAAAAATGATTATCTAAATAATCATTACAAAATAACATTGAACAATATTTGTATCAAGAGATCGTTTTTATACAAAACTCGTAAACCAGTGTCTGTTCACAAAAAGCTCAGGTCAACTAACGCAGACCTAGTTTGCAAAAGTTGACCGAATATATCATCTGCAAATTTGTAGTAAGATTTATTTCAACATTACGATGTTACTATTACATAATGTAAAAAAATACGATTTATAAATATAATTTATTCATGTTTTAGTACACTTTACAAACTAAATAATAAAAATAAAAATAAATCTTTAGTTAACTGTACAAACAACATAAATCCAATATATATTATATTAATAAAATAAAATTACAAAGAGAGTGAATACCAATTAATAAAAAAAAATACGTTGAATAAATAAAGTAGATAAATAATGCATTTTATAGTAAAAATGTATTGAAATCAAATTTGAAACAATTATGAAATTGAGTTTAAATAACAAATTGGTGGAATAAATCAATAAAGCCAATGCATTCAATTTCAACAAGTTAATAACACAAGTACATGATTGAAATTTAAGTCTTTTTTCCTTGTTGTGCATACTAATGAGCCCAATGTATATTTCAGACAACACAATGAAATGGTCTATATCGACACACATACACCACATTCTGCCATATATATCGCCCTCTCACTTCTACCCGTATGCAAAATAAAGCCAATCAATGACACTGTGAGACATCCATGCATACAGTTTTTATGTCAGCAGAGATAAAAGGCTGACTTGTACTCAACTCGTGCAATTATATTTTACTATATATGTACATACATTTCCAGATATGTGTATGTCGGTTTATGAGTACAGTATACAGTTACGTCTGTCGAGTGAGTTGGAAATATTTTAAAGAGGAAACATACAAAGGACAACCTTGGAACACATGTGCGGATTTATATATTTTTTTCCATCTTAATATAGGTATTTGTTTTGATTCCGTCGATTGTTCACTTTGAAAAAAATATTTCGTTTTGTTCTTATCAACATTTCATTTCTATTGAATCATTGATTGTTTATGGAAATATAAATTCATTGGAACACGTGCACTAAATTGTTTGAACATTACATATAAATATATTAATATTCATTTAAAACTATTGTTACACAATCAACATAAATGTTTTTTTATCTTCTATTACATTAATATTATTTGATTTTATTGACCTATTTATTTAGAATTAGAGTTAATTGTCATATATAAAAGCAATAAATTTAATATCATATTTTCAATGTACATAGTTTGAATTTTATGCACATACATATAATACATACATATATATATATATATATATATATATATATATATATATATATGTGTGTATATGTGTGTGACGAAAGCCACAATGAATGTGTGTATTTGTCATTTTAAACTGACCAGGCGGATGAAATTTTTTTATTATTTACTCCCTTCTCGAGTTATTTTTTTCAAGATGAGGTTGTCGGTTCAATCAACCCTCGACTTACAAACGAGGGACTCTCCGACTGGGAATCGAACGCAATCTCCCTCTCTCGCTGATGCTAAATATATATATATATATATATATATATATATATATATATATATATATATATATATATATATATTCTAAAAACAAATAAGGATGGATAAATGTAGTTACAAAAAAAATATACACATAGTCAGAAAAAAAAACGAATGGTTCAGAAAGAAAACCGAAATTACAGACGATTTATCAAAAATGAGAAATTTAAAATTAAATAAATCAGACATAGAACAAGAAATAAAACCCACTAATGGATATATAAATTACTGATTGGGAACTCAATGACATAAAAAGATTCAAGAAGAGACCCATGAATAGATGGGATAGTGACATGAGAAAATTCATCAATGTGAATTGAAAGAGAAGGGATTTAAATCAATGAGAATCGAAAATTTTGGAAGAGACCTTCATTTAACAGAAAATACAATGAAGCTGATGCTGATTATAAATATATGTATGTATGTATGTACATAAGAATAATAAAATATATCAAAGAATAAGTAAGATAAAAAATGTATATTTGGAATATTCTATTCAAATAGAAACATTCCAGTGGTTATAAAAATAATTTAAAAAAATGAAAAAATAACAGAAAAGAATTGTACGTTTTTTTATAAAAATATCAAAAAGAATTAACAAAATAGAAAAAAAGTTGTATATAAAACTGTTATAGTAGAAAAAAGGTCTATGTTAAATAGATTTTTAATCAAATGTATTTTTAAATATGTTAGTTGATTTTACTGATAACAAAATAACATATTAATAGTAAAACATGAATAGGACAAATCAGATAGTTATAATAAAAATTGATTGAGTAATAAAAGCATTAACCTACTTGTATACATTTTTTATTCTAAACTCATTAGCATAAAAAATATTAAGACAAATATAATTTTATATATATATATATATATATATATATATATATATATATATATATATATATATATATAACCTACATTCATGTGTAATTTAAAATATTTTTTTCTGCATATTTTAATTACTAAATCTAATTTTCATAACTGATAAATTAACTGTAATTTTAATGGTCATTATCATTCATATTACAATGGTAGAGCACATATCAGTGTATAAATTAAAAAAAATAATAAGAGAACAAAATTGACAAAAACAATTACAATTTTATTTTATGATTAGATAAAATAACTGATTTATTTTATTGACACATTACATTTAAATATTACAGCTACCTTGAACTTTAAAATAATCAATTAATAATAAATAATTTGATAATCAATCTATTGCTCGTAGCTGAATTTCATAACAAAATAGTATTCTACTTTATCTGATAAACAATTGACTAATTCATTAAGAAATTAAACGTCATAAGTTGAAAAAATGTGTCAAATGTCATCAAATCACATCAAGCGCATTAAATTATATTACAATTACAAATAACTAAATTCGAAGTACCAAATGGGCATCGTATCAAGAATTTTAACAATAATTCAAGTTAATAAACGTACGATGTCTTATTTCAAAAACGAAAAAATTTTAGACCCTGCATCCAAAGCTAATTTCATAGACAAATTTAGAAATAAAGTATCGTTGGTGCTAAGCACAATACAACCGAAACGACAAGCAGCTGTAATAATACCTCTATGTCGCGTCAACAACGAAATGGCATTATTATATACAATAAAAGCGACAGATTTCAAACTTTATCGAGGGCATGTGAGTTTTCCTGGAGGAGTGGTCCCAGATCCGGCAAAACAATACGAACAAGTTGCAATACATGAATTAAATACTGAACTTGGTATTGAAAAAGAAGATATCGAAGTATGGTGTCATGGAAATCCTATACAGTACATGGAAAGAGATGTGCTAGTGACACCCATTGCTGCTTATATAAAACCGCCGATTATTCCAAACGCGTTAAAAATTGATCGAAGTGAAGTAAGAGAAGCGTTTTCGATTTCGTTAGAGGATTTATGTAAACCGAAAAAATTACGTTATACTCAATTTAGAGAAGGCTATTCATTGCCGGTATTTATTGGAGGTACTAGACGTGTTTGGGGATTAACAGGACTTATTACACATTTTTACCTGTCTGCACTGTTACCGATAGAAGCTTACAATCATAACATTAGATACATTCAGGAAATAAATCCACGAATACAACAGATAAGAAAATGATAATTCTTGTTTATATATATATATATATATATATATATATATATATATATATATATATATATATATATATAAAATAAACACTAATCACAAAAAAATGTTATGTATTCATCGACAAAATAAAGTAATAACTCATTATTTTTAGTTTATTTTTTTTTAAATTACAATGAAAAAATAAAACGACAAAAATTAAACTTTTTTAAATTTCACTAATTAAAAATTTAAAAGAAAAAAATTAAACAGGCCTGAATTTAAATAATAAAAAGCAATAAATAACCCTATATCATCACTTTATTGTACATTATTTTTTTCGTATTTAATATTTCTATATAAAAAAAAAGAATAATTTATTTCTATATTTTTTAAAAAAGGATTGTTTATTTAAATATATTTATATTTTAATAATTAACAAAAATATGTTAATTATAATTCTCAAAATAATACTATCTATACATTTTAACTTCATATCACCAACAAACAAAGTATGTAAATGATTTTTTTTACCACACATAACCACCTGATTCCGGTACTATTACATTTGAAGTAACGCTGCTAAAGCTAATATTTATAGACCGAACGCTTTGTTGTAAAACGAATGCCATTTCATTCGAAATGTTCATCAAAACATACAATTATGTTTATTGCCCACTGCAAACAAATATAAACAATTTATCTCTTTATGCTCGCTCATTCATCGAGTACATTTTGTAATATCGCAGTAACATAAAGAGATTCGAGACGTGGGCAACCTGGTGCTGAAATTAAAATACCTAGTATGCTCTAGTTGTCTCCTCAGCATAAAATTATTTCCATAATACACATATATTTTTATTTACTTGTACTAAAGAGCAGATGCTATTTTTGCTTTGTATGCAATGATTTTAATACAATATAAATTATGCATTTTTATTAAAAATTCAATTTTAATAAACAATTTCGTTTCGTATCCCATTTTCTAGCTAAATTTAAATAAAAACAATTAAAATAAATAACTTTTTTCCATAAAGTGAATATAAATATTCAGTATTTACATATCTTTTCAATTATATTTTTAAAAATATAAATGAAACCACATATTGCAGAATACTGATTACTTCTAACAATAAATAAATGTACTTATCTCAATTCTATGATACAATTTTTCACTGTTAATATATTCTAGAGTATTTGAATGATATTCAACTAATATATTTAAATTATAAAAAACATACAAACAAATTTCACTTTTTAAATGTGTAATTAAAATCGTTACGTTTTCATTTTAATTTTCATTTTAATATAATATATATAAATATATATATATATATATATATATATATATATATATATATATATAAATCAGCACATAAATATGTATGTGTACACTTATTACAATTATAAACTGAACTATATCTCAAAAAAGTTACTTGATTAAAAAAATTTTTTTTCATATTTAGGAAATAACTTTTTTTTAATATATAGGGTCATCCAAATATGACGCCTGGATTTGTGTTTTATTAAAAAGAAACTATACACGTTTCCCTATACACAAGTTTATTTTTAATAAAACACAAATCTAGACGTCACATTTGAATGACCCTATATTTATAAATACCTACTACTATAAATATTCAAATCTATTTATAATTTCAAAATTTTTTATTCTTATGTAAAAGTAGAAAATAATTGATATTACTGAATTTAATAACATTAATGACATGTAGGTAGGTAAAGTAAAATATAAATCAATAACAATTTTATGAATTGCACAACGATTAAAAATCAATAAACAACAATGTGAAATTATTTTAATAAATATATTAATAATATTGAAACTACACCTGTAGAAACTTCAAATATAACGTATTTAAATAATAATTAGTTTTATAAAAACATTCGTATTTTTATAATGAATGGATACATTCACTCAACGTCAAAAATAATTTAAAATTAAAATTAAATTAAACAATTCCAATAGAAACGATATAAACAAAATAGATACCGACTCCGAAACTATTTAATGTAACTGTGTCAAAATAAACAGAATTTCGACATCTTTTTTATTCCTCCGGGCTAAATTAAACTGTAACTTTCAAATAAATATAAACGATTTTATATACATATACATATATATATATATATATATATATATATATATATATATACAGCTATGAAAAATAAACTAAAAACTTGCACTATTCTCTCCTTTACGACATAAAGTTACAAAACCATTAAAGTTTATTTGATAAAAGTACATAAATAAGCTTTCGGCATTTTTTTTACATTATTAACTTTTAACTGGTACTACGTTCGTTAATATAATTAAAACTAGAAAGTTAATATAAGTATATCTAAAACTAATTACATTAAATGTATCTATTTTACACATTTGTGTTGTAACTTTTTACAGAAAACTGTTTCTTATAAGTTTCTATACAGAATGGAAAAACTTCTTGTGAATTTATCCTCTTTTAAAAAAAAATTAAATGTGTATCCAGAAACTACATTTTGAATACATTATGGTTTAAATAAATGCACTTTGTCAAGTTACTATTTATTATTTTATAAATTTATTTGTTATATATATTTATTTTTTTGGTATGTCAGTTCGTACGTGTAAATTTGAAGTACCAATACTAAAACTAAAAGAGAGTTATATGTGAGAAAACAGAAATATTATCTTCATGTTGGATAATGCACGAATGATAAATGTGGATGTGGAGGACATGAGAAACCGACTAGAGGCAGTCCATCTTACTGCGTTTGATAAAGCGCGTTGTAAGCTGTGACCGTAAATAAACGTTATAAAAACCGGACAGAGAGAAATCTGACTGCGAAGATTAAGTTAGACCACTTTTTTTATATATACGATTCCAGAGACGGGGCGCGCCACAGCGACGTTTTTAATAAGAAAGCTCCACACATCCACGACAACTATACCCACACTCAACCTCGTCATATCTTTTGTACAAGAGTCAAACGGTTCAAAATGTTCTCCTCTATCTGTTCATCTATCTATTCATCGCGATAGTGGAAATTTCGGTCGTTTTATGATTTACTGCTCGCCTGTCGTGACGAAATTGAAAATTTGACGTTGTTTTTCTTCTCGTAATTTATGTAGCTATGAAAATGTGTGTGTATGGATATAACCGTGTTCAAGAATAATGTTTGTGTACACTTTTCTACCTATATAATACATTTATCTGTATAAAAGCAAAAAATAATTGTAAATATTTACGTTTAAACAAATATGTATCAGCACGATGAAAATTCACAATACACAAATATAACAAGTTTGAACTCCCTTCAACCGTGTGGATAACAAATACAAACGCAAATACGCATAAAAACTCATTATACACATCTGTACACATACACACGCTTCTATTACATATATATATATATATATATATATATATATATATATATATATATATATATATATATATATATAACCGTATACTCTGCTTTATATTATCTTTCAATATTTTTTCCTATATTAAAACAGCCCAAAAAATGTCATTTTTCAGGTTAAAATTTAAGTCACTTATATACATATACATACAAATATATATATATATATATATATATATATACATACAAATATATATATATATATATATATATATATATGTGGAATGTTTTACTGACGTGATCACTGTGAGTAAAATTCATATGAACTCAAGTCATATTTTTAGTTGTGTAACTAAAAAAAAAAAACAGTTTTATATTGTCAAAATAAAATTTATAAATTCAAAATTTGGTACGAAATTATATTAAATAAAATGAAATTCGAGATTTTTATGAAATATTTGAAACAAAAATGAAATTATTTACTTCTTACAACGAATGCTCAATATATTTCATGTACTTAAACACACAAAAAATACTAATCTATGATTTATATATGTGATAGATTTACTATTGGAAATTTTATTAAGTGCATTAATGATTATTTCATGTGATTATTCATCAATATTTATTTTGACATTGAATTTCAGGTATTTTTAATGTCACTAAAGATAAAAAAATAATTGATTTAAATCTAAAGATTTTATGAAAAGAGTAGACCCTAAGACAGACTATCCACACAAATCATGCTGGTATCATTTGTTGTCGATGAAGAAATGAATTAATTTTGACGTACCTTTAATTTTGTAATAAATGAACAAATAAACTAATTGTAGTAAATGTCAATTGTAGATAATTATTTATATGATCTATGTTATTTTCTTAAAAAACATTTATTATACATTAAAATTTAATCCAATATTAATAAACCATAGATCTCATATAACCAAATATTTGTTCATATACACTTTTTTACTCAAAATAACCACTATAACAAACCACAAAGAGAATCGTTTTTTTACACTTATAACTAATTCTTATAAATCTATTAATATATATATATATATATATATATATATATATATATATATATATATATATAAGAATATGAAATATTTTTTCCATTTCTACTAAATATCACAATATTTTTAAGTACTTAAAACATTTTCTTTATATACTTTAAAAAATATGTAAGTCATAATAACAAAGAATAATATGTTTAATTGAAAAACATGTCAAATATGAAAAACCAAAATTTTTAAAAAAATATAAAATAAATAAACATGCACACATACTAAACATTCAAGTCTTTTTTATAACTTCAATTAGCTACAATTTTTATTCTTATTATATAATTTATATATTCCATTAAAATAAAAATATAGTTTTAGAAATCACTATATATTATCTGTGAAAATATTTTATTATCAAAATATTTATCTATATAACTATATATATATATATAAAAATATATATATACTTTTATGTATCTAAATATATAAAAGATAAATGAATAAAATTACTTGAATTAAAACAATGAACTTCAAAGATATTTCTATCGCAATATATGTGTATGTGTTTATGTACATGTAAAGCAAAGTACGTCTTAAATATGAATATATTTTAATTCGAGCCAGTGGTCAGCAAAATTATGACTTCAAATTAACTTGACCTTCAGGTTTATACCAGTATTCTAATATAATTGACAATGCAATTACCATCTATATATTTCCAAACATGCGGTTTTGAAAAGAAAAGGAAACAAGTAACACTGACCATCTAACTATAAAGTATACAGGAAGTTCATATTCTGTCATTTCTGTATGAATATCACTATATACAAAAAATAAATAAAAAGAAAACTATACATTTATACATTTATATATATATATATATATATATATATATATATATATATATATATAATTATATATCATTTTTTGTGTATAAAATATAAATTACATTTCAAATTTATTTTTAATAACTTCCACGTGATTATAGAAAAAATTACTTTCTAATCAATTAAAAATCGTAAATTTATATTCACTTTTTTTTAAAAAAAATAACCATTTAAATAATTCTATAATTTAATATCTGGATAAATAATAACACTTCATTAATCAAAAAAGTAATATTTATATACAATATACTTTAATAAAAATTGTAAAAAAAACTTTTAATAATACAATATATTTTTTTAAAACTATATTCGTATAACAAATCACCAAAACTAAATATTGTATTAATAAGACAACATTTTTTTTTTCAAATTACTACAAATATTTGTTTACTTTAGTGTGTAGGTTCTATTATATTTTTCGGTTAATATAATAATTTATAAAAATCACAGAAACTTAAATAATTCAAAATTAAATTAACAAATAGATGAAATACGAAAATCACAGGAAGTTATTAAGAGTAAAATTGAAAATTTACATACAGACATATGCATATATATATATATATATATATATATATATATATATATATATATATATATACATATTTACATATATTATATGCGTTTGTGTACATATGTGTGTATCTAATTTTAAAGCAACCTTAACTTTTAACAGTATTCATATTTTTTTCGATACGAAATAAAAATCCTACGTAAAATCTACCTATTTTTTACTAAAATATCTTTTAACCATTTTATCAAAACAATTAATATCAAAATAACTCACTGTTTGATATGTATGTATATTATTAGAGAAAAAAAATAAAAGGTATTCAAAAACGACAGTAGCACAAAATCCATAATAAAATAAACACTTATACTTTAATATTATAACATTTTTTTTAGAACGAGCCAATTTCAAATTGAAAAAATCACATTTCATTAAATCAAATTAAACAATATCATTTTGTATTATCGCATATATATATATATATATATATATATATATATATATATATATATATATATATATATATGCATGTATATACATTTATAAACACCTATATTTAATAGCACTAAAAAAAACGTTAAATGCACTACATGCTCGCAAATACACAAATACTAACTATACAACAAAAAGTACGAAACACTAAAATGTGTTATCAAAAAGTAAATATCACAATCTTTGTTCTTATCACGAATCAAAAAAAAAAAAGAAAACAAAAGTCCAAATAAACATACACGATGGGATATTATTAAAATATACACACATCCAAAACATAAAATAACACAAAAACAGTACACAAAAGTTAAAAGTTGTTAAACCGAGTCTTGTAAGTTTATACAAGTAACTTGAATAAGTTTGAGTAACACTGAAGTTTCAATTCAAAACAATTACAACAATAGCACACGATCCCACTCAACCGTGGTTTCAAACAAAATATGTTTTCAACGAAAAATATTTTCAACAGTATTGTGCTTTTTCTCGTTTATTTATTTTATTTATAATTAGTTTATAATTGTTCTCAGTTCCATTTTTATACCACCAATAAATGAGAAATCAATAACTGTTGACAATTCTCTTTAAGTTGTATCGCATGAACTGACATACATACATTCAAATCGAATGAAAGTGACAGTGTCTTGTGTTTGTAAGTTTTTTTTTTTAATTATTAGTTCAAGCCAGCAGACTATCGTATATGTTTTCTGTTCACAGCTGACTGAAACGACGTGAATGGATATTTAGTTTGTCCCCCCTGCTTGCTTACTGAATATAATAATACTTGTGCTGACTCTGTTCCTACGTTGACGTACAATAAAGAGATAAAGTAGAAAACTAAATCACATAATGTTATATGCTATTGTTTAATACACTTTAGTATTTATTTACATAAAATCTACGTCATTTTGCTACGAATTATACCAAATATATTTTTGCACACAATTTTTTTATTTTTGTTTAATTACATTAACATCTTCAAAGAATCATTTATTATTATGTTATCTTTGTCTCTGATATCGAATAAAGCTCACTGAACAATAGAGACAATCACGTTCTCTAGGAAAGGTAATACACGTCAAAAGCTTAATCTCAAATTCAAGTTCATTGATCGATAAAGAAACATGTATTTTCATTCAACGTACTTTATACATAGATAAAAAAATATATAATTTTAATAACTATGTAATTAATAAATAACAAAACTTCTATTCATGATTTTTTATTTCTATTTGGAAAATTTTATTTCTCTACTGAAAACAATTTATTTATCAAGAAATTACATACAGGTAATTTATTTTAAAATTTTACTGGTTTATATAGGAATATTTCTTAAAACAGTGAAGAATAATAATTTTAAAAAATAAGTTAATAGAAAAATTGTAATTAAAAATTTAAAAAAAGTATATTTTTAATATTAATACCACTTAGGTAACGAAAAAAAAAAACTATAAAACTCTAAACATAACAAAACATACATAAAAAAATTAGATCAACCTTATTTCAAGTTACAAATTAAATAGAAATAATCACAAAATTTTAGAAATAAAAGCAATTCTGAAAAATATTTTTTTGAATTACGAATACATAATTAAAATTTTAAAAATATTAAACAAGAGTATACGCATATTTTTAATTACATATTATTATTTTTTACAAAATTTTAGTTAAATAGAAAACATCTTACTCTTATAAAAAGTAATAAACCATAATACGTTTTTTGAACCAATTCATTTTTCTTGAATTAATTACTAATCTCAACATTGCAAGATTTTATTAAAATATTTAAGATTTACTTATTATATATATATATATATATATATATATATATATATATATATATATATATATATATATATATCTTGACGATATCATTATTAAGACACGGATAAATAAAATAGTTGAACTGGAAAATTATAAGAGTTTTCATTCTAAAGATGATAAAATAGCTATCAAAATGTAAACGATAAATAATTATTGGACATTGGATGGAAATATTGTTATGTTAAGATGAAAGATATTTTTTATGAAAACGCAAAAAAATATTATTTACTTCATTAGGTATAAATAATTTAAATACAGTCACAAATTACTGACCTTCCATCATCGTTTAAACTCTTCGCCATATCATATAATTTGAATCAACGTCTGATAAATGTTTTTCAGACAAGCAATTCTCACAGATATCAACTATACAAATAAACTGCATGTGCCAAAAGTTAACGAGATAAGACTATAAAAAATTATATATGCATATCTTGTTGAAAAGAATGACTTCCTTAGTAGAAGAAATTATTTTATGATAATATATCACTATAAAAAAATGAACAAAACGAAAACGGAACTACACTTAAAATTTATGAAAATAATTGTTGAAATATTAATTTTAAAATTATATAAAAGATTTTTTTAACAATTTGTAAAATAATACACAACTGATATAATTTTCTAGGTGACATTTCTTGAGAATTAGTACTTGAAAGAACTAATTAAAAGTCATTTTTTCATATTTTGTTGTATATTACAATTTTTTTACTTCAAAATAAATTTGACATATGACCAAATATGTAAAAAATCAACAGATTCATTTCAATAATACTACTAAGCATGTCATAATTTAATAGTATAATCTTCCAAGATGTTTGCATGTTAAAGATATAAAAAAGAAATAACATCCCATTATAGTTCATAAAAAAATCAAGTGGAAAAATTAAAAACTGGATATTGAAAAATGAAAATTGCAACAACAAAAAATACCTTATACTATTGATACCAAATATTAAAAAAAATAAATTGATTTTAATGATTAAATACTTATATAAAGAATAATTTGTCAATTTAAAAATAAAATAAACTGAAATGAGATTATTTTATTTTATATTAAATTTCACTAGAAATAAATTCAAAATATAACTACTAAAAAAATATTGTTTTCTTAAATATATACTGTATCTACAATATATATATATTTCAATTCTTTAACTATTCTTTGTAGATTTTATAAAATTCTACCTAGTACAATTTTAGTGCAAGTAGAGTAATTAACAGGATGTTATATTTTGAGTATACATAAATATTTACATTTTTTATACTATATTAATAGGTCGGATGAACTTCCTCTTGAAAGATATTTTTATAACAGCAATACCACATATATATACATATATATATATATATATATATATATATATATATATATATATATATATATATTGAGTAAAGGATATTTGCTGTTATTGCATGTGGATGAATGTGTGTATATGACCTGTTAATTGTTCAATTGACACTTTTCATTTGCATTAATATGATGAGTAAGGGCTAGGGTCATATATGAGTCACGATTCTTTGTTTCATGCTGCTACAATGTAGTCGTACAATAATTGGTTCTTGTTAAAATAATCATAGTTGAGTAAAAAAGCAAACATATACATATGATAATAATTGAATTTTGTCATTATATCTAAATATGAATGTGTATAAAATATAGATAATTCTTTATTACATTTCGAGAAAAAAATATAATCAATCAATATTTGTTTTAAGATATTGACAAAATTTATATTAACAGAAATATTCAATACACTTATATCATCGCAAATTAAAATATGACACAATTTAAGTTTTTTTAAAAAAATATACATATATTAATAGCACTTATGATTTCTACTAACCAAAGTACCAAGAAATACTCGATTATAGGAAGAAACATTGAAGAAAACCATAAATTTAAGAAACAAGTAACAATAATTTAAAAAATAATTATAGTTTTAAAAGAAGAAAATTATTTAGTTTTGACCAGTCAAATACAATATAAAATATATTATAAAATTGAGTTTAAACACATAATTCAATAATCATATTGTTTCTAATAATTAAAATGCATTGAAAACAAGATCTTATCATAAAACAATACTATTTTTCTACATATATATTAACAATATAAAAAATATAATTAGTACACTAAAATATATTTTAATTAACAATTTAAACATCTATTTTTCTATAATAAATCAATTATAAGAATACATAAATAGAATTTTGTAGTATTTATTTTCATTAATTTTACAAAACATAAAAAATATCTCAAAATATAATGAAATAGAAAAAAAACAGATGGTAAAATGTTAAGTGCAGTAGAACTAACGAAACACGTCTAAAAAATAAATCAACAAATTAATACGAACTTAACAAACAACAATAAATTAGAAATCGTTACAACTTTTAAAATGTTAGCAGCGCATAACTTTTTCCATTCAAGTTCTTTCTTTACGTTCTTGTTTTCAAAAAGTTCTTATATTTGAATACAAACATTAAAATATGATTTATAATATCGATAATGATCAAAGATGTATTAATAAACCAAAACACGAAAATTGAAAAAAAACATTTTTTATCAAAATACAATTTAATAAGAAAACAGTTCAGATTTACAAATATAAATTAATAAAAATTGAATTATTGAGTAATCGGAAGTAAAACTAGAAATATATCAGTAACATACTCAATATATAATTTTTTAGTAAATAGCTTCTTGTAAAAAATACATTCACACGTAGTGATTTTTAAAAATATCCCTCGTTGGCCGAAAAATATCCCACGTTGCCCGAAAAATATCCCAGGTTGACCGAAAAATATCCCACGTTGGCCGAAAAATATCCCACGTTGGCCGAAAAATATCCCTCGTTGGCCGAAAAATATCCCACGTTGCCCGAAAAATATCCCACGTTGCCCGAAAATTATCCCACGTTGCCCGAAAAATATCCCACGTTGCCCGAAAATTATCCCACGTTGGCCGAAAATTATCCCACGTTGGCCGAAAATTATCCCACGTTGACCGAAAAATATCCCAAAAAAATATCCCACGTTGCCCGAAAAATATCCCACGTTGGCCGAAAAATATCCCACGTTGGCCAAAAATTATCCCACGTTGACCGAAAAATATCCCTCGTTGGCCATAAAATATCCCTCGTTGGCCATAAAATATCCCTCGTTGGCCGAAAAATATCCTAGGTTGACCGACAAATATCCCAGGTTGACCGAAAAATATCCCAGGTTGACCGAAAAATATCCCAGATTGACCGAAAAATATCCCTCGTTGGCCGAAAAATATCCCTTGTTGGCCGAAAAATATCCCAGGTTGACCGAAAAATATCCCAGGTTGACCGAAAAATATCCCTCGTTGGCCGAAAAATATCCCAGGTTGACCGAAAAATATCCCAGGTTGACCGAAAAATATCCCTCGTTGGCCGAAAAATATCCCTCGTTGACCGAAAAATATCCCTCGTTGACCGAAAAATATCCCTCGTTGACCGAAAAATATCCCTGGTTTGTCGAAAAATATCCCTGGTTGGCCTGGATATTCTTTCATCACAACCAGACTCGAAACGAATGATGTTTCGTACTATGATAATGAGAACTGTTTATTTTCTTCGTTTGGTACGTATATCAAACCTGACTATTAAAATACTATTTAAAAAAAACTATTCATTCTCCTAAATCATGTTTTTTCATATTTTATTCATTTAAATCGTATGAAATAATTTCAAGTATAAAATTTAATAAAATCTGATATTTTTAACACATATATGACAAATATGTAAATACTGTATTAAAAATCATTTTAAACTACAATACTTACTTATTCGATTGATAAAAACTTAAAAATATATACAAAATTGTAATTTCACCAAATGGACAACGAAAAAAATCAATTATGTAAAAATAAAACGGAATTAATTTTTTACTTAGCTATAGAACATACAAAGATATTTTACACCAGCTTAAAAATATCTGACACATTTATTTTTCATTTAGGGGCTTAAAAGAAACATTACTCTCTTTCGTAAACTCAATATCAACATAAACTTTAATAAATTGTGTCATTATGCAAATATTAATTAAAATATCGATTCTTTTTTCGATATATTGTTTTCAAAGTACGAAATACACATTCGAAAAATAGAATATATTAAAATAATTTATAACGTACATAATAAAAAAGTTAATTATCGCAACACGTGTGACAATATTTATAACAATAAATGTTTGATAAGAAACACAACTCGAATATTCATAAATAATGTAATCGATTTTGGAATGTTTACTTTTAATTTCAATTGGTGAATAACATATGTCTGCATTCTACTAAAAATATATTTATATTTACTTTTATTTATAGTTGTAGGATTTTTATAGAATTTGAAAATAGACATCTACGTTTTACAAAACAATTCATGAAATATTTAGGCAATTTCTCTTGCCATTTTTTTTAATTCGAATTCTCCAAAACAAAGACATTACAACATCATCAACTTTATAATGTTCAATAATATTGGGATATATAACTCATTTACAAAATTTACTACATTATTATTATAAAAAAATTAAACATTGTAAAAATCTCATCAATGGTATTTTTTTGTTAATAGTACCAAAATCTTATTAGTACTATGTATATAAAAAATACAGTACAAAATTACATATATATATATATATATATATATATATATATATATATATATATATATATATATATATGTACATAAATAAAATGACATTGTAAAAAAAGAAATTATTTTTTATTTAAACACATCAAACCGTAAGGAATTTCACAAAGTGACCGCACAGGGAAATTATTTTTATAAGTTGATGGTTGTGACGTATATACGAGTTTACATGTACTGCAATAGCCCTGTAGAAAGTTCAAATGACGATCCCTATGGACCGCCCTGACACTTAAAGTGTTAAAATGGCAGATGTCTGTTTTTGCTATAAGCATTGAAAATGTTCTATGGACACATGTTCACATGAGAGCTCAACGTGTGAATCAACAAAGCTCTAAATTTTTTTGTTCCCTAATTTGATGACAACTCTCTTACATTACTATCTATTGCTTGTGTTTTTACAATGATCTTTAACGAAACGTAATTTAAGACATTTAAAGCCTCGAACGAATAAGAATTGACAGGTTTGTAAAATAGGAAAAAAATATATTACTATATATAAAAAGTAATAAATAATCCATGTTGGAAATTGTTAATATTATTATATTAAAATTAATTTTCCGAACAGAGGCAAACGACGTTGATTTTTTTTAAAAAAAATATATCTCATAAAAGTAAACTACAACTCTTCATATATATTTTAATTTATGTACTATGTACAAAAAAAAAAAAAAGCGGAAGGGAGATACTTGCCAACCTAATATATTTTAATTTATTAAAGATAAAACGGTGTTTACATATTCACAAACTGATTTATATAGTGGTTAACAAAATTATTTAAGGGGGTATTCTAGTCTAGAGGCACGAATTTTAGGTGTTTTTTCGGGCGCTATAAAAAAACCAACAAATATTTTTACTATCCATTTTTTATCAGTTATTTATTGACATTTTAAGAAAATAAAAAATTATTATTAAAAAATTCAAAATTGAAAAAGGTACAGGCTGGCAAAGTGGGGGCTCGAAAAAAAAAGGTGTCTCCTGGTTGACGTGGTTCCAACCTTTCCGGTCATATGAAACAAAATTTTTTTTGAAATTATTGAAAAAAAAGTTGTAGTAGTATCCGCGCCTAGGAAAATTTAAAAAAAAAAATTTCGCAAAATGGCGGCAGTGTGAAAAAAAAATCATTTTTTTGCCCTATTTTTTTCAACTTTCGGAATTTTTTAAAAATAGTAAAAAAACAAATTTTCAAAAAATTCTAGACGGGGAAAATCATTGTTATATTGAGAAGCTCTGTACCAAATTTCAAGTAAATCGGTCCATTAGAACTTGAGATATCACGTCAACCGTCCCAAAAAAAAGTAGTTTCGAGAAAAACGCGTTTAAAGTTGATTCGTTCCAGCAAGACCGGATTGGTTGGCGCGTCACAAAAATAGCTATAACTCCGAAAATAATTCGAATTTCGAAAAATCCTCTTAAGGACATATTCTTAAAGGTCTAAACTTTGAAAATATGCAAAAAATCGATTTCTTCGAAATTCTAGACTAGAGTACCCCCTTAACAACTCAAAAGTAAATAAACATTGCTTTTCTAATCTGAAAATATCGGTCATTACAGATCAATTTCTCAAAATCTGAAAACTAAATTTTAATCACATTTACAAGGCTGATACTAAAGTCAGATCCAAAAACATGCAATTATGATAGTCATAATCATGTGTTTCTTGGAAGAATCAACAAAATAAAAAACGTGAGAATATGTTAAATTCCAAACTAATATAAACACAATAAACACTAAACCTCATTGCTAAGACCGAAAACAATAACTCTCAATGTTATTTTTATTACGAAAGCAATTAACGTAAATTTTGAATAAACTAAACTCTATTAACACTTTTCTGACTAAAGCGCTATTACTAGTGATTTAATAATTTGTTAGTAGACGACTAAACCGTTATATTACACAAAAAAGTGTGTATTAGTAGATAAATTAGGACACGAGGAAGAAAACAAACATTATTACTTCTTTACTTAATTTAAAATATTTTCTTAATAATAAAATTAAATAAAGAAAAACACTGGAAAAAAATATATAGTAGTTAATATTTATTTCATTAACATCTAATATTATTGAAAAATAATATTAGATCGAAATTACGTTTATAATTTGGATATTTGATTCCTGAACTGAATGAAAACTCCCAACATCCTCTTAATAATAACATATATTTTAATAAAATTATAGTAGGATTTAAATTCAAAAACAACAAAACACGTAAAACGATCAAGATTTAACACCAAATTGACGTCTTCGCTTTGGGAATAACCTTCGTCAAGAGAGCATCCGGTAATTGATAATGATAAGAAATTTATATACATATATATATATATATATATATATATATATATATATATATATATATAATTATTTATCATAAGAACACAAAACGAGCTAAAAAGTATA
The DNA here is from genome assembly GCA_029203775.1 of Neoneuromus ignobilis. NCBI lineage: Eukaryota > Metazoa > Arthropoda > Insecta > Megaloptera > Corydalidae > Neoneuromus > Neoneuromus ignobilis. The sequence continues at coordinate 34,410,012 of CP092092.1, read as the reverse complement.
ATTTAGAAGCTTATATTATATTCGCATTATTATAAGAAAAGAATTGACATTATAATTAAAGACAATCAACAATGAAACTTAATAAAACATTCAAAATAATAAAATCCAAATAGACTATTAATAAAAACAACATGCAAAAATATAACAAGTCTATTTCGTAACAGTCACAATAAAAAATGTCATTGTGTTCGAAAAACTAGTGAAAGTAAATTCTCATGGTAGTAATTAACAAAACAATTCAATGAATACGTTTTTAAAAGAACAATTATCTGCATATACAACAACAGTCTATAACTACGTATGAAATATTAAAAACTTAAAAATAATACTAAATATATATTGTCAAAAATAAATCACTGTACTTAAACGCACTTAACTTGAGAATGAATTAGAGGTTGGTTGTTTTCGTCGTATTTCAATAGGCTATTAATTTTCTTTACGTTTCAGTAAAAACACATAAAAGAAAACTTAATTATTAACTGATAAGGTGGAAAATACCATATGATCATTTTACACAAATTATAGGTTATATTATATATGCATACATATTTCTTTTTTTTCATGTTTCTTTATTGATTAGATCTTTCAGCGTGAAACCATTTGTTATTTACATTAAATATCTAAACGTATTTTATACTATAAACTTGTTTATATTTTTAAACAAAAATATATATAAGAAAGTTATTAAATAAACATGATTTAACATCTTTATTATTCAATAATTTAAATTATTCAAATTTTACATAAAATACAACATATATTTCATAAAATTTAATACTATATATTTCTGATTAATAAATAAAAGTTGTCAAAACAATTTTACGTGTAATTTCTCAATAGTTTAGTTTCATAAGTGGTATTACTATATACTGAAAAAATACAAGATTTTCCATTACCCTTAATTTATTATATTGTACATAATTTACAATTACAATCACTGACTAAATTTAATCACATATTAAAATACTATGCAACATAATATTTTAAAATAACATTTAAAGTTCTTTCACTTTCAAACTGTCGAGTTTTATAATCGATATCACATTTTTAAAAAGTATTAAATATTTTCAACATTACTATGCGTGTACTCAAGCTATATAAAATAGATAATCACAGCCATTTACTAAATTTATTAACACATAACAGGTATACAATATATTATCCCATTAATACACAAATTATATACATATACATATATATATATATATATATATATATATATATATATATATATATATATATATATAAAATGAAAGATAACAAAAATATTGTAATATCCAACTGACTAATTCACATTATTTAATAAAAAAAGTATTCCTAATCATACAGTATTTTATAATAAAATTCCTAAAATTATTAACTTTTTCAACTGAATATTTTATTGGCAATAATACCATCCTGAAGATGATGACAATTAAAATTCGTGTTAACAACAAAATACAAAAAGATGAATTAACAATAGTTTAAAATAATTGCTTTTTTAATTTAGAACTACAAAACAATAACTATATTTTTTAATGCAATTATCATTTTTATTAACAAAACGTGGAATTTCGACTACCATTTTTAAATATGAATCGAAATTGAAAAAAAAGTTGGTTTCGTATCCAATTATTATACATTTAACAGATACCAATATTTATACATAATTTCCAAAAAACATTATCTCATATACTCAATTCGAAACCAAATTTAAATCTAATGTTTTAAGTAAACTTACTTTTAAGTAAAAAATAATAACATGATATGTTACTTTAAAAATAATATTCGAGTTTTAAGGACATAATTCCATTATCTTAAAACAAATATAAAAAATATGTCGACTAATAATCTCATAAAAACACATTATCTAAGACAATACGTTTTTATGTGCACAATGAAATATAAATTTCATTAAGATAGTTTATTTAATAAAATTTTGATGCAATCGTAAAAATATATAAAAAATATAAAGAAATGTATTTTTAACAAAGACTCGTTTTTACATTAATTGAAATTTAAAATTATTAAAAATTTAGTTGGCGATTTTATATTAATGATTTTTTGGAAATTACACTTTATAAAAATGTATTTGAATTTAGAATGATTTTCTCAACACCTTCCACAAATATCTTTCTATTCAAATTTTCTCGCAATTATGAACTATTTGTATTATATAAATGATGTATTATTTTAATAAAAAAAATTACCTACGTGATTATATTAATATTCAAAAATGTAACTTGCATATGAAAATATTTTTTATAAAAAAATCCTACATAAATAAAATATATCGTTGAATGTCTATTATATTAGTAAAAACGTTAGTAAACTTTTATAATAACAAGATTAAAATATTTAATTTGTTTGCTTTTTTCAGTATTTTAAATTTAATTCTGAGTAAATCGCGTGATAGCTCCTTGTAGAAACAAAGTTTTATGTTTTATATTAAACAATTATTTTTAATTTCATGTTACAATTCAAATATTAAAAATGAAACCGGGTTAACTGAGAAAAAGATTTTTTATTTTAGCCACATTTTCCATCGCCCATTTTGAGAAACATCCCGTTTACTTTTTATATGGATTCAAAAGAAACGTTTCAGTATTGAATATTAAATATAATGTATAATTTAAAATTACATACGAGGTATTTATTACATATTCCAAACCTGATTGAATAATTTTCTCGAATAATGCAATATTAAAAAAAAAGCTTTGTCATTCAAATTTACACAATTCGAAACAAGATGTATTAAAATACCACACTTATATGCTGTACAATATATATTATAATATTCTAAAAAAAATTTTGGCGAAGTTGAATTTGATTCAAAACTTGATTAAAAAGATTATCTTTTATTCTTGCACAAATCATACCAACTTATCATGCGTTAATCACGTTTATGAAAATAATATATGTAAAAAATATATTTCTAATTTATGTTTTCAGTATAAAAAAAATATTTTAGTATAAAATGTTACAAAAAAAATATTTTTTTTATTTGTATAAAAAATTCATTAATTGTAGGCATGCATACATACATAAATAAATATATATATATATATATATATATATATATATATATATATATATATATATATATATATAATTTCCAAATAATAGCATTAAATAATGGCCTAAGTCCTTGTATTATCATGAGAAAGAAAATATATCTGAGAAAAAATCTTTAGTATGAATGTATGTATAATGAGTAATAATGTAGGAAGCATCATCTCATAGCACCTTTCATACTAACTTCGAGGTCAAACTGATAATATCAAAAAAAAAATTTTATTTATTTATTTATATATATATATATATATATATATATATATAAATAAATAATAAATGAAATGTAAAAATACTACTAATAATCTATAGGTAGTACAGTATTGTGTGGTGTGTGTAATATAATACACACACAACAACAGCAACATATACAAAAAAAAACTTTTCACTTATATGGTAAAACTGACATCTTTCAAAAACATATTTTTCAGGCTAATTCAATGTATTGTTTTCTGGACATATAAATATAATAAAATTTCAACATATCCTATATTAAAACCAAATTAATATCCTATCCTATATTAAAATTCTAACTTATTACTCATTCTTACAAAATGTTTAAATATAGAAATTATAGATAATATTATCAAAGTTACTAAAGAGGAAAGGAAAGAAAAAAAGATAAAAAATGAATGAATATTATTAAAAATTACTCTATATAAACATTCTTATAAAAGTCTGAAAATGAGTGCGTGTATAATATAAATATGTAGTGAATTCCATTCCATTCAACTAAATAATGAGCTAATTTACTGATCAACATTGTTTTTCTGCAACTAAATCACATACAAATACCAAATGTGAGAAATGCATAATAAATTTTGTATGTAGATTTTAGTTATATAAACTAAATGCACATCACAAACAATAAAAGTTATACAAATGTAATTAAGAACCAAAGAAAAATAATTATCAACATCTTGAATTATTAATGTAAGTATTACTTATGTATACTACTTATTTAACATATTTTTATACTAACTATACTATTCTATAAATGAAGATGTTCTAAATCAAAAACTGAAGTTAAGAACAATATATAATTAGAAAAATATCTAATCAACTCTAAGAAATCAAAATTTTACTTACAGCAAAGAGTAATATCTTCATCTAAACTTATCTAACTTCTCATTTTATCTTCATTTAACTAAATATTACTTTTTTCAATTTATGCTATCTTACTACTTATTAAAAAATTATGAACTAATATTTTATTATATTCACAAAAATAATAAATAAGAATAAACATCCTACTTACCATGAATGATCAGCTCAGAATCTCTATTTAACTCATACAAACGGACCGCTTCATCAAGTTCCTGCTGTGTTGAAAGAATACAAGGATCACCTTCCTCATCGACCCATTTCATAGTAAACACCTAGAAAAAAAAAAACGAAAATCAATATAAATTATAAAATCATAAAACAATAACAACATAAAAAAAAAATAAGTAAATTTATTAAAATTAATGTACGAAAAACTACTTTTCATTTAAAAAAAAATTCGAAAATGTATATAAAATTTTGAAATTAATTTGCTTAGACTGTTTACGTGCTTGTGAATGTTTTTATTTATATATATAATAGAAAGTAAAGACAGTATGTTATCAATAACTACAAGATATATTTTTCTACTTTTCAAGATTACATTTACACCATATTTTTAGTTTTTTTACAGTACATTATAACTAAAAAAATATATTTCATCAATCTCAATATATTTCATATAAATTTATACTAATTAATTATATTTTAGAATATATTTGTAATAATTTATGAAATTTAAATTATTTAAATAACAAATTCTCTTTTCTAATCTATCAATACAGATTAACTTTCATAACACACCTGGTCAGGTGTGAACCTGCATATAACGCGCATCTCTTGCGTAAGCTGATCTATCGTTACATGCGGATCGATGTACGTAATCATGATCTCTCCATTGTATGCCGATTTGACTCGAATAAGAGAGCTGTCCGCTGAGGGATCGACCAACTGTGTGGGCATTGTTGCGATAACGACCAATCGTGGTAGCGGTCTAAGCCGGCGCCTATAAAATCGAACAACACGCGCATACGCTCGCCAAACACAATCCAAGATGGACGGAGGTCAAAACTAAACGTTGCTTTTTAGACCAGCTGAAGGGCCGATCTGTAAAAATAGAAAAAAATTTATATTAAAAAACGGGGAATATTTGTCACAAAAAGTTTAATAAAATATTCTTTAACAATTTTATTGATTCACATATATTTAAATTTAATTTTAAAATAAAACATTTTTTAATACGATATATTTTTTAAAAATATACATTCAATTAAAGATTAAAAATTATATTTTCTAAATTATATATAAATTGAAAATTATACACCTTAAATTACATAACATTATTAGAAAAAAAACAATATTAAAAATTAAATCTTCAAGAAATAATATAAATTTACTTGAATTAATCTACTTAATAAAATACAAATTATTCACAATTTATAAATTACATTAGTAAAATATAAAGTTTTACAATAAAAAAAAAATATTCATTTATAATAAAAAGTTAAATACAAGTTAGGTGAATCTTAGAAACATCAAATAATGAATATAAAAAATATAATATATAAATAAAAACCGTAACTTTAAAAAATAATAATTTGTAACGAATCTAAAACTATCAATCTAAATCAACTATTAGTAGCTGATATCATTTATAAGAGAAAAAGAAAAATAACTCTAAAGAGCCGCATTTTTGCATTCTGAATCATTTGCAGGTGGTTGCCTTAAGTTTATAAACGAGTGACTAACCTCAAAATAATTGCAGAATATACAACTAATATTCTGTAAATGGCGTTAAATAATTATATTTATTTCAATGATATCAGACGAAATGATTAACAAATCTTGATACTGTTTACTTGTAATTTAACGACAGCAATCTATTTTTTTGCAACAACACCCGAACTTTTATATACGTGCCACAGAGCGTCAAAAAACACGCTTGCAAACATTTCACCAAAATTCAGACAATTATAACTAATTTTAAGACAGGTACAAACTAAGTAAAATACTGAACAATAAACATAAACTTGTATGCTGATACAACCTTTTATAATAATCAAGTAATGACTATTATTTTTAAAAAAATATATTAAAAACCTTAAACCTATTAAAAATATATTATTAAATCAATAAATAATTTACTATTTTTTTTATTCATATATTCTTCATTAATTTTCGTTAATTTTGTTAATTATAAAACATTACAAATGAAACCCTCTATAATTATTAATAATATAATGAATTGTTTATGCATCTAATCACCAATTCTTTTAAGTAAGACATAGCTTATAAATTCAATTATTTTGTATTCCATATCATTTTAAAGTCAACATTTAAGTCATTTAATAATATAACAATTCGTTTCTTTAATATCCCACCTTTTTCAATGTTTTAAATTAAACGCCTCAACTATTTTTTACACAATAGCGTTTTTTATTTCATAATCACTTCTTATATTTATTTCATTCTACTCTTAATTACTATTGTTCTTTTTCTTTTAGTGTTTCATTTCTACATTGACTTCACATTGAAGATATACGAAGAAAACATAATAAATTAAATAACTCTTTATATTTGCACGTTATAATAATTTCTTAACACTTTAAAAAAAATTAATATATTGATATATATTTTTTGATTATCTAATTTTACTTATTTTTCAAAATCAAAAAATAAATCATAATTCATTCATATATTAAAATTGAATTTTTAATTTATTTTTTTTAATTTATAAGATACTTTTTTAGTTTACAAAATATTAAATAAAAGAAATTAAAAATGGAAACAAATCTTTTAATATGTATATTTATATTTAACAAAATGTTACTACAACTTTAAATATTAAAGTTAAAAAATAACTCTACATTTTAAACAATCGGTTAAATGATGCGTAAAAAGCGGAACTCGTTCAATAAAGGTATTGTCCCTTTTTCCAGTTTTGTATTATTTTTGTGACCAAATGTTTTGTGTGATACAATAGTCAAATATTTGAATAAAGAAACGGGCTTGAAAAATATAATTAGAATAAAAACTGTTACATTACAATATTTTGCTAAAAAGCTAGTACACAATATTTTAAAATGACAATATTTATTTATATAAAAAATACTGATTTCATTTCTGTAATTATTAGTTATTAAAAAAAATATTATATTGTATATTAAATTTAATACATTTTATGTTTTTTTATATCTTATTCATAAAAACACCGATTAGCAATTGAACATTTTTTATTATGAATAAATATCATTGCAAAACGTTAAATAAAAACAATAAAACTGTATTTTTAATAATTACACATTTCAATATATAAATAAATTCATTTAAAATATTTCTTTGCTTGGAATATCTATTTATTAACTATACATAACAAATTAAAATATATATATACTTGTTCTTTATAAGGATGCACGTGCATTGATAGTTAAATAGATAAAGAAATTTTAAAAAAAATCTATGCTGTTTATTGATTAAGAATACTTGAATAACATATTAATTAGTTTTATGAATCATTATGCAAGCATGAATATATGATTTTGCGTAGTTTTATAGTTTATCATTCATAATCAAACTGATATTTTAAAATTAAATTCTATAGGATAACATTTCTGAACTTCGTTCATTTGAAATTTTAATTATTTGTAATTGATAAACGTATTGTAATTTTCAATTATTTTAAATCAAAATAAAATGTAATCGTGATTGATGAATAAGAATAAATTATTTTTGCTTTAAATAAAGGAAGTCAGTTAAAGGAATATACGATTATTGTTTGAAAAAATTGGATTTAAAAATATAAATTTTTAAAATAAACATCTAAGGAAGTACAGATTTATTTTAAATAAAGAATTATTGTATCCGTGGGAAAAATCACAAATAAGCATTTCATAATTTAAAAAATAATTTCAATTTCAAATGTAGTTTATTTTCATTGAATTAAGTATATTTGTTAATGATATATTGTAGTATGTTATTCCTTTATTTCTTATAAATATGTAAATATCGAATTATGTTTTAATCAAATATTATATATATATATATATATATATATATATATATATATATATATATATATTGCATTAATTTGAAATTTATATTTTTATTTTAATAATTCAATTTGATTTTATACATTTATATTGATTTAAAAATTCTAAAATGATTCAAATTAATTTTCAGATTCATCTATAAATTTCTATTTTTAATATTATACTTTTTTATATATATATATATATATATATATATATATATATATATATATATATATATATATATATATAATCCGAAAATCCGAAAAGAATGTTAACTTTCCTACAATATTTCCCGTTATTTTCTCTCGAGGTAACTCTATACTTATTTTACACGAAATTCCTGTAATCCTCTTTTATGAAAACTAATACTGTTCATTCAAAAATTTCAAATATGTGAAAAGTGAGATAGAATCAAGAAATAATATACCAAACATTTTTCTACGGCTAACATGACTTAAAGTATTTAATAACTTGAAATATTTTATTTATTTTTTTATGACAAATTCGACTTTTAATAGTGATCACTCTTTAAACACTACAAACATTTTTATGCAGTTTTCAACAACAAATATGAATTCGGTAGAGTGTAATTTAAAGATTTTATTATGCATGCAACGTTGAGAAATACTTTTTTTTAGAAAAAATATATCTTTACATGTTTTGTATTACCCACTTTTCGTATTATTAAAAATTGGAAAAAATGAAAAATCACAACCGCCAAACATCTAGAACATTTTCATTAGATTATATTAAATTCTGTAAGAAATATCCTTCCATAGACGTCTCTACATTTTTAAAAAATAATAAAAATGTACATACATTATATATATTTTATAAAAAATATTTATTAAATATTATTACTTATTTATTATTTACGGCGCTAATGAGACATTACAAATGTATAAGAAATTAAATAAAAATGATGCCATTTATTTTTATATAAAAGTTAAAATACATGTATTGGGTAAAAAGAAAATTCATTATTCTTTTTGTTTTTTATATTCTCATTTAATGGTAATGTCTATATATAAATTGGTCTATAATTTATTCAGTAATATTTTAATTATAAAAAATACTCGTCAAAATTCAGTTTTACATTGTACATTAAAAAGCATAATACTAATCTAAATAATTTACCCTTTCTTGATTATAAAAGTAGAATATTCATAAAAGTAGTAAAAATTTTAACGAAAAAATACATTGTAAAAAAATACAAACCATATTTGATTTAAACACAAACTATATTATAAAAAATATAATCAAAAATCGAAAATAATAAATTAAAATATTTTATTCACGTAACTTCATCAATAACAAAATATACATAAGTGATACAAATACATTTCACATTCATTTGAGATTTACTACCTAATTTTTATTTTCGTTTACCCAACAATTAATACTAGAAGTACTATTTTACAAACTTATTTTATTTGGATAAGAAACCAACCCATCATCAAGATCTAAAATATATTAGTGCATTTTCGCATTGAAATTTGAATCTAATATGCGTTTTTATAAAATACGTCAATAATTAGACTATAATCAGTCAATTTTATTCATTATTTTAAAAATACATACATATATACATAAACCATTGTTAATTCAATTGGTGTTACTTATTCTTTGATATGTAATTATTTTCAATAATATATACATTGTACATATATGTATATATATATATATATATATATATATATATATATATATATATATATATATATATATATATATATATAATGTTTTTAAGACTTTTTATTTTACAATAAACTACAGGTTTTATTATTATAGTTAAAGTAAAACTCAATTTTATTTCTATTATATTTACAATAATAATTTATAATAAATATAAAACATTTTATATATATATATATATATATATATATATATATATATATATATGCAGTACTTTATTCCAAAAAATATTTACTACTAAATCTAGTACATTAACAAAAATAACAAGTATATGAAATTCTTTTCATAATTATATATAAAATTTTAAAATACACATATTTAATTAATACGTTAAATTATTGTTTATTCATTATATCATATTTTTTTCCATACCATGTAACACAGGTACTATTAAGGAATATATTTGAAATGAGGGGAATACAAATACCTATTCATTTCTAAATACCTAACTTGGATGCCATAGAGTTTATATATTTAAGTAAATATACACATCTGCATTTACATTTATATATATATATATATATATATATATATATATATATATATATAATCTATTTCAGTTGGATTGTTTACATAATTTTTTAAATAAATAAAATTTATATAAACAAATTAAAAAAATAAATAAATATATACATAAATAATGTACAATTTGACATGAAATCAAAACTATTAATAGCATTCATTATTTAATTTGTTTTTTAAGAAAATCATTAGAAAAATAAATGATTAAAATCGATGATTATATTTTATAGAAACTGAAAACGAATAAATTTGTTAGCTACATACATTCATTAAAGGAAAGTACTTAAATTGTAGATACAGATTGAAAACAATGTAATATAGTATTTAAAATTTTAATTTCTATTAGTAAAAATAAAATATTGTTCATTTAAAACGCAGATTTAATTTTTTAAGTAAAATTCTATATCTAAGTCTTTTTGTTTGGGAAATAAAATTAATTTTACTAAATTTTCATTACAACATTGAACTAAATCAATTTATAATTAATTATTTATTGATTGCACATTCACTTCTTTGACAAATTTAACTGTATGTTTATACACTTCACGTGGTAATAACGAAGATAAAAACAAATGTGTTATGAGTGCTGTTAATCCCCAAATTCTTCTTTCTCCTCCAAGAAACACTGGCAATGAATAACCATTTTTAAATTGTGTATAATAACAATTATCAGCTTTACATAAATTTTGTAAAGATATCGAAAACGCTTTCTTGACTTCAGTCTCATTTATGTCTAAAGCACTTGGATCAACTGGATCTTTTATATATCCAACAACAGGGGTAATAACTATACTTCTATCTAATCCAACTATGGATTGTCCTTGACACCATATTTCAACATATTTTTTATCAAGACCAAGCTCTTCTGTCGTTTCTCTGAGAGCTGTTTCTATTAAGGTTTTATCAAATTTTTCACTCATACCGCCTGGAAAACTTACTTGTCCTCTATGAGTTTTTAAACTTGGCGCTCTCAATGTATATAAAAGCGACAGTTCGTTGTTTACGTGACATAGAGGTACTAGTACAGCAGCTGTTCGTGTCGGTTTCTTAGGAACTCTCGTTACCCGTTGTGTTTTCGAGAATTTCTCAATGAAACGAGATTTATTTTCAGCTGTTAAAACTGTTTCAGGTTTAAATGTACTCAACATACGTTTACTGAATTGTATACATACTATAATCCTTGATACATTGTTCATTTTCATTTTGTTTCTGTTATTTTTTTGTAAAAATTATAATTTTTTTGTTATGTTACAGCACAAGTACTTGTCATATTTTCTCTCGTCGACAATGGCGGCACATTGTGACGAAGTATTTAACAAGTACTTTGTAATTCTGATAAAGTAGAATACTATATTGTTTTGCATAAAAAAAATATTGCTTAATTACGAACAGATTAATTAGATTATTAATATATATATTTTTATTAAATTACTAGAGAATACTTTTATTAATAATAATTATAATTGTTTATATTTTTATAATAAATACATAAATATTAGACTAGATTCGAACTCGTGACATAACACAACACAGCACCAACTTGCTAAGAATGTAGTTAAAAACTATCTGACATGCTTCACAAAAAAATAAGTAAATATTGTAATAAATATACATAGTTTACATTAACAATAAATATTTAATTATTTTAATATATAATAATATTTTATTTAAAATATTGTATAAATAAAATATTGTGTCATATGTATTTCAATTTACATCAACATAGTACAGGACCGAAAAATAAACATTTTAAAATAATAATAAACATTCTAATATGAAATGATAACATTAGAGATATTTTAAAGAAAATATATGACTTCATTATCTTTGTCATCATTTATTTAAAAAAAATGTTTTATGGATAAAATTCATAATTCGTAAACAATCTTAATTATTTTTTTTATTAAAGTATTGATATTTTAGTAAAAAAATTATTTAGAAATTTGTAATGACATCAAACTTTTGCAAAATATATAAAATTTCCATTATGCGAAATTTCTGAGAGATTAAATGAAAAATACAGGAATTCAAAGGTTTATATATGTTAAATTTAGAACATTTTTGTGGCAGAAAAATTAATTAACTTAAAAAATAATTGTATTATAAAATATTATGTCTCTTTTAGAAAAAAATATGAAATATTTTATGTATTTATCAATTATTTTCTTAAAACTAAATATGAATTCTGAAATAATTTTTACTCCATTTATAAATAATTCATAAATTAAAATCTCTGTACGTCAAATTAAAATAATATTGTAGTTTTTTCACAATTAATATTTACATATAAATTTAATTATATTTCCTACATTAGTATCAAATATTTCTGACACTAAAAAATATTTATTAGTATGAATCTTATCGATTGCTATTTTATAGGAAATTGTCAAGGGTACTCTAATTATGTATTCAATTATATTTTCGTCTGATTATAAGAAATTCCATTGCGAAATCATGCTAATCTTGAGTGTAAATATGTACATACATACATATATGTATGTGTATATTACTTACGTCAAAGTTCATAATAAAATTAAGAAAAGTTCATTTACAGTTTTAATGTCAAAATAATATACAAAGAAGTTAACGTATGGAAAATTTTAACATTAAATTTATCAATAAATGAATAAACAATGATATTCATAATATACATTTTTAAATGTTTATATATATATATATATATATATATATATATATATATATATATATATATATATATATATATATATAATAGAAAAAAAATAAATTGGGCGATAAAAGAGAAATTTTATTAGATTTTTCAACTTATGAACAGAAGAAGTAATAAAAATGTTCATTTCGTTACTACTAAAAATCACGAATGAAGAAAGAAAAAAAAATACAATTCGTATTTTAATTCGCTGATCATAAAAGTTGTACCTTAATACAAATAAATTAAAATCAATATTTTCTTCATAAAATTCAACATTGTTGATTTTTTTACTTTACAGAAAAATTTAAATTATTGGTAAACAGAATATAACTTTATTTATGTAATGATTATTAATTTTCATAGAAAAAGTATTATAAATATTTAAAAATATGTATTATACATTACACTATTATCATAAATAGTTTGTCATATTATTTTTAAAAAACTAAAATTTTTATCTAATTGCTGGTTTTTCTAAGAAATTATAATATACAATAATTTATTTATTACACAATACCACTACGCTAAAATAATCTAATATGAAATCATTACTAAGAATTAGTTTTTTAATCTAAAATTTCTTATTTTACTGATAAAAGAAATTATATTTAATTGTTATATTATAATTGAGCAAACATCTTATCGCATTTTTACCGTTTTCCTTCGAATTACAGATTATTTTAATTTTTGTATAAACAACAAAAAAATAAATAACAGATATTTAAAAATATTATTCTGTTTTTTTGACTATGCAACATTTTATTTTGCACATACGTATGTATAAAATTTATGTAATTATAATTCAGGAAAATACCACAAAAAATTTAATACGTCAAATATTTCTTTATAAATATTTTTTCAAATATTTCTTTATGCAGGTGTTGATTTATTTTCGTACTTACATATATACATACACACATATATGTATATATGCATATATATATATATATATATATATATATATATATATATATATATATATATATATATATAATATAAATGTATCAAATATTAAGAATATGCATAGCAACATACGAACTTTTCACTTAAAATGAATTATTAATTATGTGACGAAGTACATTGTCAATTTATCTGACTAAGAAGCACCTGATACTGAAACATCGGATGAAAATATCTTAATATGAATTAGTACATATGACGTAGTCAGTACGAAGTTAAATTATCCATCAAGATAATAATTATAAATGTTTGTTAAACGTGACAGCTTTAAATAAAACTTTGAATGTTCGTCAAATTAAGTGATTAACAACTTGAAATACTGCAGGTTAAATGTAAAATACTCGTGGTTTCTAACTCTGGTATATGAGTTTAAAATTTATGTTGAAGTAGGACAATTAACAAATCAAAGTACGATTTTAATGAATAGATTGAAACATTCGTACAATGGTTTCGAAAATGTAAGCTTCGTTTAGCATAAATTCGTGTAATTGATTATCATGTTGATGCAAAATGGCAATGAAAAGGTGTAATTTTCCATTAAATGAGTCATATTTGTATATTATACATTTATTTGTTTGCATGTAAACATATGATAATGTGTTATGTTGTATTTTTTTATATACTTTAAAAATAATTAACAAAAAAATTGACACGGAAATAATTAAGAATTGCAGACATAATAATAAAAATAAATATGTATTTTAAAATAGAATTATTTGGCAAGTGTAAAAGGAAAATTAATAAATGGACAACAAAAAATTGTAAATATAACAGGTACAAAAACCAGTACATACAACATAAAAATATAAAAAAAAAATCTTAGAAATGTATGAAAGAGGAAAATGCATTATTTCAATTGAAATAAATTTAAAAAAACTCTCACATATTAATGAATGAATATAAATGTATGATGATTTTTTATTAAACTCTTTAAATTTCATATTATAAAAAGTACAACTCACTGAAAACCACGTAGTTGTAAAATTATTTGAGAATATTAAACTATTTTGTTTAGTGGCCATGTTTTACAAATTGTTTACATTATTAAGAATTATAAACTATTTGCAAGTTTGACTATTGCAGAAATTTCGAAACTTTCTCATAGTCTTACAGCATTGTGTTCAATAAGAGATGTTGTTTGTGGGAAAATTTTAAGGTTTCCGTTGTGTAGTTTATTTAATCTGCAAATTTGTAACAATACAAATGTATAATCAAAGGTAATAAATATTATAATTTATTTACCGTAATATATAAGAATGTATGTAGCATATATTTAATATAAGTGTATACTAATTTAAATAACATTATATTTAATTAAGAATGAACACTTTTTCATACAGCGACCATTTTGCAATGCTACACGAGTTTATAACTCAGCAATTAATTTTTATCTTCGCACATTTTAATAGCTGTGATATTGTCTTTAGAGATCAGCATAACAACATGTTTATAATAGCATTCTTTGCAGATCGCATAACGAAAGAAATATGTATGTATGTACATATTAAAGAAAGAATGAACAATAAATAATGTTGAATATTTTTACAAAATCTTTAACAATTCTTCATTTACAAAAAAAATAATCTACTACAATATTAAATGACTTGTGTTTACAAAACAGACAAAAATTTAAATATATAAGAATCAAATTAAATTATGAACTAATTTTTAAAATGATTGAAATAAAACGATAAAAAACGTAGAATTATATAATTATAGTAAGTTATCTTGAGTTATGCAATAAAAGGAGTTTAACCAATTACTCAAAAGATAATATTAATGTTAAAACAGTGTTTCACTTTTAATTAAGGTAATAAAAAATTAGAAAAATTGATATTATTCTAAGAAATCTACATATTTAATTAATTTTATCATAAATAAGTCAATAGCACTTAACAATTGAAAATAAATTCCTGAAAGGTGTAATATTGTTTCAATTGAAAAAATAAGACAACTGTTTGATGTATCATAAATAGATAAATCATTCTGATTAATCATATCTTTAGTTGATTCAATATTTAACGTTTCTGTCGCCACATGATTGATAAATGTCACGTGTTTATTTAAACATGAGTACATCGATAAAGACATTTATTTATGTAATTATTATTAAGTGATGAATTTGCTTTCATCTTAATGATAATTAAATTATAAATATCTATTAGAATGATAAACTCTTTATAAATAATAAATTTCCTTTTCTATATAATGAGGATATATATATATATATATATATATATATATATATATATATATATATATATATATATATAATATAAAAGGATTCACAAACATTCTGCATCTTTAATAGGAAAAAAATATTTTATTCAGAATTTCTGAAATTTATTCAAGACATTTACTACATACACATATATTTTATTTCCATTTTTTAAAAAAATAATTTATTATTCCATTTCAATATATTTTTTGTAATTAATCATTAATATTTTTAGAATAATTTTTATAATTCAGATTATACATTTTTGTGTACATTAAAAAACAATGCTAAAGATTATATTGAAATTGATTATATTGAAATATTAGGTTGGCAAGTATCTCCCTTCCGCTTTTTTTTTTTTGTACATAGCTGCGAAATTCAAAAGACCAGAAGGCGGAAGGGAGATATTTGCCAACCTAATATTTTAGCGAAAAAAATAAATATCTCAATAAAATGGCTATACATAACTTTCGATCATATTTTTATCCTTGATGTAAAAATGTTAACTTTTAGAGTTAAGTAATATTTGTTTTAGATATCAGTATTTAAATAAGTTTGTAATGAT
>CP092092.1:34293255-34390755 GCA_029203775.1 Neoneuromus ignobilis | reverse complement strand
TGATGAAACAGTTATAAATAAATTTAATCTTATTAAATGGAATTTAATCTCATTAGAGGTTTTTTTATGTTTGAATTATTTTATTGTACTACAGTTTTGTTCTAAGAAAATAATATTTACTTACTTATTTAAGGTTGACTTAACAAGTCATAATAATATTTTGAATTTTTCATGATTAAATTTGGCCAAAATAATACATTATATATATATATATATATATATATATATATATATATATATATATATAGAGAGAGAGAGAGAGAGAGAGAGAGAGGATAAAAGAGAGAGGGAGAGAGAAGTAATTGATCTTCTCATATCATATATAAGGCGAACCAAAAATAAATCATTTTTTTGAGTAAAAACATCATATAATATTTTTTAAAGAGAAGTACTTGCAATTTTACTATAATATTTATTTTTTTCTTTTTTTAAATATACATTAATAGTATTATAAATATATATATATATATATATATATATATATATATATATACATACATATATACATGATTTTATAAAACGTACTTTATTAAAATGTTGAATTGTTTGAAGAGTTTTTGTTATCAGTCGTTTAAATGAATTAAACAAAAATCCCAAACATACACGTACACATACATATGCATACATCCGAAGATAAATAGAGAGAATAGCAATTGTAATAAATAAATAAATTTTTAAAAGTACTCTTTGCCGTTAGCTATTGTACATTTTAATTGTTAGTACAAATGACAAGCGTATAATAGCCAAAAGCATGTTTTATTTTTTTATGCATAAACTTTAATCAACATGAATGTTACTAAATGTTAATAACAATTTTTCTTTTAATACAAACTGATAAAGTTGACAATTCGAATTTGTAATCTTTTAATTATCAAACATGGTAATTAACTAATTTATGGTTATTAAGAAGGAATTATTTAATAATTAATACAGATTGTCAAATTAAAATAATTATACATATCTGGTAAGTGAATAGAGAATTTTTTTTTATAAATATAAAGTAATTTTTAAGATGAAATGAAATTTCATTGAATAATATATATATTTAGAAATGTATATTAAAAAATAAATATTCAATTCTCTTATTTCTGTATGAAATAAAAATAAAGACGTGGAATTTATCTTAAATAAGTAAATTGTTTAAATCAAGATAAGTAAAAAAATAATAATAATTTAATAAGAATACTACTTGTGAATAGTTATGAATTTATAAATGATTATAATCAAATTATTCGAATTTTTCCTAATAAAAAATCTAACTTTAGAAGCTTTTACTAAAATAATAAATTTTGGACGATTATTTTTTTTATCATATTTCTTTATATAAATAATATTGAAAGATATAAACAATATTAGAACAAATAATATATCATGTTTAATCCTGAATAGTGACTTATTTATTTTTTAACAAGAGATTCGTTCATTTATATCACATTTTTTTAAAAAATGTTTTTTAATCTCTTATTATTTATATTTTAATTAATTTCGATTCGATGGCTATACCATTATTTTCAATATTAATGCTTTACTCTTTTTATAAAATTTATGGAGTTGACCAGTGATTTTTTTAATAAAAATTATATATTATAATATATTTTTAAATCATTAATTTCTGAAATATAAATAATTTAAAATTCAAATTTCAAAAGAGAAAACTACTTAAATCTTTTGATTTTTTATGAGAAAAGCGAAAGAAAAATAAGAATAAAACTAGTTAAATGAAAACCATGTAAAACGTAAGTTGTCAAAAGAGTATCATTTCTAAAAACAGCAAAAAAAAATACAGTTATTTTTTGATACTGATTCGGTTTAATAAAAGCACTTACATTTATTAGACTAGGAGTAAAATTTAACTGTAAAAATATTTATATCTGGTGATTAGTGCAGAATTATCAACAACGATGTAGAAAACTTGTTTTTATCAGCCTTAAAAAAAAATAATGTGCAAAATATTTATCTAATACCGTAATAAAAAAAATGGTTCGCGGATATGTGCGTCATTACCACGTTAACCAGAGGCAAAATGTAACCGTTAACGAACGATTTGTTCTCAAACATTTCCAATGTAAATGATACATTAAACGGTCCGACTTTTCGATCTGTCTGTACTGGTACAACATAGTACTTGTCGCGTGGTATCGATTTTTCAGTGTAGCGTCTCGACGCATGGCGTCTAGAAAGCGACACCGAGACGCCCGATGGTAACCAGTTTTTACAGTGTCATTATTTCTATTGGCACGATGATACCGAGAATATCGTTATTAACGCTACCATCGATGTTGGGTTCACGTGAAATTGATTATAGTTTCAAATAAGGTGGTGTGTTCGACTGGTGTTGACTGACTGATTTACTATTTTATGTTTTATTTTTAAGTAAGCGAAATTCGTGCGTTTCGTATTTAGATACGTCTGTTTAGTTACCTGTGCTGGAACATAACGCAAAGGTGCTTTTTTCAAATTATTTCTATATTTATGTGCGTAATTTTTAAGTTATTTATTTATTATTATATCTGTATCATGTTTTATGTTTATTTTTAACACAGATGTAATTTATAATTTACACATATTCGTTGCTTATAAATCTATTATACGATCAACTCATGCAAGGGTTCAAAGAAAACTTTGCATTTTTTGATCTAATAAATTGTTGATATTATGTATGAAAATATATAAAAAAATCATTTTTATACGTACTTAAAGGATTAAATATAATCATAATTGTAATATCAATTTCAAAAAGGGTGTAAAAATTATAAAAAAATACTTTTTTTAAAAACATTTTTGATATATACAAAAAAAAAATAGGAAAATTGTTCAAAATGTGATATAAAACTTTTGAAATATCGTTAAAATTATATTCAAAATTTAATAAAATAAATGCATATATAATTTTTTTAATAGTTGTGCATGCAAAAATTAGATTGTATAATTTTTTAATAGAAATAAAATTAAATACTAATATTCTATTCCCTAAATATCATTTTAATACGGTTTCTTTTAAAAAAACTGTTTTATATATTTTTAAGAATTGAAAATCTTAATAAAATAAATTCTAATGCACACACACACACCCACAAACATATATATATATATATATATATATATATAAATATATATGATTTCTGTAAAGTATAGGGATGTTTTTTTAATCGTAACAGAACATTAAATTGAATCCCTATCAAAATTCTATCTAGTCTAAAAAACACCCTTTATATTTATACATGTGTGTGTGTATGTATATATAAAGATATGATAAAGGGCGTTTATATAAAATTTTCGATAAGGATTCAATTTAATGTTCTATCATGCTTAAAAAACATCTTATACATACGTGCAAATATCTATTAAATATGCGTATCAGTAGATGTATGCGTAGGTACATGAGTAGGTGTACATGTAGTTTTGTATAAATTTTACATATATTAAAATAACAATATAAACTTTGAATACGAATAAAATACTTTTTTCATTACATAAATTCAAAGTTTATTCATCAAATTGCGTTATAAAATTTTTAAACCGATACGTTTAAAAAATTATACTTCAAAAGTATATAAGAAAATAGGTTTTTATTAAATACAAATTAATATTTCTTTAATTAATATATATTTTTATTACACAGATATATATATATATATATATATATATATATATTTAGTATTTTATTGAATTCGTCTTATATGTTTTTGATATATCGATTTGATTTTCCAGGAATTATTCCAATTAACCAACAAATAATGTTATTTGATATTATGAACTTTAACATTTATAAAAAGTATTATAGAAGAATATCAAGGGTCTTATTTCCAAAAATAAATTAGATAGGAGCCTCGATAGACAATGTTTTATTTAATTGTATTTGAAAGGTATTTTCTTTAAAACGCAATATAGTACAAAAAATATTTTATCATGTATTTGATTTATTTAAAATTGAAATATTATATTTTTATTTTAAATTAAAAACGTTTTATTATATTTTCTTATAGTAATTTTTAATATTTATTATTATAGAGCGTTGTACAAAAGGTTTAAATTTTAAATTATATTATGTAATAACAAAAATATTATAGAAAAATTATATATATATATATATATATATATATATATATATATATATATATATATATGTAATAATACTATTTTTAATATTTTTGTTTGCATTTTTTTAGAAGTGAAATATTTTAATATTTTAATCAATTTACATTTGCCAATTTTCCTGTTACATCATTTGAATTCTTTTTGATTCTCCTTTTATAAAAAAAATAAACTTCATTTTTTTATAAAAAATCAGTAATATATTTCAAAATATTTTAAATTAAAACTGCATCATTTCCAATTAATTTTTAAACCAGATGTCAATGATTAATTATTAATATTTTTTCAAAATGTCAACAGTTCGATATTTAGTTTCAATATAATTAAAACGAAATATAAATAAATCAATAATTTCTGTAAAGATACTAACAGCATATTTTAATTAATAACGATTTTTATTTGCAGAGTAAGCAAAAATGCATAAAAATACAATAGAATATAAAAAGGTATAAAAATCAAAATAAAGTTTGTGGCATATTTTATAACTATTTATTCAACTTATTAAATTAAATTCAATTCAATAGAACTATATGTATATTTGTTTAATTACGATTTTTCATATATTGAGCTACAATTTTTATTTATTTTTATTTTTCAATATAGAAAATTTAATTAAAATCATGAGGAAAACTTTTTATCATAATTTTACATGCCAAAGTTAATTTTATTAGCTAATTAATAAAAAATCGCAATTAGTAACATTGATATTTAAATTTAATACATTACAGTATATATATATAGGGTGTTTTTAAAGCATGATAGAACTATAAATTGAATCCCTATCAAAATGTCTATTTAACCTAAAAAACACTTACTTCATACCTTTATATATATATGTATAAATTATGTAATATAAATTAAGAAAACAATTTGATATTAATTTACTTTTTAATTATTTAATGAATACAAATTAAATGTGAAATACATATATTTATATATTCAAAATCGTTAATAACTGAAAATTGATAAATTGCGTTTAAGAATCAAATAATTATTTTTTTAACTTTGTTTCAGTATTTTTTTAATAAAACTTTGTTCATACGACAGACACAAAGAATACTCGAGTACTTTGAATTCACCTTGACGACAAATACGAAGTAATGAAAAAACTGTCTACTCTAGTAGACAGTTTTTTCCTATTTTCTAACAACTTTGCTATAGACGGTTATATAAAAATAACTCTGTCTCACTTTATAAATATTTTCATTTCATATTACACATTTATATATATATATATATATATATATATATATATATATATATATATATATAAGTGTATATACACGTGATTCATTTATTGAAACGTAAAGTAAATTGATAATAAAATTTCCTTGAAGATACCTTTTATATAGTCTTTTGATTATTTTTCATAAAAATTTAATCGTATTACACGTAACAAATATCTTAATAAATATAAATTGTGATAAAATTGTGAATATTTTATTTTTAATATATATATTGGAATTAAATAACACTTGAATTCATTTCTTTCACTCGGAAAAACGTGTTTTTGATACAATTATTTTTTATTAAATAAATATATTTTAACATATATATATATATATATATATATATATATATATATATATATATATATAATATGAATACCAATAAAAATCAGTATATTTTATATTCAATAAAAGAGTTCATAAAATCACAAAATGAGTAGACAACAAATATTCCAAACACTTAATTAAGTGTTAACAAGAGACATAGACCGAGTTAGTAACATTACCATCCTACGCATTTCATTTTCAAGCACGTCAACATAATGCGTAGAGACCCATATTACTTGCTGGAAAATTCATCCCAAACAAGGCCCATATATACTATAGACCATATATGTAAAACTAACATTATGTACGGAATTAATCGTAACGGTTGTATACAAACTTCCATTGGTATCACTTACAGGACTTTTAGGCATAAGATTGCACAATGTGTATCGGACATTAACAATTAATACAAAAGGACGGCTTAGCTATACGAACTGGTATATGTTATCGTTTACAGCATATTAGTGTATATAAATTCCGAAAACTGAGATTAAAGGGATTTTGTAACTATATACAATATATATATATATATATATATATATATATATATATATATATATATATATATTAATATTAAAAAACATTTTGATTGTTTAATATAATTTTTTTTTTAATAACTACCCACAAACGAAAATATATTAAATATATATTGACATATTGTAAAAATATATAAGAAAAATTTTATATATTTATCCATAAAGTTATTATTTATCTTTATTAGATACCTGAAATCGTACTTAAATTTAATAAAATTAAATAATAGAAAAGATAATAATGAAAAAAAATATATAAAAATATATTTTTATCCAATACATTTCTGTATTATTTTTGTATACTCCAATAAGTCTATATAAACAATATTTTAGAAATACTTTGTTATTAAAAATAAAATGACGTTATTGTACTCCAAAAAATATTTGAATTGTTCAAACTTTTTATTATATTCTGAATAGTGTCTTCTGTTCAAGTTCACAGTCCGATATGAACGATTATTGAATAAATAACTATAGTCATGCTCTCGTTTCTCTAAATTTAAACATCATGTACGAGCCAAGACACTAAAATAATTCATTCGGTTTATTCCGTTCATCTTATTTATCTCGTTAAAAAATCATTAAAAATAATTGTTTAATAGAATATTGCGTCTTACTTTATATAAAACGAAATAAACGTCAGAGTATCAAGATTATTGAAGGACATCAAACTATTTTAATTGAAACCCTATCAAAAATATTTTAATGCATATATGTATGTTACTAGTCTCGATTTAATTAACAAGTTCAAACACGAATTACACTGATTATTGTTTATATTCATCAACACAGTAATCAAAACTGATTACTTCTGATAATAATCAATGTTGTATTGTTAATTATGTATCGGTGCAATTCAAAATTATATGTTATTATATTTATCAATAAATTGAAATATTGGTTATATTAACTAATTTGGAAATGTTTGTTTATAACATTATTTTTTTATTCTTGTTCAAAAATGAGAAAAATCAAAAAATTAAATTTCTTGATTTTTTATCTCATTTTTAATTTGTCCTAATTTCTAATTATTAATCATGACATTTCAAAAAATTAAATAATATAAAAAATGACTATTCTGTAAGTGAACAACATTGATGTCAAAATTTATATAAATTAATTTGAAATAAATAACAAAATTTAAAATAGTATAAAAAAAATACAACTCAGAATTATTCTAATTAATATTTATTGAAATGTTTTATTTCTATTTAAAATTATAATAAGTAATATTTGAATAAAAAATTATTTTTTTTTCAATGTGAATATATTTTTAATAGTTTTTTTTTTAAAAAAAATAAACAAATCTATACATTTTCTAACAAATATATTAGAATATCATTTTTAATATCAATTGAATTTATAGATTAAATATGAATTTTATTGAGGAAATCAGTTTCAATTTATTTCCAAAATTGGACGAATTTTAATTATATATATATATATATATATATATATATATATATATATATATATATATATAGAGAGAGAGAGAGAGAGAGAGAGAGAGAGAGGGGCGGAGTTGTTTTTCAAGTGTGATAGAATTTTAAATTAAATCCCTATCGAAAGTTTTATCAAACTTAAAAAAAAACATCCCTTATCATACCTTTATATATACATATACACACATACATGTGTATATATATAAAGATTTTTTTTAGGTTAGATAGAACTTTAGATATGGATTCAATTTAAAGTTCTATCATGCTTAAAAAAACATCTATATATCTGTAATTGTATACAAATGTTTTAGAAACTTATTGTATTATAAATCTATGATTAAATGAAATTTTATAAATAATCGTGATTAATAGAGTAATTATTAAAAATGTACATGTTAATTGTATAAACAGTATAAATGCATGTTTCAAAACGATATTACATTTATAAATGTAATTTATAGTACGAATATCCAGATAATGGATCAGTACGTACGTTATCGAAAACATCGGTAGCATCTGTAAGTAAAAAATATTACATTAAAAATTCTTAATAATGTTTCGCATATAAGTATTTGATGAGGAAAATTTACCTCAGCTCAGAAAATTGAAAACATTAATTTTGTTGTTCTTATATGTATGCATATATATATATATATATATATATATATATATATGCAAACAAATATAAGAGATCATTCGCTTTAAAAAAATCTGTTTAAGGTGTTTTATTTCATTTTTGTTACGAGTTAATATACGAGTACATGTTATAAAAAACGATCTGTTTGTTAAAATACTGATGCATAATAAAATTTTAAACACACACTTTTATTAAGTAGAGTTAGTCAATTATAAATATAATAATTTAATATATATTATTTAGAAACATTTGCAATATTTTGTAATACAAAAACCAAATTATATTTTTTTAAAAAAAATATGAAAAACAGTTATAAAAAACAGTTATATATTTTATATAATAATTTATGTTAATAAAAATTAATAACTGTAATTGTAAAAACATTATCAGAACAGTTTATAACCAAATATGTACAGTTAAATAGTAATTTTGAATGACCATTTGAAGTTTTTCGAAAACATAGATACACTGTTGGAGATAATAGCTATTTAAGATACAAATACTTCTCTTTTAGTATTATTATAAAAGTCTGTTTGCTGAAACGCCAACGGGCAGGTAAAACACAACGGTACCTTTAACACATAAAATCGTTTTTAGTTCAAATGAAACTTTTGTTAAATTGGTATCAAGAGGAACCTTTGTATTTTGTAAAATAGTCTAGTTTTATTTATTCTCATGTTCGATTTTGCTTATATATTTAAATATACATATATACAAATTCAAATTCTTTTACATTTTAGATAATTAATTTAAATGTTTTTAATTTTGTTTATAGTTTATTAAATTGTTATTAAATATTAAACAAGTCAATTTGTATGATAATCCAGTTTATAATCTCTAGAAACCACAGAATAACCTGTGATTATTAAATTGCTTTTTTAAAAAAAATAAAAATTAATATATCGTACCACAAGAGAGGATATAAATTCGTAAAATATTCATCAGTAATTTCATATACATATACTCTATATGGAATTGTATTAAAAAGTAAATAAACATTTTATGAAAAATATATAATCAGATTTATTATTTTTCGTGTTTGAGATAAACATTTTTTGATCTTAATAAGTAAAATAAATTTTAAAAATCAATTTTTTTTTTGTTATTAATTCTGTTTCACACTTATGAAGTATGATTCGACAATTTTATTTCTTATTTAAAATATAATTATATTGTATTATTTTTAATATCACAATTTTTTACAAAATAATCACTCCTAACCAGTATAAAAATTTATAAAAATATCCAATAACTACTTAAAATTTTAAACATACAAATTTCAATAGCTTATAAAATTTAATTTTACATGATTTTATGATACATACATAACTTGTTCAAAAAACTAAACAATAAGTAATTGTTAAATTATTTTATAAAATATTGTAGTATTGTGAAATGATTAATTTGCAAAGAAATAACTTTAACTATTGTATCAAACCGATAGTAACAAAATTCATTCTACAACTTGGAAACTAAACGTGGGCGAAACTAACAAACAAGATGATATTTGATATTGAAAATTCAATTTGTAATCAACTTTCAACTTGAAAATTGTATTTTATCACTTTTAATTAGTTTATTTTAAATAAATAAATGTTTAATTAAAATTGAAATAAAATATATTTTTATAAAATAATTCAGAATTATTTTATATAATTAATATAAAAACTGTTTAATATTTTCAAACTTTAATATAAAATAATAATTATAAAAGCATGTATAAATTTCATTATTCAATCAAAACAATTTTTAAACAAATTACAATAAAATACTATAAGATTTTTTTTATAGTCGATTTGAATTTTGAACTACTATAAAATGAAATACATTTGTAGGTGAGCATTATTATTTGTTATCCTTTTCACTGTCTATATTTATAATTTAAAAATAAATCGCGATGCTTAAAAGAATTTATCTACTAATAAAATGTATTTGCTTCCTAGTAAAATCTATTTCATCTTTTTTATTTATATACTTCAACAATATGACAAAAATATCAAATTATTTCAGACAATTACAATTTAATTATTCGTAGAATAACATTTCAAGTCGTAATATTTTATTTTTTTTCAAGAAAAGCAGAAAAAATATTTTCGTTGTAGATGAATATTCATTTTTTTATGAAACCTTAATAAATAATTGTGTCGCAATATTTTATAATGTAAATGTATTTTATGTAAAAATGGCTTCGAGAAAATACCACACTTGAAACTAGATCACGTGTCAGATAACATGAACAAATTCAAATGATTTAGACAACGTGTGCGCCACTGTTGCGTATTTATAGACGAAATTAAATTACATGAGCTCCATACAACCCCATCCTACACATCCTGATTTAAATATATTTTCTATTTAAGGATTTTGCATGCATATATATATATATATATATATATATAATGACATTATGTTTGCGACATTTCATTGAATTTATTGTCTCTTTTAGATAAATAACCTTATTTTAACAAAAAAGAATATTGTTACCTTGCCTTTCTTTGAATAATTTAACAATGTTAAAAAAGATATATTAAATAACATCATGAAAGTACAGGTTAGAGATTAAAATCAATGATATGTCCAAGTTAATGAAAAATCGTTATAAAACAGCAAAGTTTTTTAAAAAACGTTTTTTTTTCTTTTTTAAAATGTTAGATACACATGTGAGTGAACGTGAGTATATACATTCGTGCACATGGTCGTTTGTATAATATGAGTATATTTAAATTCATTTGTATTTAAGTTATGTGATGTAAATGTATTTATTTTTATTAAGAATTTGTAAAAGACTGAAAACTAACAATTATTGATCTCATATATTTTTTTATATATTTTTTTTTTATAGCAAAGCATATTGAAATTATTAAACAACACTAAAATATATATAATTCGTTAGGAAATTAATGATAACAATTATTATAATACAAGTGTTTTTTTAACTGTGATAGAACTGTAAACTGAATCTCTATCAAAAATTCTATCTAACCTAAAAAAAATTGTTTATCATATCTTTATATATACATACACACACACACACGCATATATATATATATATATATATATATATATATATATATATATATATATATAAAGGTGTTTTTAAGGTTAGATAGAATTTTCAATAGGAATTCAATTTCAAGCTCTATCACGTTTTTAAAAAAAATACCATATATTAAGGAATTTTTCGATAAATACTAATTTAAAATATTGAAATTATACATACACACACACACACACACATATATATATATATATATATAAAGGTGTTTTTTTAGGTTAGATAGAATTTTCGATAGGGATTCAATTTCAAGTTCTATCACCTTTAAAAAAAAAGACTATATATTAAGGAATTTTTCGATAAATACTAATTTAAAATATTGAAAAAATATATATATATATATATATATATATAAAGGTGTTTTTTTAGGTTAGATAGAATTTTCGATAGGGATTCAATTTCAAGTTCTATCACGTTTTTTAAAAAAATACCATATATTAAGGAATTTTTTGATAAATAGTAATTTAAAATATTGAAATTATACATACACACACACACACACACACACATACTCACATATATATCTGAAAATGTATTTTAAAATAAATGTTCATTATAGTTGATTCCTTGGTTGAAAAGTTATTACCTAGAAATATTTTAATATGTGAAAATAATTTTTATAAGATTTTGTATGTAAAAAAATAGAATAATATGCGTATAAAAAGTAGAATGACATATATTATATGTAATAAATAGGTGTGTTTATAGAATTGAAATCTATTTGCTAATTATGGCAACCGCTAGACATACAACAATATCCTTTCATTGCCAAATCATTTATTTCAAGTTTTCTGTATAGAATTCAATTGCGCAGTTGTCAGCTTATACAAAAATGTGATATAAAAATATACTTCTGTTTGTTTTTTTTTCTTACCTTTTAAAATATCATCTTAACACGCAATAAGTTATTTTGATTTTATTTTCAGTAGTTCATTTTATAACTAGATATCAAATCGTAGACATATTTATTTTACGTGTTAGAATTTTTGCAAAGTTTATTTGTTCAATTCAATAAACATTGCTATGTATTTTATTAATACAAAGGTAGAGATAAAGTTATGACATTCTTTTTGTTATCATATCTTAATTACTAAAAACTTAAATACACTTGAACTAAAATACTTACAGATTAAGATCATATGATGGAATCTTAATGAGTTCTTTGAATGGAATCTATTCTTCGATATAAATTTTTTATTATGTCATAACGATATTAATGAATACATAATATATTATAATATATACATATATTTGTTAAAATCATAGGTGTTTGAGAAAATTATTGTAAAAAAATAATTTACAAATATTTTATAATTTTTAAAATACTTGAATCTAATTCATTTTTTATTTATGTTTATATTACAATATATATCAAAAAAAATATACAAGAAAATATATATTTTCACGTTTAGTTTTTAAATAATTTAAATAGAATTTATTGAATCATTTTTTCCTTAACTTCATAAAATGGTGCCTATAATATATAAAACCTAGAATATACAATAACAGAACAAAATTTGTAATTATTTTAAAATATAAAATTTTCCTATAATATGTTTTAAAAAAATATTTTTTACAATTATGTCATAATCTCCTATTCTTTATTAAGTACATTAAATAATACCTGCTTTCTATATTAATTTAATTGATTTTAACATCTGTTGTTGAACAATGAAAATAATTAGAATTCTTTGAACTGTTTTCAGAATATATTCCAAAACATTATACAAAAGTAGAGTTAAAAAAAATTGAGTTTTTATTTGATTTCATATTTTTTTATCAAATTGCGAACAATTTTAAAATTTCAATGAATTATTTTAGATATATTACTATTTTAATAAATATTAGTAACTTAATTATTTTTTTTTTTATATGTTAAACTGAAATTCAGTTTATTATATCCATTTTAGTGTTCAATAATTATTATTTGCTCACTTTAATTGCTTAAAAAAATATGCATATTTCGATGGCCATGTTATTATTCTTCAAGTGTTGAATTATAAAATCATTCATTATTTAAAAATTATTATTATTATTTTATATAAATATATGTATATATGAGATCGACCATTTGTGTAGTGACTAGCATTACTGCTTGTTATAAGAGAAAAATACATTCGATCCTAGGTTGGAAATATAGGGCAAGTGGGACTTTTTTACCTTAGTGAAGGCAATCTGCCTACGAGAGTAAACCCCCTAGTTACCGTGATATTTACGACCAAATATGAATGAATGGTTGAATCAATGGATATCAATAATGAGTTGATATAAGTTAATATGATGATGTTTAAACATGTAATAATATTAATTTTCTTTTCAGATTAATTTTGTTCGAATTAAAAGTGTTCATTAAAAATTGTATTCTTAAAAATTGAAATTTCGATCAAGTTATATCCAAAATGTGCGAAATTTTAGACGGTTATTATATAAAACATTTTATGGTACATTGTGAATTAGTGAAAACAAATTGGACTTCATTAAACTGTTAAAATAGTGTTATTATTAATATATTGTGCCGTGTGAACGTCAATACAAAACAAACAGTCGTGTGACTTATTTAAATTTTAATAAATTGTGGCCCTTTCAGGGACGCAATTAACAATATAAAATTACATTATAAATTAGTATTAACAATTAGTCAGTCGTAGAGTGATTCGGTTATATCAACCAGTGACGAGTAACATTAATTACGTGTTAATTGATAATTTTCATACAAAAGATACTTAAAACATAAATATTGTCTATTAAATAAAAAAAATACAACTAAATTTGCCTTTCAAATCGAGTGTCGGCGAGAACTGATTTTACGGAGACAACTCAGAACAATAGGACAGTTAAACTGCGCAACTGTCAACAAAGTCAATTGTGTTTAAAATTAAACCAACGAAAACGTCACATACCTGTACAATACATAAAACCAGCTGATTGTGGTTTTTGTAAAGGTGAATTCTTTTAATTCTGTTCCCTTGGAGGGGGGACGAAAAAATAATACATATAATCGTCGAGAAGGGGGTCACGAGGAGTTTTAACACGCAAACAAACACGACCGTTGCCAGAGAGGAGAAGAGGGAGGTGAATAGACCGCTATAATTACAGCGTGGCTGCAAACTACATTTAGTCGTTGTTAGACTGTTTAAGACTGTAGTTATTCGTGAGGATTATTGCAGAAGATCGTATTGTTTTTTACTGTTTGTGGATCGAAAAGAGGACAGTTCTATTTGCTTGTGTTGCTGTTGTATGGGTAAGTATCTTGTTTGTTTGTTTGTTTGTTTGCCTTGTTGTAGTTTACTTAAAGAATGTACCAGTACAACACTGTATGTAAATCTGTGCAAAAAATAAACATTTATCATTACAATTATAAATGTAGTCGAACGTATGCAATAGAATCATACAAAAACAGTATATACATAAGAACCAATTGTTGTGGTTTTTTAAAACTTTTTAAGTTTCCATATTTCTTAGTATACTTTCTAAAGAAAAAATAAATAATAATTATATTTTTAATTTAAATATTGAATATCTATTGGTTTAAAAATAACGTACTCTAGTAAAGAAATATTGACTTAAATATTATCTAATAAATTATTATAAACGATACAATATTATCTTATTAAATATTAATTAAAATATTTATTTATATTTGCATTATAGAAATAATTAATTTTTAAAAAAAAACATGCCCTGTAGTTAATATCACCAATATAATTTTTTTAAAAAAATACTTTATATTGTATTATAATATTGTAAGTAATAAATTTTACTATTAACAATCATTTCTTTAACTTTTAAAGATGTACGAATGTCAAGCGTCAAGTAAGTTCTGTCTTGACAGAAATCTCGTGCGAAAACAAATATTGATAATTAACAAGCATAGAACAGTCTGATTCATTTACGTACATAAATAACATTATATATATATATATATATATATATATATATATATATATATATATATATAATATTTTATATTGTTAATAATTCTGCAAAAGTTTTGATTCGCACATATATATCGAGATAGCATTCATCATATCACATAGTTTCATTCGCGGTTTTCTATTTCCCAACCAATTGATTATTCATCGTACTTTTTGTTCTTTCATTAAACTGTTTCATACAAATTCTTTGTGACTATTTTAACAAGTGTCTCAATTTTACATTTATTATATTTAATAATTACTACAACAGTATTTTTTTATCTACATTTTGAAAATATACCACAATATTTCTTAATATCCTTTAGAATACATATCAATCTCATTTTTTACATTTACTGTTTCTATCTAATGAATTATAATTAGAACAATTGCAAATACTAAACGACTAATACTGACAAGGATTTTATACAACTGTAACGATTTACAAATTGTATATATTAATATGGTGAAATTGATATTCATTTATATAAAAGTAATTACTCAGTTTTTGCAATACGTAATCGTGAGCAAAAAATATCTATTACACAAAAATGAAAGTAAATACTGCTTATATTGATTTAATTTGATGTGCACATAGAACAGTACAATGGTCAAGAAAGTAAAATTATGTTTTCAAGTTATTGTTTTTATTTTAATTCATATGAGGTCACTAATATATAATGTTTTGATTTATAAATGTCTTATAAAAGTCATTATTTATAAATTACTCATTATTGCATAATACAAAATTGAATACTAAATGTAGATATAAATATGAAGATGAGAGAAATAGTACAAGCGTTATAAACAGCAAATATTAATATTAAAACCGGTAAATTATATGTGACCTCATAAAAATATTTACTAGTAATATTTCCTGCAATATTCATAATAAAGTAAAAATATTCTCGCATCAAGTAATATTCCAATAAAAAAAGGTTTATATATTTTTTGAATTTAAATACTCGTCGCTAATATATAGTTAATTAATCAGAATTACTTGATAATAAAAATCTCTGTGTGGATACATGTATCCATGCACA
Organism: Neoneuromus ignobilis; assembly: GCA_029203775.1. Classification (NCBI taxonomy): domain Eukaryota; kingdom Metazoa; phylum Arthropoda; class Insecta; order Megaloptera; family Corydalidae; genus Neoneuromus; species Neoneuromus ignobilis. The sequence goes on along the minus strand of CP092092.1, from coordinate 34,374,480 downwards.
CGTATACACCTTACATATTTAGATACATTTTGAAAAAAAAATTGAAAAAGTTTTTACAAAAGATATAATAGTTTTTTTAAGTAATATGTATGGTCATCCAAATGTGACGCCTAGATTTGTGTTTTATTAAAAAGAACAAAAGAAACTATACAAATGTTTCACTATACACCACCACCCTATACACATGTTTCTTTGTAATAAAACGCAAATCTAGAAGTCACATTTGGATGACTCTATATTATACATTGTACTCTCGAAACAAACTTTGTAATAATAGATAATCTAATAATAATTGGTGAAAATAATATATGCTTATTATTTTAAGAAATCCGGAGATACACTTGCTTAAATAAGTTTTGTGTCTCTTTTTCAAGGTCTGTTACGTTACAGTATATTATATATATATATATATATATATATATATATATAATATATAAACTTGCTTATAAGCTAAATGTTATATATGTATAGATTAAAATAATAATGAAAATCAATTAACCTTTTGACATTTTCTAATATTCAGTTAAAAGGCATTCTAGTTCAGCAGTTTTCAATATTTTTTTAAAATTTTACTAAAAAATAAATTGTCTGTAATTTTTTTTATTATGTATAAATAATATCTAAAGTAAATGCAATTTTTAAATACATATGTACTTTATTTATAACATAAAAATGAATAGTAAAAAAATGATCATACGCCACTGTGTGAAGACTAATAGTTTTCATAAGTTAATATATCCAATTATCTATTTATGTCGGTCACTAATTTTCAGTCTAATTCTTAAATTTTAAAATTTATTTGCTTTGGTCATGAATGTGTATTGACATAATTGCGATAAGTTAATGGTATAGTAGTATTTCGTACAAGGCAATATTAATAGTTTACATGATTATTTAAAATCCCTAGTCTCTAATACTTGCTTTTATAATAAGCTTTATATGTATGTTAAATAAAAAAATGACCTTATTTGCGAATTTTCAGCCATCATCACGAAAACTTTATATTAACATTTGTTCATGTTGGGAAAAATGGAAATCCATTATTTATATAATGTAAATAATATATCCTTTCCTATTGTTTAAACGTGATTAAGTTTTTATTTTATTTTAATCGATATTATGCTATCCAACTGCTATTTAAATGCATGAATACATGGAATAAATTTTACTTTTATGTTAAAACATTAATATAACTTTAGTACATGTACACACACACAAATATATATATATATATATATATATATATATATATATATATATATATATATATAAATGTATATATGAAGCACGTAATAACATATCACACATGCATACATTTTCTATGTAAGCTCTCATATCGACGAAAATTTCAATCGACGTAAATCCAGTTCTCAGAACATTGATACGTACTAAAAAAGTTTGTTTATACTACAATAAAAATTTACTTGGGAACTACAATTTACTATGATTCATGATTTTGTACGAAAATTGTATTCATTTATATACTGTGTATGTACATATGTATGAATGTTGTGTTTTTGTACACAAATAAAATACATATAAAAATATAAATATGTATCTGTTCTTGGAACTGAAATAATTGGACTTTGGTTACTAACTGTAATTTATTTTATAAATAACAAATGGATCTTATATTCGAAATGTTTTACTAAAAGTATATATGAAGTATAATTGAAATTACTGTTTCATATTTCTCACTTGCACACAGAAAAATATATGTAATGCTTGTATAAGTGTTTTTTAAGCTTAATAGAACTTTCGATAAAGATTCAATTTAAAGCTCTATCACGTTAAAAAAATCTATACATATATGTGTATATTAATCTAATATCCATAGAAAATTTGATTGAAGTGAAAATTAAAAAAATACACGTTTTATATATAATTAACCAAATAAGTAAAGTTATTTTTTAAATAAATTATTAGGTACATGTAATATTTTTTATCTATTGCTGGTTTATAGTAGAGGAGGTATATTTCTCAGAATTATAAAATCCAATAAAAGTATTTAGATCAATATACATTTCTAAATTACCGCATTGTGTCATAAAATACATATCAATTTTTCCCCTACTATAAAAAAGTTTCAACATAGAATTATTTCAAAGTAGAATTTGTTAAAAGTATGCCTGTTATCTATTTAATGTACTGTTATGAATAAAAACAGTTGTTTGTATGTTTAAATGTTTAAAACATTCATTTAATATTTATTATTTTACTGACACTATAAGACGTTAAAGAACATTAACTGTTCTGTATATTCATTTACATACATACATATATGCTAACAGTGTCAATTATATTGAATTAAGGTTTATAATGTAGTTTATTACATGTAAATACAGTTTTGTAGGTCATAAACAAATTATCTATTATTTAAAAAAAATATTTTTAAGTTTTTGTCCAGTCTTTTTGTTCATAAATTAGTTATATAAATTGCATTGAAATTAGAAGTAATTGTAAATATTATATATACAATTGAATTAATACTTGAAAATAATACTTTGCATTTACAAACTGAAATCCTTGATAAATGCTTTTCACAACAAATAATATATATTTACTTTATTGCATATATAAAGAGAATTGTATTACAAATTCATGTATATTTAAACATATATGCTTATTGCTATAAATAGGATAATTATTCATTTCGAACCCAGATGTTTTTAATCTTTTAAACATTTACAATTTTATTTTCAAGACCAAGTTAAAAAATATTTATTGAAGTTCATTTACTGCACAGAAACATGTTATACCTTTCTTTATGAGAAATGACATTCCATAAATTCTCTGATTCATAAATTGTTAATGTAATGTTCAACAGTTTATGGTACTATTTGGCTATAAAAATGTTTGCATGAATGACTGGTATAAATTTTTCTTTTATATTGAAATATCATTAGACAAAATTACAAACTATTTTAGTCGTTAAAAACCACTTATACTTTTTTATACAAATAGCCTGGAGTGTTTTTTTAAATATTTTTTTTTGTAAATAATATTAATAATTTTAATATTTAAAATGAATTATACTAGTTTTGTTTTATTACTAAAATATATAGTATTTATATTTTTTCAAGGTTTAAGTCTATATAATACACAGTACTGAACAAAAATCAATCGTATATAAATTTTTATTCCATCTACATGTCAATCAATTACATTAATTCGTGTTCTCTTTCACATTTTCAACTTTTTATTTCCTACGTCTGTTTATCGATTAAATAAATACGTACAACAGATACAAGCACTTAAGTACGTGAGTAGAATTGTATGGATATTTTTTTTGTGAAGTTTGATGACACTTGTAATGAGTGTAATTTTGATAAACATTACTTTAAAATGCGATAAATTTTCTGCGTAACCATATTATAATGACCTCAAAACAGCTGTTCTGCTCCTCATTTACATTCTCTCATTGGTGCACGTGCTTTTAAATTTGACGCAGTTTGTGACGTACCACGTGGTACCAAACAATGTTGAAAGTGTAACATACATCTATTCAAGGTTTTCCTTCTGTTATTGTCGCCAATTTATATATATATATATATATATATATATATATATATATATATATATATATATATATATATATATATAATACAGTTACATCTATATAATTAAATATGTAATTTTTTTATGCTTCATATTATTAAAAAAAACGGAATGCTTTTGAACAATCACGCCGTAAGCATTAAAAATTCTTGACGAAGTGGGTTATTAGGTTTGCAAAATGTATTTACTATATAAAAAGCATATACAAACGTATGCATATGTTTATATTTATATACACCCACCCACATACATTTGTATATTTAATTTTTTATATAATTTTAAAAATCATCAAATAATATTTTATTATTTTTTTTATTTCAAATACATATCAAAGGTGAATTAAAATTCTTTTCGTGGTCTAAAATTAAATGATTGAAAATTCTTTTCGAAATGATAATTATGAACTACGATGCAGTTTATTATAATCAATTATAGTTCAAGAGGTTGTAAATGCATGCATATTGTATAAAATTGATCCAAATTTTGCAATCTAATTGTGTAAAATAGTAAATTGAACAATTTCTTGTACTCTAGCTATACGTAGATGTGTAAATTTAAATATTTAACAGACATTTAAGACCATAAACTTAAATTTTATGAACGCAATTTTTTAAACAAAGCTTTCAAGACTGGTACATCAATAAATGTAATTATTATAAATCTGTTTAAAGAGATATATGTAATTATTTATTAAAAACCATTTAGAAAGTACAAACACTAATATTTTCATTACAGGTAGGAAGTAATTTCATTTTTTTTAAATGTTAATTAAATAGTTAATAAATTCAGTTTCTAAAAAGTAGCATGTCATAATTTCTTAAGTACTTTACTAAGTTAAAAAGTTACATCAAACATTTAAATTGAGTAATGTGTTTTTTATATTTTTTTCAATATAATTCTTTATAATACGTCATGGCTGTAAAATTAATAACATTAATTTTAAATTTCGATAGATTAAAAGTTTAACAGGAAAAATATCAGTGAAAATCAAGAACTTAGACAAATAATGTATATTTTTAATCGTTTCATAAGTACGAAATTGTACTCATATTAAAAATAAATTAATATACATATTTATTGTTAAACAATATTATAAATATTTATTATATTATTTAAATAAAATAAAAAACTTCATTGACAAGTCTAGAATTCATAATAAGTTCTCTTATTTTAAAGTAAAAGTGAATGTTTTATTTTCATGTTTTTCGTTGCATTAATAATCTTTCCCACAATCTTTATTATTAGATATAACTCTTTGTTGTTATTTTGTACATTTTATAACTATGAATATCTGTGTTTAAAATATAAATACAATTGTATACAGTTAAAAAGCAATAAAACTTTCCCACATATATAATGTATTTCCCATCCATTTTGAATGTTCATTTTTTATGAAATAAATTCATCGGAACTACGTTGTAATTCTTAAATTACTGTATAATTTAATTTTCGAATATAATAGAAATAAAATTATTTACTGTTTTGATAAATCGTCTATTTAAAAAGTAAACATTCAAAATAAAAATATTTTTTGAAATCAATGATTAATGTAATGTTTATTTCTAACAATTTTTCTAAACTTTAATAAATTAAAACATCTGTTTTTTAACAATATTTTTTATACTGACGAATATCCCTATTATCTATTTTAAAATATACTACGTTCATTCATGTTATTATCAGCTGCTGTGCATGACATTGATAATTCCATAAAGATATTTTGCAATAAAATTATATTAAAATTAATATGACTACCATTTTCAATGTACGCAATTTTAAATTTCCTTGTAGACTAAATGACAGGAAGTTATTTTATGATGTTAATCTTATTATGGGTTGTTTGATATTGCGGAGATGATTCATATGAAAATATTACACATAATTTGCAATGTGCGTTCTTAGTATGCTCTGTTTCCTAGAAAACTTATCAATCTCAATAATAATAATAATAATACATTAACCTTTGCCATGATCAAATTTCATTTGATTAATAAATTAGAAAATAGTTTGTTTTTAATAATTAAATATGCTCACAAACATCAATTTAATTTTCAATAATCTATTAATATAGTAAAGTATTTCTTTGATGAAAATTTAATTATTATTGTTTTCCTCTTTTACTTAAATTTAACTATTAGTAAAAGCATCAAAGGACGATAATAAAAAATAATATATTTTTTATACATAAAAATGAACTTTATTACTATTGACTATTGTAAATTTATTTTAAATAAAATTCTTTACAAAATTATTATTTAATACCATGTCTATGGTTAAACACTAATGTAATTTATTTACAAACTTGGGTGTAGGTGGGTTATAATAGTATATTTGGAAATGTTTCAGAGATATTGATATCTAATAACAATAATTTATTGATAATATACGTGAACGGTATTAGATATTATCTGTATATTGCATTGGTTTTGAACCCAATTTGGTGGGTTTGATGTCTCATATTTCATTAATTAAGATTAATTATTATCTTTAATTCGAGGAACTCGTGACCCTTTTTATTAATCAGAAAAGTACTCATTAGAATTTTCAAGGAATGTAATATATATATTGTCATTTAAGTTGTTCAAGTTATTTATTTAATTAACGATTTTTCATTTGAAAATCTGATAATGGAATTCTGCTGAATTATTAAAAATATCGATCCTAGAATTTCATAAATTTGAATTTTTTTTTTTTAAAATTGATGAAATCATTTTATAAACTATTTATATAGAACTAATAAATTGTTTGGAATGTATAAATCATTTTGTTATTTACTGTCAAATTTTCATTATTCTATATTTTTGAAATAACAATTTTTCAATCACATTAAATTATAAAATACTCTAAAAATTTATGCATAAAAAGATTTGAACATTTTGTATTTGAAACATATATTTTTTCTAAATATCTGAAAGAAATTTAAGCAAGTTTTTATAAATAATTTGTATTTAAATACTGTTTAAAGATAGAATATAGATCAAAGCTAGACTGGAAGACTTGAAGGAAAATGCTTTTCAGAGTAATGTATATATTTACGTTATCATTAACATAATTTTTCGAGATAAATTATATTTTATGATGATAACATCCGTCATATAATCAAAATATGCGCATATCTTATCTACTGCATGCTGAGTACTGTATGACAATCAGTTTAGTAATGTTTATCATAATGAATATAAGCACGTCAAATGCATGCCATTATATTTTTAAAGCTCATCGTATTTCAACAAATGTTGATTCTGCACTTTTTATTATTGCCTGTAAACAAAGAATGTAAAAAGGTATAAATCAACATAAGGGAAATTAGAATAAAAAAAAATTGTTAATAATTTATAGATGGTATAATTTAATTAGTATTATTTTATGTATAAAATTGTATATTTAAGATTTTTTTTATTACAAGTAACTGTCTAAATATTCATATTATTACTATTTTTATAAAATATGAAATTATTTTACAAAAATTATTTAAGATAAATTGGAATTAATATTTTGAATTCATTTTCCATTTTTATATCAATACACGTTCGTATATAAGTGAATTTATTTATATTGATAGATTTATAAATAAGTATAGATTTTATAAATAGTATTGATATTTGCATAATAGAGTGTATTGAATATAAAATTCATTTTCAATGAACGTTTTTGAAAGATACGTATGAATGTAGATTTCGATTCAAAAGTATTGTCAATATTAAATTTTATTCATACATCAAACTTAGAAATTGGAAAACCAACGAACAACAAAAAGTATACAAGAGTATATGTCGCATGAAATATGAACAAAGTACACCTACTTACATTTTCAGCAAAGTGCTTTCTAGCGTAGACCTAAATGTCACGCGTGTACTTCTTAGTATATATGAAAAAGTCACTAGTAAATGTTAAAAAATACGCAGTTGACATATAAATATATATATATATATATATATATATATATATATATATATATATATATATATATATATATAAATTCCTATGAATAGAATCTAATTTATCAGTATATATTTTTATATATTTACAATATTCGATCATTATATATCATTCATATCGCCTTGAAAATCAAATAATAAAAGTTTATATATAAATATAAGGTTTTCCAATAATAATATTACAATTTTGACAGCTGGTGGCAACCATGTTTGAATTTATTTAGCTCATTTTGACATTTCAACTCAGTACAGTTCGGAAAATTATGGAACGTTTAGAAATTGCAAAAACTTCAATAGACCTATTGAAACAAAAGTTTAATTAGTCCACTATTTCACGAAATGGACTCATCAATTGGCCGCCAAGATTGTGTAATCTAATTCCATTGGGATTATTTTCTGTGGAGTTATATGAAATTATGGTTTATGCCGATAAACTACAAACAACAGAAGCATTAAAAATGAACATTGAACGTGTCATTTATGAAATTGGATCACAATTATGTGAAAGAGTGATTAAAATTTGTAAAAAAATAACTGTCGAAAGTTAAGGGAGTAAACCCTAAATAAAACATCTTCACCAATCCGCCTGGTCAGTGTGGTACATATGACCAAATACCAGTGAATGGTGCATTCATTGAAGCTCTCGTCCAGAAAGTGGATTGATATGGGCTTTAATGTGATGATGTACATAGGGTGAAATCGATGTAAATTTTCGTTATTTTTATATTTGTATATGTAGTATCATTATTAGGGTAGAAATAACTTATTTATGTTATTAAATTTACGATACGTTTTCTCGCTTTTCTTGAAAATAATTCTCACATGAAGGACGATTAAATTACATATCTAAATTATTTATGACTTGTATTTAACATTGACATACATTCAACAATTTAATATAATCTGCATTTCATTAAATGATGTTAATAGAGGATATGTTTTCCTTAATTTGTTTTAACTAATATTTTTATTGTACGAAAATTTAAAAATAAAATATCTCAATGTGAAATGAATTAAAATCAAATAATGTTTTATTTAAACAAACTCATTCACAACAACAAAGCTATTCAAATTATTAAATATTAATTAGATTGTTTAAATGTCACATGAAATAATGTTTAAATAAATACTAGTTGTTCTGATGTTTTAAATATTAGTTGAAATGAGAATATTTTAATGAATTTATTAATAAACTTTTTACCTTTCTATTTTTATTATAAACATTTTTCATTTTTTATATCTGATTTAATTTGATAATCGATCTTTTTATTAAACAAAGATTATTACGATTGGAATATTTTAATTTCTATAAAATTATAAATATTTTTTTACACATTTAATAAATAAATATTATTTTATGGTTGACATGTTTTTTAACAAAAATACGAATGTTAAATTTATATTTTTTTTACACTTCAATAAAATGATATTATTGTAATATTAACAAATTCTGTAATTATAAATTAAATCATCGAGTATGTGTATCACTCAACAGCCGTATGACAGAAAATATCACCAAAACCCGATTTCTAATGTTTTCACCAATTTTAATTTATACAACGGTGTTAGTTTTCTACCTGCATGACGAAGAAATAGAGTTAAATCACAGAAATGAAAGGTTCATTCGACAGTTGTGTATTCTAAACTTTTACTGCGGTTTATCTGCAATGCGAATTTTATAACTTCGAATTTAGTTCAAGCGCTAAAGACATTTCGTAGAAACGATCGGTAATAGTGACTTTTCAAGAGAACATGCTTGATTATATATTTTTGGCACAGTTCCAAAATATGTTGAATACAAAACATCAATAAGGATGTATAAATCTTAGTCAAAGTGTCTGTACAAATGTAATTTTATATTTATTGTATAAAATAAATAAGTTCACATATACATATATCAACAAAATTTTGGATACTTCTTCATATATTTAGATTGAAAGAAGTATTAATACAATTAAAATTTTCACAAATAAACATTTATGTTATTATATATCAGACGAAGCCATTTATAAATTTTTGTTTATGAAGATTTATATTTTCAGCAAGACAATGACCTCAAATATATTGCAAATAAAGTCCAGGAATAAATATTGCACAATACTCCTCACGCTGTAAAAATTATATCGCAATTCCCTAATTTAAATCCTGTTGACTGATTTTTTTTTAAAAAAATGACAACGATTAAATTTAACAAAAAAAATATTTTTATTAGAAATGTATAAATAAATGAAACGAACGTTTTTGTAAATACTGATTTTGTTAAAAAATATTTATCCTTAATTAAGAGATATGATAAAAATTCAATAAGAATACACATAAAGTTTAGAATATCAATAGTATATAATTCATTTTAATACTTGTATAAAAAGGTGAGATCACCTGCATTAATCAAGGTTACTTAATTTTAAAAGCACCGCATGATATAAGTACCTGTTTTCATTGAATCTTTTTTTAAAATTTGTTAAGATTTAAAACAATGTTTATTTTTAAGGCACAATTTGCATACATGTATGATAATTGATTTTGAACCAATATATTACAAAATTTTGAAAGATTCGTAAAATACACAATGCATTTATTAAATTTAAATTACTGTGTTGTATGTACTGATTATTTTTTGTTATTGTTTTGCAGAGCGTGAAAAATTCTTAAGTAAGAATCAACCAGTGTCGGTACTCCAAGCTTGCGGGTCCGATGTTGGTAGCGTTGCTCATGGGGGCAACAACATCACCGTTGCGTCGGCAGCGGCCGGGGGGCTTAATTGTACGACCTCCCGACATGGTTCAGCCCCGGCTTGGCCACTTGGCATCAGCGAAGAGCACACCGAGGCGAGTTATGTGCCCACGGTGGGCCGCTGGGGCTGCGAATGGCCGAGTTGACTCGTACACGGAACACCATGTGGAAACAAGTTGGAGACCGCTGGCCTGATAGGCCCAGGTGACGTCGTACTATTGAACGACGATAACCTTCATCATTTCGATGGCTCCGTCATCGGGCTAGCGGGACATCAACGTCGTCGTCGACTGCACAGTCTCGACGATGTCAATCTTGCATTACGAGCTAATGATCCAATTGAAATATATTCTTCACTGGACAACCTGTTCGATAAAGACGACTCTGGAAAAGCCATCTTGAACATTGACCATACGAAATATAATGACATCATAACAAGACTCATTGATTGCCAAAGCAAAAGTACATTTTTCGATGAAGATATTGATATCGAAAAAGAATGCAATGACATATCAAAAGACGAACACTTATTTCAAGAAAAAAATGATTTGGAAGATGTTATAACTCTCAATCAAATACATCGTGACATATTTAACGAAAACGAGGAATGTAATGTTTCCAAATTTGAATCCAAAGATATCGATATCGATACTGTGTTAAATAATAAGTCAGCTTGTATTAGTTCAGAACAAATCTATAACATCGATCAATTCAATGTACATTTCAATAAAAACGATACAAAGAAACAATCAGAATTGTACCAAAACATTAATCCAGATTTATTTTCACCAGAAAATGAAAATATTATTTCGAACAAAAATTCAACTGAAAACTCTAGAACTGTACTAAAATTATGTCCCATTAACACATCTTTTAATTTAAATCGCCATCAGTACCGCTTGATTCGTAATTCGAAACCAAACAACCAGCACATTATCAAACGATCAAAATTAAATAATGATTTAATTTATAAAGTTTCACAAATTCACCGTTCCACAAGTACCCTGTCATATGAAATAATACCTAAGACGTTATCAAATAATTTCAATAAAGTTCGAATCGTTTCGAATAAGAAAAGTCGACATGGAGCTAAAGAAAACCGAAAATTAATTCGTTCGTTCTCACATCCAGCTAAAATACGCCATATTTTAAATAACAATGATCCGAATTTCATTCCTGATTCTATTTTGGAATGCGTTGAACAAACCGATGATAATCTTTTGATTTACGATCAAGTACAGGGTGCTTGGCCAATCGGACATCCATTGCCATTACCCCGTTGGGGCGAGAAATCAAAAAAGGCTTTAAAATTTACATCTGTATGGGAATTCGAGGAACTTGCAATGAGTATCGAAATGATTGTACAGAATCTGTTAGCTGAACATAATTATAACACAGTCGGAAACTTTTTGGAATTATATCGCGCGTTCAAATCGAGTGGACAAAAATCACTCGGCAATTTTTTCTCGAAATATATGCCCCAAATCGTTGACGAACATCATACGTGCGTTGGACTTGGTCTCGAACTAAGAAAACGCGTCGCCGAACTTGACAATCGAATTACTGGACTTTCAGATAAACTTTATTTGGCATCTTGTGAGGAAACTATTGAAAACGTACTTGATTATGTAAATGTTGAAGATAATTTGGAACAAGTTGCAAGTAATGTTGAAAAAGAACATGTTATGATGGCTTTGAAAATTGAAATATCCGGAAGGAGAGGTGTGCTTTTGTGCGACCCAGGATACCATGTTGCTAGAGTCGTAACAGTTATGGAAGACGGTGAATATCCGCATACAGGTATGTCATTTTTTATTTTGGCTCAAATTTTCACTTGTAATACACGACTGCTTTTGTGAGATAGCAATATACATATACATATTATTTTTATATTTCATCATACTTTTATTTATAAGACTGATTTTTTTCTGGTTAAATAAAAATATTTATCTTTTTAATATCTAAATAGATATTTTCCTTGAAATAATGTAATTTTACTTTCTGCACATAATTTCTCATACAATACGATTTTTATAATGACATTTCTCCACAACTCAATTCCCAAACTGTACGAGAATTAAAATGTATTTTTTGGTAGTAATAAATAAATGTATAATTTATTCCGAGGTAAAATATTTACGGCTAATCAATCAATTATTAAATGAAATTTATTTGCATATTTCATTCCATAAACCCATTGACTATATTATTTTTTAAGAGAATTAATTGTTTGAAAAAGCTAATCAACTACAGCGGACTGTATAATTGATCTATTGTTTGATAACAAACGTCCTTTATGAATAAATTAATATCAAGTTAGACATAGGAAATGTTTAACTTGAAAAATAACATTGGAAACGTTTAATTCGAAAAGAAAAATATTTTTTATAACTTTGTAATGAAAATCTATGACCCATTTAAATTTTAATCAATGTCGTATATTCTATATGTAGTTGTATTTGAAATGAAACCAAATATCAGTTAAAGAATGAATAGCACTCGTATTTAAAAATAGATATTTGATCTATTCATCAAATCATTCCATATGTAAAATATTTGTTTGTTATAGGTTGGTTTACGCAGTCAAATGAAAAGAATGTTTGTAAAGAGTACTACTATTCGTTCAATCATTACAACCTGAATTTCATTAACTGGTATGAACGTGAAACACGAAACGGGGTGCAAAAAATTAATACTTCTTTGGTATTTATTGCGAAACCGTATTTAACAGCTGTCGATTTGACGGAAAGAAGGAACTTCGTGTATGATTTTCGAAGTTTATTAGCACGAGATAACAAAGGACATCTGGTTGCTGGTTTATATTTTGCTGTTAAAGAAGGTCAAAAGGATTTTACGCTCTTTTATCAAAATCGCGGAAAGAAAGAAAGGATTAAGATGAATTTTGATGATTTCTTAGATCTTGGCCAAGTATGTATTTTTATTATTTTATTACGTATGTTTAAGTTTGTTATTTTATTAAATGTATGTTTTTAAATCTCGAATTTCACAAAAATAAATATGTACGAAATATTTTTTTAAAGAATGGAAAAAAGGATATTAAAAATTTGAAAAAAATTAAATTAAGATTGTTTTATTAGAAAAATAATTATTCAATAAATTTCTATTTCTTTACTTCAACAAAATCGTTTGAAATATATTGTTTTTGACACAATTATCTACCTGAATTATAATTGAAAGACAGGAAAAACGTTCTGAAGTATGAAAAAATAAATATAACTGTAATTGATTAATAAACATTTCTCTGGAATAGTTCAAACTAGCGCGTTTCTTTTTTTCTAATATATATACAAAGTTATAACACTACACATTAAAAAGTATACATTTTACGGTATTTTTAAAAATCTCGTTAAATAATAAAAAATGTTACGTTAGTAGTTCAATTTTCTTTTCATAGAACGTAAATAAACAAGCAATGGCTATTAAATATTCATTTTATGTATAGTTACAAAAAAAAATATTAACTTAGATAAATAATTCATTTTTCATAACTTTGTAAGTAATATTGTGACTGTTATAAAAAAACCATTTCTAAATTTAAAAATATTCGACACGTCATTACAGCAGCGTGACGTATTCATTTGCTTGTAAGTGATTATCATATATTTTTTCCGATGAAACATAATTAAATATTACGATATGAAAAAGTAAATAGAATATAAAACGATTACAAAGACGCATTGACTTTAACTATTTTAATAATTTTTCTGAGAAATATTTTTTATGAAATTTATAAATGTGAACATTTTATTTATATAGACATTTTATCATTGAATTGAATTTTAAAATCGACATTATTATATATATTCAGATGTAACTGGAAATGATTATTTTTTCAAGTCGAATTTGACATTTTTAGAAAATCATTGCCAATAATAACGATACTATTGTCAATATTTGTCTTAACCTGTTTGATCTTTTGATTTAGTACATGCCTTTTTTGAAATCACGTATTATAAATGATACAAATGTGAATAGTATATTTTATTTGCATTTTTTTTTGCTAAGTACATATTTAAAAACGCAGTTAAAATGCATGTATTAATCACGAACATTTATTTTTAAAAATATGCACATAACATGAAAATACAACAGAGTTCAAATGAATAAACAAGTAATTTTTGAAAATAACCAAAAAAACGAAATGACATAATATATTAATCACTCACCCCATTTGAAGATTTTATAAGTATTCAATAACCACTTATTGCTCACAATGTTTGTTTAGATACTGATGCGCATTTCGAAGCGTTGTATTTATACATCGACGATGATGGATGGCCATCGAAATGCGCATCGACTTGTAAACTAAACAAAGTCAATAATGAGTGGTTATTGGACACATTTGTAAAATCTTACCATGTTGAGATTCTTTTAAATTTTTCAAAGTATCAAAATAAGTTTTTCTCAGACAGTGACAGAGAGAGGGGAGGAGATGCATCGTGTTATTATTAACAAAGCATTAATTTTCAATAACTATTGTTACAGATTCCCGAAATGACCAAAAACATAATATCAACTTGCAATGAACAACTGAATTTACCAAGAAAAACAAACCTGCTCGATATATTAAGTTCATTGTCTCGACTCATCAATGACACTGATTACGTTAAACAATTATTAACGATCAACACTGAAATCAATTGCATGACCTAGCAGGAAATCACAGTTTCTAAAAGAGACACAACAGCAGAAGTCACACAATTCGATTTTATTCCGTTTTATCATTTGTTTATTATTATTTTGTTTATTATATCAAATACTTATGTAATCCATTAGTTTTACTGATTAGTTTTTCTAGCAATTATGTTATTTATTGGGCTTACTAGAAAATGTATTAAGGTGATTGTGGAAAAGGTTTTTTAATATAAGGATCTTAATATTTACTTATGATGTTTATAATACACGATGCTTGTTAGACATTCAAAAGCAAATATTCAATATTATATATATTATACATATATACCTACATATATAAAAGAAGGTGTGCAATTTCATGTTTCAGACTATCTTTGGAAATAAAACAAGTAAATCATTTTCACTAATATTTCTGCTATTTTATAATTGTGGAAATTAAGTTTTTAAGTAATAAAGGAGGAAATAACTACATATGTGTATTAATATACATATGTTTACGAACTTGAAATTATTAATGAATTGCATAAAATCAATGCGATCTTATTAAAATCAAGTTCAGTTCATTTATTACTGTTATGATGTTTGTTGCTAAAAATTATTATTCGGTGAAAAATAAAAGGAAAATGCATCGTACATAATAATATATTTTACAATAACATGTTACATTATCACACAATATGTAATATCTAACATTTTTTCCAATAATTTACTCCTGTAATATTACATATTTGTTTAATGGTATATTGGGATCTTTGCTTTACAATTTGTATAAGTTATTTGCTGAACAATAAAAACTGCTTTTTCTTCATATAAGTTGCTTAATTATTCCTTTAACAATTTTCCCTCTTAATTTATAGCATATGTGTGCATTGCACAAAAACATACATATTATGTTAAATTTAAAAATTTAATGTAAAACTGAATGACAATGACATATTTATTCAAATTTTATTCTTATGTGTATTAATTATTTTTTATTTAACCTTAAAATTCATCCATTCAAAAATACATGTAAAATGTTAATTTTATTAAGAAAGTAATTTATAGAATAAGAAAAAAATGCACCTTTTTTATTAAACGAAACAATATCTTTTTCTATTAAACACAAATGTGCGTGTATACATATATATTTAAACTATCAATACATATGATTATTAAAATTTTAAAATAAATTACATACCAAAAGAATATTTTTCTCACACTTTTTATATTGATAAAAATTTGTAATTTCTTCATATATTTTTGAATAACAAATTATAAAATTCAAAATCAAATCAATAGTTCACTACTTTTATACACTTAAATAAAGAGGATAGTTTATAACTTTATAAGAGTATCTTAAAATAACTGTTATATAATTACTAATTACTTTAAAATGTTTTCAGTCTATACTATCTTACATAATATATACGTATGTTTTCTTATACACACGGTCTATTTACTTTCCTCTTTAATAATAAAATTGTTGAATAGAAAAATGCATAAAGAAATCTGTACATAGATATTTTCAGTAAATGGTTTAGAAATGGAGAAAAAGTGTTAATACATATCAGAAATGGTTGTAGTGAATTAAGGAAATAAATACAAATCTATATTTTAGTCACATCCAAGAAAAAATTGTAACTAACATTTATGCTGTTAAAATGTTTCTTTCATTACAAATGAATATTGCTATTATTCAGCAAGCATTTTTTTATATATTTATAATTTTAAAAATATTTATTTAGTATTTATAACCTATATGTCAGCCGAAGAACATTTCAACAATTACAAACAAAATAAATGGACATTTTCTATTTTTATGCAAATCAAAAATTGTTCACTGCCTAAAGAAAAAAAGTACATATTATCAAACAAACTACTTAGGCCTGATACATCTAATATATTTAGAGTGATGAAACGTTTAAGCTAATTATTAAATTAAAGTATTACAGTTAAAAGTATATTACAAAATAGTTAGAAAGTCATTTGTATAAATTTTACTCAAAAGAAAATTTCTTAAATATAACATATATTTAACATTTATTAAAATGAGTATTTTGTTTACATGTTACAGAATTTTAAACATTAAGAAAGTATTGCTTGCAATTTTTGCAATTTCAAAATTAATAAACTTAAGCACAGTACAAGAATTTTAAGTAGGAATTACAAATGTTTATTAATTATTACAAGTTTTTAAAAATCTTAGAAGTTTATTTCATGTATACAAAAAGAGTAGAAAATTCTTTAACATTAATTATAAAAAGTAATTGTTTTAAACATTCTTTCCAATTAAAAAATCTTCAATTTAAAGTACCAGACCTGAATTAAAAAATATACATATTCATAAATATACATATTCATAAATATATATATATATATATATATATATATATATAAAAGAAAAATATATATAAACTTCTATTGAGACAGGATCCAACTTAAATGAAAAAATATATTATTTAAGAACACATAACTATCATCATCCAGACAAATAATTCACATTACAAAATACATACTAGACAATTTTACATTAAACCTGACAACAAATGAACTTAACTAGAAACTATTAATTGTAAAAATTATGAAATTTTCTGATAATTTACAGATCTGGTGGTCCTGAAACAGTCTTGATGTTGCGTTGATGCCTGCGATTTGAAGATGATTGTTGTCCTGGCTGACTATATGGTGTACGATTCATTGATGTACTGAGATAAATTCAATTAAATCAATGAAAAATGCACATGCGTATCGAACAGAGAACAGGTTTTATATATGTGCATAAATTAGTATCATAAATTTATTATATAAATAATTTTGCAATATAAATAAACAGTAAAATAATGTTTATAATTTCTAGTATACCGACCTTCTTGGCATATGTAGATTTATTAACATTGAAATAGTTATTATATACTGTTTTTTTCCATTTAAAATTATTATATTTATAGTTTGATATAAACTATTACAATAAAATATTAAATACTGACAAACACATAAAAGCAAATGCAACAAAAATACACATATAAAAGGTAAGAAAAAAATGAAAAAACTTTTTTGAAATGAAGATATACACAGCAATTAATTCTGTTATAAGCATCATTCATTTTAACAAGAAGAAAAGTTGACAAAGTACTTACAGGCTAAAAATACGGGAAATTGTCGTTATTTTTCCCATAAAACGAACATTCTATTAAATCATATGGAAAGTTAATATTTCCTTGAGTACCTGAAAGACAGTTCAAAAATGGCTTGAAACATATACAGAGATTGATCAGTAAACAACTAATGAAGCTTTTTTAAGTAAATAAAGTTCAATTTTAGTATTTATTATTGTTAAATAAAAAGCATTTTAAATTGGAAAATATGATTCACTTTTAAGTACTGATGCTTACAATTTTATTAATTCAAATTAAATCAATTTATCACAATTGAAATTTGCCAATTAGGACTACTATAAACTTGTCATACATAGATATTATAATAGCGAATTATTTTATTAATAAGAAAAAAAATCAATCAATGACTAAATTTGTATTCTATGAAATGATGATGTATATTCCAACAATTCAATACATTTATAAAATTCAATATTTGCTCATCTCTACATATGGCAATAAGTACTAGTAAGATTTTTTTTTAAATGTAATTCAGCATAAAAACTATACCTGATTACTAATTATAATTACTTTAATGTTTGATTTAATTAAAATGATTTATAGAATATTTTTATTATTGAAAAGAATAAATCAAACAGTTTTGTATTTAATATCTAACTTTTTTATCAAAATACAATAACTAAAGTTAATAAAGCAATTCATCTACATATTACCTTGTGATTTTTTTTTTTTAAATTTTTATGAACATTTTATGCAGTTACCTTGTAGCCTAGTATGTTTATGTATTATAAAGCAGGGTCTTTTTACTTCATATGAACAGTCTTATATTAAATTATAGTAAATATTATTTGAACAAAATATTATTACATACATTTTGTGAATTATATATTAATTTAGTTTGTATATAATTGACATTAAAAAAATCAAATTATATTAAATGTATTTTGATCTGTATTTCTTCAAAAATAAATTATTTTTTAATGTTTTAAAAAAACATTTTATATTTAGAAATGGACAATAATTTTTCAAGTAAAAAATGTATTAACAAAAAATAATCGAAAGAATGTTGTTGCTTTGCTTTTCGTTATATTGGTCAAAGTAAAAAATAGTTAAATAAAAGTGCTAAGCAAAATAGTGTTATTCAAAATAGCTTATATGTCTTTCAATCCACATTTTGTTTTAAAAAAAAATATTTTACCTGGTATTTGTAAGTGCTGATGTTCTTAATGCACGACGGGGAGAGGTCATAGGTGAAGCAGTTGCCCTGTTTGTCCGCGAGCGCCTGAAAAGTGTGCCGAAAAACGTGCATACGACATTCCACCAATAGCAAATACTACTAAATAATAAATAACAAGAAACAGAAAAATTTAGAATACCAAAGCCAATACGTCTATATAATTAACAGAAGATTTTAAATTATTTTATTTTCACTTTTTAACTTAATAAATATGAGTTTTTAATTGCCAACAAAACTATATTTTACATAGGTACTTTAATAGCTTTAAGGTATCTAAAAATTGAGAACAGAACATAGTATAAAAATAATGTGTTATCTAAATTCTAATGGTGATTACAACACGTACATAATGAAAATAAATATCTAATTTATAAATTTAAGGAAATCTTGTAATAATGTAATGTTCCATGAATTTTAATTTCAACGATAATTAAAAATCAATCCAATAATGCAATTATTAATTAACCTCAAAACTATGACATATTAATTACTGTTTATGTTCTATAGTATTGAAAATTGTTCAAACGTTTCATTTATGTTCATTTTTGATGTCATTTACAATATTCCTAACATTTTTATGAATATATGTATATACACATATATTCATAAAAAAATTATACATCTCAATACATTTATTAATAACAAAAATAAATTAATATGGGAAAAAATAAAACATGTATAAAGAATAATAATTCTCAATAAATAAAGGTGAAAGAAAAATATAAGAAGCTTTACAAATATGTGCATTTTTGTTTTCCTAACACTGTTAACCTTTTTGCAGTGTGATTTTTACACAACATGCATACATTTTCATATGATTTCTATATACAAATGAACATCACATACAAATCATAAAAATGATCTTATTAAGAATAAACATATAAATGTACTAATAAATTAAACATTTATACACACCAATTAAATCAATATTTTGATATATTATACACACATACTATATATATATATATATATAAAATTTATTACACATATACATACACAGTCAAGTCTGTGTCTACACACACACACACACACATATATATATATATATATATATATATATATATATATATATATATATATAAATAAATTATTATACTATTGAACACACCTGTGTGGCACTGCAACAGCTGTTGAAGACTGTTGTGATGATGGTAAAGCTAACAGTCCAGAACCATGTCTGTGTCTACCAGTACCACCTGTACCATGATTAGCTGCATGAATACTAGGTGTTGGAAGACGAGCACGTGATTTATTCTCCCATTCACGATTGAAAGTTTCTGCTTCTTCTTCATCCAAATTTATGAAGTCTTGACGTTCTTCCTCCTCTCCAGAACGAACATTTTGTTCACGTTCTATTATATGTGCACGATCTCCTATATGATGACCTTAAAAAAATATATTTATATTTATTATTTTAACTAACGACAGCATCAATAACAATAATACCAGTAATAATAATAATAAATTACCGATCGCCATAGATTTCGTTCCCGAATGTGAATCTTGAACCGTACGTTGCGTTTCACGTACTCCACCCGGTCCACTACGACTACTTGATGTCGCACGGTAAACTTGTGGTTTTCCATCCGGTCCTGTGCTCATTTTTACAACAGAACTGCTAACATAACTGTGACAATTCCCATTCGGGGCATTAGCAGCCAATGAATCTAATGAACCTGAAAATATTTAAAAATAAATATTCAACAATATAAGTAGATAATTTAATTTTCAAATAGTCATTACCTCCAAGTAATCTATTAATGTTCATGGGTGGAAATCCGAATGGCATTAAACTATCATGTGATCCTCTTAATCCAGCCCCACCAGTTAATGCAGGTAAATCATTCATTCCTCCCATCATACCGAACGGATCAGAGAACAAAGAATTCATCATATTATTCATCTGACGCATTGAACGCATATGCATACTGTAAAAAAGATTTAATTATAACAATTATTTCATATAAAATCATAAAAACAAAACACACAAATTAACAAATACACTAATAAAAAGCAAAACAAATAATAGTAAAAAAAGTGTAAATTTCATTTCACTTAATAAAAACAATGTCTAATTTATTGTGTATATTTGCAGGTAGTTATTTTTATAAATTTTAACAAAGAAATAGAAATTAAAAACAAATCACATAAATAAGAATAATTGCTTTCTTGTAAGTACATATGTATATATTCTTCTATTGAGACTTTAGGGTTCTTCTTTTTGGTTGGTATCATATTATAACTGGTTTAACAGCATGTGTCATTTTTAAGTAATTATTGATACTTTTGAAACAAATTGTAATATGATACCAACCAAGTACAATGATTTTAAGATCTCATTGAAAGAATTACTATAAAACTGAATTAAAAGAATATAAAAAACATCACTTTTATATATGTGCGTGTATATGTATCATTTTAACTATATATAAATACATATATAACAATTTTTTAAAAAAATAACGGGATAATTCTTATTAATATCCAAATACAATCATGTATAATATATACTTGCGTGCATGTGTGCGCATGCATCACTCACACACATACAAAACGTATGTGTGCATATGCATAATAAACAATGACATTTTTATGTACATTAAATAATTACATTTCATTTTTTTGAATCATAACACGAATACCGAGCCATATTAACAATACATAATTTTTACAAACTACTTTTCAAGTACAAATTTTTAAATAAAAATTATTCAATCAAATGCCTTACATTAGAATACATATGTAATTTGAGATAATTCCTCAATGGTGCAATTTAGAATCATAATTGTTGAAAATAGAATTTAATATAAATGAAATGAAACATGGTGTAAACAATTGCATAGTATAAATAAACATATAAGGAGACTTGATTATTTTAGATTTCAGTTTTTATAAATGATAAATATACATTTCCAGAATATGCCATGGCCGACTGTTGAATCAACTGGTCTAACAAAAATTGTTCACCACACAATTGAAAAACACATAGAAAGTTATATAAATAATATAACATACCCAAAAAATGGATCGTCGTCGAAATCACCCATTATAGAACCGAATAAAGACATTTTCGCAATAAATTTCGTTTCAATTCACTTCACCCTTGAAGCGTCGATTTACACCGTCGTCTGTTGACACGGATATAATCAGTTCAATTTCTTACCGCTAGTCTGTGTAAAATGATCAATTCGATTTAAACGTCATACGTCACTCTTAGCGTATAAGGTTATGTGTAATAAAATTATTATAAAAAAACGCAACAAAGTATATTACACATATTGTTTTTTATAGCGCATTTGATTATTTTGCACGTAAGTGTAAATTTGGTTCAATTAAATGGTTTAAAAATCATTATTTCCAAAGAAAACATTTTTTCTAGTGTTAACTTTTGCAGTGCAGAATCACATTTACAAATATATAAATAATTAGAAAATGGATCAAGAAAAACCGGAAAGAACATTATTGAACGGGGGGGCGAATACAAAATCAACATCAACAAGTAAACAGAAATCTAATTCATCTGCTCTGATGAAATTATCATCATATGTGTTGGCATTGAGACCATGGTCTCTGAGTGCTAGTCTTATGCCGACTTTATTAGGATCTGCAATTGCATATAAAATTCCCGGTTCTACGGGCTTCAGTTTTATAAGTTTAATTTTGACCGTGTTTACTGTTCTATGTGTACACGGTGCTGGAAATTTAGTCAACACTTACTTTGATTTTGTCAAGGGTATCGACAATAGGAAGTCTGACGATCGGACGCTAGTGGATCAGTTGTTATCGAAAGATGAAGTCGTGTCACTCGGTGCCTTTTTGTATGCGGCCGGATGTGTTGGATTCATTTTGTTAGCGGCGATATCGCCGGCGAAAATGGAACATCTCGCGTTAGTTTATTTCGGAGGTCTTTCGTCTAGTTTTCTGTACACCGGTGGCATTGGCTTGAAATATATAGCGCTCGGAGATGTGTTGATTTTAATCATATTCGGTCCTATATCAGTATTATTTGCCTTTATGGCACAGACTGGAAGAATTGAATGGGCTACTATTTATTATGCTATTCCGTTAGCATTAAATACAGAAGCTATTTTACATAGTAATAATACAAGGGACATGGAATCTGATAAAAAAGTTGGTATTGTTACATTAGCCATTGTAGTAGGTAGAACTGCATCTCATATTCTGTATGCATTTTTGCTTTTTACACCATATATTATGTTCGTAGTAGTAAGCCTAAAACATTCAAAATGGTTTATGTTACCTTTGATTACACTTCCTGCTGCATTTAAACTTGAAAAACAATTCAGGCGATCGGATACTATCCAAAGTGTTCCAAAACGAACTGCCAAGCTCAATTTTTATTTTGGATTATTGTATGTTTTATCTTGTAGTTGCAATAGTACTCTTCCTAGTATCCGTTGATTTATTGATTTTTCTTTGATACATAGATGTGTGTAAATAAGCATATAATCATGTGCATTACATACATTAATAAAAATGTGCATCTAACACTATTTAAAAATTTAGTGACGATGCAATAAATACATACATATTTATTTTATACATTGGTGTAATAAAAAATGGAATTTTAAAGAGCTTTGAAACTGGTCGTTTTGTTTTTTCTTAATGTGTTTATTTGTATTAGTAGTATAGTAATTATTAAATAAAAGGAATGGTTATGTTTAAATGTAAATTAATTTTAATCATATCCAGTGAACAAATTAGTATTAATATACGATTTAGATTGTTCAAATTATGAATAATAATCATGGATGTTCTTGCAAAGAAATGTTCAATTATTATTTAACATTAAATATTACTTTGTAGTAGATTGAGTATTTTTTTAAAATTGTAATCAATTTTTATTTTCTTGCTGAAATTAAGCGAAAATATATAAAATCATTTTTATAGAAAATTTTAAATAATCTAAATACATCATGTTTTTAAAATGTTTAGATATTAGAATATCATTTTTTATTTTGTCATATATTTATAAAATTTTTAAAAATGACCAAGAATTCATTATCTCATAGTAAAAGACATATCAGTGTCAAAATATATTCATAACTTGTTACTTGTGTGATTCCTCTTAAAATTCAAGTACACTGAAACGAATTATAAAAAGCACAATCAAATTATTTTTGATATGTTCATAAGTTTATTTATTTCACTTACCTGAGCATAAATCTAGTTCTAACGAACATAAATAGAAATTATTTTTTGAAATCTAAATGATAGTCAATTAACTCCAGTGCTCAAGAAAATTAATAATCGTTAAAATTATAATTTTACTATTTCATTTTATATTCAGTTTGATAAATATTACAAATAAGAAAAATTTGTAAATATTAATATCAAGATAAAATCATTATTATCAAGATAAAAATGAGTGGTACTGCAAATTTTTTGTAGATATAGATATACATTTTTTTTAATCAAGCAGATACAACTCATTTGTAATTTTTTGTTAAAAATAAAAAGCTTTCAATTTGTATATGCTTTCGTTATATAAATGAACTATAGATGTATCATTTTTAAATGTTTGATGACAATAAATAGATTTGTTAATACCTAATATTTACAGACATTTTAAATTTGTTATTGTTCTTGATCATATAAAATACATTTTTAAAAATCAAGAATCTCATATATTTATAAGAAGTTTTGATTAATAAAATATTTTAAATTATACTCAGGAACAAATCTACTTAAAATGCTAAATATTTATGTGCAGCTTAATAGATAATAAACATGACAAAAATAAAAAAAAAACTGCTGCTTTATATAAAAAAAATGTAGATAATATATTCTGTATTCTAAAAATATACTTATTAAAAAAGTACTTATCAGAAAAAAAAATTTGTTCTATCACAAGTTTAAATTTTCAGCAATTTCAAAACATGATTACATTTTTTTTTTTTTTTTTTGATAAATTTTATTTTTCATTTAATTGTTATTACTACAATTTATTATCTACATAATGTCTCTAATTTCTACTTATAAAAAAGGTTTTGTTTATAATAATCTGTTGTATAGTTATTTCTTTTATATAATACATTCGAATATTTATTATTAATACAGACGGCAATCTGTTCTTATATGGAGTAACTTTCACTTTTAAGAACTAATCTATTAGTCCCATCATACAAGTTCCTTCTAACTTTTATATTGAATCTTTAGACATTTTCACAATAACTTCAATGATATATACATCTTATGGCCTAACTACTATATAAAAATGTTTATGTGACAAGTATTAATTGGCAGATATTTTAAAATAGATTCACTATAGTGAATCAATAATAAAGTCAATTAATTTTAATGACATTTTTAAACATTAGCATTGTTTTAAATGAATTCTTAAGTATAAAAACAAAATTTATTATTCATTTCATTGAAAAACTAAATTTGAATGTATATATATATATATATATATATATATACATAATTTAATCATTAAAAATAAATTAATTGCTTATGTGGTTGATAAATGGATGTTTTTAAAATACAATCCTCTATCCATATTTTTTTATAACCAGTATTTGTGTATTGTCATTTTGACTGGCAGTTAATTTGTCAGTATCTACTAAGAAGCTCGAATATTTAACTGTCAGTACAAATAAGATAAAATTATAGTGTAAAAAAAATGTATAGATACTTTTTAATACATGAATGGCAGAAATTATGTTCTTATAAAAGTATTGCATTTTATATGCAGTGAAGATGTTAATCTCAATAATCATAAATTTATACTCACTGAGTACATAAATTACAAATACATAGTGAACTGCTTGAAGTAATATAAATTTGAGTATTTCTATTCAAATTCATTAACAATAAATGCAAAACTGTTCATATAGATTGATGTTTAACACACTGAGATCAAATTAAATTTACGTCTGCAATGTGAGACAGTATTTTCTTTTTCTGTTAATTTTATATTCACTTTATCACATCAATTATGTGTTTAATTAATTTATAAATTTGTTTTAAGAACAAAATATATCAAGTGCAATATATACAAATTGAAATAATATATTAAACAAAATGTATATTTATCTTAACAGATATGTATTGTATACATGAAATTAGAAATTACTTTTTATTTGTGGAAAATAAAAATATCTGTTTATCCATACATACTTTTAATTATTAAAATGATTTCATTTCGAGTTTTTTTTAAAAAAAAGGTACATAGAGATTTTTGAATACAACTATGTATAAAATATTTTTTATGCACAAAAATTTATCTTGCTTTTATTTTACACACGTGTATATATATATATATATATATATATATACACGTATGTGTGTGTGTATTATATAAAATATATATATAATATACACAAACAAAGACAAAGTGTATGTAGTAATATGTAATACAATTATGTTCCATTCATTTAGTAATAAGATTCACAATTCAGAACACAAAATATACACATTACAAGTATCTCTTAACATTTTCTCAGAGATATACACGTACACTCTTGTATACAATGGTATACATACTTACATATATAATAATGTAACTATATTGTTTATAGATGTATAAAGTAAAAAAAAGAAAATTTAATATTGTTTTGAAGAAAACAAATTGCACATAACTAGTAAATGAAAATCCCTGCAAAATTTAGAAAGTTTTATATAAAAATATATACCAGGGACAATCAAATTCGCGTTGTTGACTATTATGTGGACTTCTTTTTTTCTTTTTTCCATATGGAGATTCGTTCTTTTAATTCCAGTACTAAAATAAAACAAGTTCGAATAAAAATAATTGAAAATATATTTGTATATAATGTACTATCATTTTTAAAAATAGTTTTTAAAGTTTTTAGTATATATTTCATTTAAGATCTAAATTTAGAAGTTCAATTTTTTTTATACAATTTTTATTTACATTAATAAAAAACACCATATTTTGATTGCTATTAAAAAACAATTTACCTGGCTGTAACATATCTTCAGTCAAAGGCTGTCTGTTAAATGGGTCTGTTGAACTATTTAGTAAATGTCTCATAATCACTGGTCTATCCATTACTTGACCAGAAGGTAATCTTACAGGATCTGACATTAAAGTATCCATTAGAGGATCACGG
The DNA here is from genome assembly GCA_029203775.1 of Neoneuromus ignobilis. Taxonomy (NCBI): domain Eukaryota; kingdom Metazoa; phylum Arthropoda; class Insecta; order Megaloptera; family Corydalidae; genus Neoneuromus; species Neoneuromus ignobilis. The sequence goes on along the minus strand of CP092092.1, from coordinate 34,347,161 downwards.
AATTCATCAGGGGCATCAGCCAAATAATCATCAGATTGTTGATTTAAGATAAGTATATCATGGGCTTTTTGAGCTAAAGATCGAAATTGTTCAGTTTCTGAAGATGTTTTAATTAGTGAACGTTCCATACGAGAAGCAGCATCATCAAAAAGTTCTTTACAAAATGAACGCTATAAAAATTCAAGAAAATTAAAATACATTATAAATAATAAAGGTTATCAAAATGTCTTATTAACTTACTTCATCAGCTGCAATTGCAGCAGCAAATTTATCACAGTCGAGGTGCAAATAAATATCGACTAGTTGACTAAGTAATCTTCTTGGTTCCCAACCATATTTTTCAGGGGTTTTAACTTTTAAGTTTTTACATTTGGGCCCACATAATTGTTGTAGATTAAAATTTAACATTGATGCTAATCTGTATTTTGAAAAAAATATGAAAATGAAAGATATATATTAGCTATTAATTAAAATGGTTTAATATATATATATATATATATATATATATATATATATATATATATATATATATATATATATATATATATATATAATTATTAATGAGTACTTTCTTTACAATAAAATTATTTATAGAAAATTGTTATACACACCTGTCAACTAATTCTGGCCGTAAAAATGGTTCTTTAATTTCAACAGTTAAATAATGAAACATATCAACAGTTTCTCGAGCTAATGTAAGATAGGATCTGCATTGTCTTTCATCAGCTGCCAGTTGCCTAGTTCTTGAGGTTTGTTGATCATGTGAAGTACGTGCCCATGCTTCAGTATCAGCCATCTGTTCCTGAATTTCATGGATACGTTTCAAACTTTCAAGACTCTCATCCAACAGGAATGTAGTATCATTCATTAGCATATTTATGAATTTTACAAATTGTTTTCCAGTTCCTGATTCTTTAATCATTGCCAATCGATGAACAGGACTGTTCCACATTGTCTTAAAAATGAAAAATATATTTTTTTAATATTTTATTATCCAAAAAATTCAAAATAACTTTTCATAAATATTTAAACAATAGCATAGACTTTATTTTCAATATCTACATATTTTATTATTATGCATTTTAAAGATTTTTTTTTCTTAAAAATATTAAATAAATAAATGCTTACTTGCATAATTAAACTGATATGGTAACGAATAGTAAATTTGTCATAAAATTCAGAACTTGAACCTGTAGTTTCAACGTCTGTATAAAATTTCATCAAACAACTTGGAAGTAAAGTTTCAGATATAGGATGACCTAAAACCTTTTCATGCAAACGTTCTGTTCGTATATTAATTTGTGGATTTATGACAAATAATACTTCAATAAGCTTTGCTACAAGGTATGGATTTTTAATGTAATGTGGTGTACAAACAATTACTAATAACCATGTTATTAGTGTATCATCCATAAATTCAGCAATCACAGTAGGACAATATCTAAAAATAAAGTTTAAATTTTATTATTCATCTAATAACTTTAATCAATATGTATGGACTTTAAACTTACTGTAGAGAAAATAGTAAAAATTCGGCGATATCTTCAATATACCATTCAGGTAATGAGTAAAATGTAGATGGAGCATTTGATGGTAATGGTAAATCATTTACTGTAAAAGAAGAACCTGGTTGTCTGCCAGTTAGCATTGCCAGCAATGCTTCAGCAACAGTACTATAGAATGCAAGCGTCCTAAAAAATGAAATGTTTTAAAATAAAATGATAAAGCATTATGGTACTAAAAAACAATTAAAATAAGGTAAATAAAAAATAAATTAACTGTTACTACAATTCTATATTTTCTATTCATAAAAAAAATTCTTAGGCAAAAAGATAATTATTAATAATATATTTCTAAGTAAAACAATTACAAATTTTTGTTTATGTACCTGCGCATGAGATTTCTATCCAGCAACCCTGCATCAGCACAAGCTTTTGATTTATTTAATCTACGAATTTGTTGTTTCCATCGTTTAATCAGTTGTTTATTTCTTGATGCATAGGGCATATCTCTCCACTGAGATTCAGTTCCAGCTGTTTCATCTAAAAGTCGCTGTATATCTCTTGCAGCTCTCATTCTTCTTATGTATTTATTACAGGCAGGAATAAGAGCTAAATGATGACATGCAAGTGTTAAATGCCAGCATTGTGTGTGAAATTGTGCTTCTGGCCATTTATGATCTGAAGATTTACCTATAGTATAAAAAAGTTAATATTTTTTATACTGCACTAAATAAATAAATAAACTCACTTAATTCATCAAGCCAGTCTTGAACTTCTTGTGATGTGAACTTTAATCTAGTATCATTTTTAATATCTATCACAGAATTTGGATAAAATGGATATATTAAATCTACTTTATCCAATTTCACTTTAACAGCCAACATTTGTAGTACACTCAATAAATTGAGCATAAATCCATCCCCAGCCAACATTCTTTCTTCCATTTGCAATTGTGTTCTTTTTTCATTATTTTTGATCAATGATGAAAAATAGGCCAACATTGCATCTCTACTTGACGTATTTGCTAACATATCATGAAATGCTTTATGCAAAAGCAATCTCGTATTTTCTAATTCTTGTTGTAGAGTCTGATTTAATGATTTATCTGAAACGGTGTTTCCAGAAAAGAATTTTTCCGCTACTCTCGGCTCGTCTTCAGCAAAAACCGATACACTTAGAAACGGTCCAAGAAATGAAGTTCTAGTCAGTTCCCTTCCGATTGCCTGAGTACACGGACTGGGCTGAAACTGCGGTTGCTGGGTTATCAAGCGACATATGGGTCTCACATTCCCCACAGGTCTAATTTCAGACAATTCGGCAAGAACTTGTAACGGCTGCCTGTGTTCATTTTCAACGATACTAACTTGTTGCATCGCTAAAAACAATCCTTGAAGTATCGGACTAAATATACGACTAAAAACATTGAAATTCGTATGTGTTCTCGAAACTAATTCTAAAATAAATCCTCGTGGTAGTGTTTGCTCGAGTAAAGGAGTTAATAAAGGTGAAGTATCTTTTTTACATGTCGTTATATCCGGCACTGTAATTAAACCTTGCAACACTAACGCTGAATATTGTACAACCTGAGCACGTAAATCGCACAGAACGTCAGATAACGGTGGAATACTCGATTTTTTCGGGTGATTTCGCTCTTCGACAGCAACACGAGAGTAACATTCAGTTAGATAGTTCAGCGCAATAACTCGTGGTGAAGGAGTTGCAAGAGATTCACTGTTTTTTGAAACGAATGGTAAATGTGGAATAGGACAATTTCCTACTGGACTAACAGGGCTTTGTGAAGGACTTAATGACACTGAATTTAAGCTAGCATCGTCTGAAGTTTCAGTAGGTTGTTTAATGTTTTTCATAGGATTCTCACCAAGAGATATTTGTGTTAATACTTCCATAATCGCTTGTGAAATCATATCATGTGTAGATATGGATGGGTTCTCAATCACATGTGCTAGCATACCGGGTAAAACAATCGCTGTTTCAGATGTGTCCTGCTTCCAGGTTACACATAAAACTCTAGCTATGGCAGTGTAGAGCTGTTCTTCAGAAATTTCAGTACTAGACGATGACGTTCGTTGACGAGATATCTCACGCCTAGGATCAGATTCATCTACCTAGAATATATAAAAAACTTTAGTAACATTTATAATACGCAAGCAATATAATTACATTATTTAATGTTTAAGGTAATTACACACACCTCCATATTTTCTATACCGGAATCTATGTCTGTATTTGCTGTTTTATCAGTGCATCCTCCTGTTTCATCAATTTCCATATGTGAACTAGCTTCTGAATCACTTCTGTTTTGTGTATTCATCATTATCTTTGAACAAGATGCTAATGGACTTTCTGGTGGATTTTTCGGAACAACAAAACATCCAGATGAGTCTGTATTCCATTTTTCATTAAGTTCATTTTTCATCACGGTATCTGGACTCTGTCTCGATAAAATTTTGTTATCGTTCTGTGAGTCTATACTTTCTATAGACAATTTTTCTACTGACTGAGGTGTATTCACTAAGGAACTTAAATTTCGTGAATGTACAGGTTCTAAAGAAGGCATGTTCAACGCCGGAGTAGGTGTTTGCGGCGGCGACGCTGGCGTGGGAGACGTATTCCCTTCGAGAGCTGCCAGTCGAGCTAATCTTCTTCTGCGAATCTAATAAAGATTGTAATTAATACATAACCTTTTTTTAACAGTTTACTTTTTAAATATTTATCGTATTATAGTAGAAGTCATTGCCCTGAACTGTCTATCATCGTGCTTTACAAAAACGTGTCTAGTCACACAGACAGATACCTCTAATTAAATGTATGAAAAAAAACCTTTGCATCTCTTTCCTTTGTCAATAATACAGAATGCATATTTTGAAATTGATCTATTAAATAATAAAAAATACTTACTTCTTCTTGTGTCAGTTCACTCATTATTTGAAATTATATGACAGTAAAACAATATATATTTAAAAAACGATTATAAAGACGATAGATTTTAAACTAAAAAGACGTATTTAATTCTAATAACACGATGCACGTCAATTCAGTCAGTCACCTCAACAACAGCTGAGCAAAAGAGTGTATATCAGAATGTTTTTTCGAAAGAGCACTGGTCGACGAACAATCACAGTCTAAGAAACAACAAGCTACAACAAACTATCCATAGATATGGCCTTCAGCCAATGCATCGCTTTCTCATTCCGACTTGTAAAATTTCTACATCATTATTATTGTCCTTTCTTTGTCACATACATGACATATTGAATTTGATGCGCGCGCATATATATCTACTGTTTATTGTTTTGTCTGTTTTCTTATTACCTTGCTTTCCACTTGGCATTGGAAAATACGATGATTTAAATTAAAAATAAAAGATTTTAAAGCATGCGACAAACGACGCAGTGGACGCAGTTCAACAAACACAACAAAGAGGCGTTTGATTTAACACTTAGTACAAATGTCTGTATATCTTTTTCTTAGAAATAGAATCTAGAATATGCATATTTTTACCTTTTTCGAAATTCTTTGTATTTATTTTATAGTTGTTATTAATTGTAATAATGATAACTCCAATCAAAAATTAAAATTTTTAATTCAAAAATATGAAATCTCTTTCGTTGAAAACTTTTCTCTTTTCATTTCTTTGAAAAAATCCTTTATGCTTCCTATCATTTATACCATTTTAAAAATAAGTTCTTTTAAATCAGGTTTTTATTGAAAAATAAAAAAAATATATATAAAATGCATGATGCTAAAATGGATAGAAGTAAATGAAATATTCAAATGTTATTATTCATTTTTTGGACAACAATTGCTATTAAAAATGATTTTTTACTATACTCGTAATAGTATAATACTTACTTTTATCTACATTAGCATTCCTATCAAAGGAATTTTTTTTAGAAATTATATGTATCATCTAATTTGGAATGTTTAATATATTTAGAAAATATTTTTGACACACGTTTTCCTTTCAATTAAAAATAGAATACGATATTAAATTTTATATTTATATTTATTTCCAGTTTATTATTGATCAGCAGTATTATATTAAAAATTTCAAATTATTTTTAATTACTGGTTTTTACTTAATATTTTTCTTAATATTTGATATTTATAGCAAATATATTTTCTGTAGTTTTTTTAACTACATTAACGTGTTAATTTGTCTACTTTTTTGAAATATGTAATAAAAATAATTGTTTCTTAACACTCATATTACTCAATATCTTTAAATATAAGTGTATTGCAAGATAATTTTATATTTACAACAGTATTTTAGCATTTGTCAAAAAATAGAAAGGTTTCTTCACATCATTATCTAGTAAAGGTAATTTTAAAGTAAAAAATGGTTTTTGAGATAATAATTTTAAATATTGTTGCTAAATTAATAACATATTTCTTTTTTTTTTAAAAAAAATATGGTAAAAGTTGTATATAATATTTTTTGTATTAAATTATTGTTTAATATAAACGTAAATATTTTTTCTTTTAAATTTATATATATATATATATATATATATATATATATATATATATATATATATATATATATATATATATATGTAGGTGAATATGTTCTTGGTCACTATGTACATTTTAAATTTTAATAATAACACTATTAATAATTAATATAAAATATATACCTATGTATATCATATTTTGGGTTACAACCTTCGCGAATTTACTTTTCATTTTTAATATAATCACTGACGTAAAAATAAAAGTCATTTTAAGTAACAAAATTGCTTAACTTGTTTTCTAAATATTTCAGAAACCATGTATGTATATAAAAGAACATGAGTATGTATACGCTTACATGTTTTCTTAATTATTCTCTAGAATAATATTTCGACGGTATAATTAATTACAGTTCCGCTATAAATTATAATTACAAAACAATATACAATTGTTTGTAAGGATGTTGAAATTTTAAATGTTTCAATCAATGGTAATGAATTAATTAACCCTGTGTGCGTGCGTGCTTGTGTGAGTAAATTGTAATAAATGTATTGTTCCAACATTTACTAATAATGATAATTATTATATAATTTTGGAAATAAAGTGATATCTTTTTTTGTAGATAAAATAATATGAATATGCTTTCTGAGAAAATCAAATATAAAAAAAACGCAAACTCAAATATTTTTAATAATTGCTTATTTAATGAAAAAGTCAGTGTCAGTGATATGAAAATGAACGTTTAGTTTATTTATCATTATTATAGTGTTGTCTTGATCGTATGAGATAATATTATCAAATACAGAAGACATTGTTAAGAACTTTGTTTTATTTAGTTATTGAATGTAATGAGATTTTTAAGAACAATATTTTATTATATTCTATAAATTAGAATTCAAATATATTATTAATAAATTCAAATTTCTTTTCTATTACTGTATAACTTTCTAAAATTATTTATATTTATGATAGATTAAATTATAAAATTATTAGTACGTAAATTATAAATAATTAATCATTTTTTACAATTATTCAATAAAGTTTTTTATTAAATGTTTTATTTGAAGAAAAATGTATAAAATATATATATTTATACATTTAAATATTCCTCTGTCACCGTACACACAATGCTTTTGTTTACATTCTATTTTTATATTCTAAAAATATTTTAAAGAATGAATATTCATTGTTCAAATGCGTATTAATTTTTTTAGAATATGGAAAACTAACGAATTTATGCATTTCAAGAATAATCTTTCATTTCAAAATATTTTAAGAATTTTTAAAATTTGGACTTTATATACTTTTTATGCATATGTACATAGATTGAAAATGATATTGGCACAGTTAATATTTTCACAATTCATTAACTGAAAATAAGTTACCAATTTTTTTATATTTTATATCCGTGTATATGTTTTTTATTAAAAAACATAAAAGTCATTGATAATTATAATTCAATGTACTGGAAAAATTGTTATTATATTCCAGAGAAAATAATAATACTATTCAAATTCATTTTAAATTAATAAATAATATATTTTGAGGTTATTAATAAAATGACAATTTTCTTTTCATAATTTCTTTTATTTAGTTTTATATCGATGAAATATTTTTTCTATTCTGACTAACTTGTTTTTTGCATTTTCTTAAAATTTAATTTTCAGGGGGTGGGGTGATCATTTTTGTTTTAGAAAGAAGAGATATTTTATGATTAACATTCCTGCAAATTTTCGTTTATTCTAAGTTTTCTCATTCAAGTTGTTTATAAAATTGTACAAAGCATTATTAATAAAACTGGTTATAATGTTAAAATATGAAAGAAAAACCATTCATAAGTAAAGTCAATCATCAAAAAAAAAGTGTCTAATTTATGGCAATTTTTTTTAATTTATTAAATTATAATTTTCGTGTCTTTAAATAGGATATATATATATATATATATATATATATGTATTATAAGTGAATGTTGAGATAATTGAAATGTATTATATTATCAGTAACTGGTATTTCTTATACCTATTGTTATAAACTTGTTTATACTGTACATTAACTCTATTTATTATTTATAAATAAAAAATATCTTGAATATAAATCCAATACTTACCAGTTGTATGTTGTGAAGTTTGATCAATATTTTCCAAATGTAAATGAGCTAAAAAATAACAGGCAATAAATCCGACCTTATATACACAACAAATTATAAATTTATTCAGATCAGTCAAATACAATAAATAATATTTTAAAAATACATTGGAAGACTAAACTAGAAATGTATATATGTGTGTATATATATATTCATATGTGTGTAAAAACAATTCACATCAATAAATAGTGGAATCCAATAACTCTATTATAATATTTGGCACATAAACGAATTGTTACATTTAAATAAAAGTACACGTCCTGTTTAGTTATGACCGAACATTATGAAAGTTTTTATAACATTAACATTAAATATACTGATTGTTTCGTAAAACTTTTTTTCTAATATATTATTATTATTATATTATTCAATTCACTGGCTCTATATTAATATTAATGAGATGACAATTCGTATATAGAATTTGTATTTTTTTTCAGAAAATGAGCAACTGCAGATCATAGATCTAGTATTAATTTTAATGGAAATCATTAGAAATGTTGTGGTATCGAGGAGAGGTTTTTCTATTGAAAAAATATAATTAAAGGTACATTATTATTCCAATTTTTATTTAATAAAAATTAGTAAAAAAGGTATTTATATCATCTATTATGATAATAAAATTACTCATGAAGCGTGATGTTAGTTGAATAAAAAATAATTTAGGTAATGTAAATAGGATTTCAACTAACAGTAATGTTTTTTTGATTTGATTTTTTAATTTTTTGTAAAAATTTTGGGGTAAATAAAAGTTATATGATTTTTGATATTTTTATCACTGATTTACATAAAAAATAAAAGATTTAAATCGCATACATTTATACACAGTAGGCAAAAAAATCTATAATTAAAATAAATTTGTAATCTAATAATATATTTTATAATTTCAATTTATTATTTACATATCAACAAAATTTAAAGGTATGTAAGTAATTACTTTTTTTTATTTATATTCAATCGTCTGTTAAGCAAAATTATTTTAATTGCATTTATTTAATTAATGTAATGAATTAATGAACGAGTTTGGAAATAACGATTAATATCAATAATACAAATTCAGAAATCAGTTTTTACCTTATAATTAATTTTGATTTATTTAATTACATTCATATTGTAGTAATAAGTGAAATAAATTGATGAAAATGATGAGTTTATAATTTTTTTATAACAATTATAAATAAAATATTTTTTTATATTTAAATCATATGAATAATAAAAATATTTTTATGATACATATATATATATATATATATATATATATATATATATATATATATATATATATATATTCCTGTATTTTTTTTAATAAAATGCACATTGATTAATTTCTTTCTCACTATATTTTTAATAATGTTTGTTGATGAATTTATGTTTAATATATGCATATTTCATTGATTATATTTACATTTTAATAAATATGAAAGGGTTTATTTTACAGGTAAATTTTTAATTTGATTTATTATATTGTTTTTATTAATAAAACATTTTTAATTTATTACAATACTATTTAAGATTATATTTAGAAGTGTCAACACAAATACATAACTTATTAAGCTGATATTTTTTAAATTGAAGAATTGTTGATTGTAGATAAATCAGGCAATGATCGGAGATGAAATTACATTTTGATGTTGTTTAATTGTATATTTTCATCGAATGAGTGGTATACAATTTAGAAGTCTTTATTAATTATTTTTCTATTTATATGTCGTTTAACAATGTATAATATGTAATATTGAAAAGAATATAAATTAGGAAATCCTGAAGGAAATATATGTTGACTTTTAGCTGATTGTTATTATCTGATATATTGATATTATTTATGTTTTATTAATTCAATAAGACACAATCATCTCACGATAATGTACTATTGAGCAATAATCATTGAATGATTTTGTCTTACTGGTAGGAAATAATCGTTTAACAGTTGATATACAATATTTTAGTCGATTTTAATCTAAAGTAAGTTAATTTCATTGAAAAAGAGTGATTGGAGTTGAAATTTTAAATTGGAATATCTTTAAAATATAAATTTAGTAGAGTTGATTTAGTGATCAGTTTATTTAGATTTCATATTTTTTAAATAAATAATTGACATGTTTTATAAAAGAAAATTCGAGGAACAATTAATTGATTAAACAAAGTAATACTGTAATCAGTCCAAAAAATATGTAAATCAATTATCAGTTTCTTATTTTGGTAAGATGTAAAAATAATTGTAGAGGGCTCACGAGAACAATAATGTTTCATCTATAAATCAAAAAATGGAAATTAAATTCGTAAACGAAAATAGAGAAATTAATTTAATTTCTATAAAGGATAAAGTATTTTGGGAATTAGAAAGTATTTAATAAAAATGTAAATATTTATACATTTTTATGTTTCATATTCCTGTTGATAAGCGTAAATTTTCCGATTATTGAAGAAAAAATGATAACAGAAAAATACGATTACGTTTTTTTTACAATATATATATATTACGTTTATTATGTTGATGTACTGATTTTAAAATGAAAAATTAAAGATAGAGTTCCTTTAACATACAAAAATTAAAAGGGGCAAATTTTGTCAAAGATTCTATGGTAATTTCTTTTAGAGAAATCAGGTATTAAGCAATTTAAAAGTAATCGAATTAGTATGAAATAAATATAATATTAACTGCATAAAAGTTTTTAAAATCAATTTTTAAATATTTCTATAGGTATTTATATTCATGAATAGCAATTTTAATGATGGTTTTGGATGATATTTATGAAGTATATTGTTTTTATTTCTCTAATAATATATATACATATTTTTTTATAACATTTTCTTTTTTTTATCACTAATTTACTTGTATATATATACACGTATCTATGTATGTATGTACATATATATTATAACAAACCACTACAACTATTTAATTGATTTGAACAAGTTTATAGGATTGAAAATAATTTCATATAAAAATTAAATAAAAAATAATGTATTTTTCATTGATATATAAATTTCATTTTTAAACTGTTGTACGTTTCTGTTAGCGACAAAACAATAAATTCATTTTTACATCTATTTTCAAAAATAATACAAGATAAAGAATACACAAGTTGTATTATAAATCAGAGGGTGAAAATTTCAAAATGTTATAAAAGATTATCTTATTTAACAATCATCGAACCAGTTGAAATGTTTTTGAGTATTTATTAAATATTTTTGAATTTATTTTTTTGTAATTATTAAGACATGTTAAAAAAATTAAATCATTATAAATATTGTTTTACAATATTATTACTGACTGAATGTCGAGTACACACAATGAGAAATATAATTTGTGAACAATAATATTGTGTCTATGGGATGGGATTGTTAATGGTTTATCGAACATTGTCATTCATTACGAAGTTACGAGCGTTAAAATAATATAATAAACAAATAAAAGTACCATTGTTTACATATAGATGAATGTTTAATTGTGTTACACTAATTTTTAAATTTGCTGTATTATGTTTTTATTATAAAATGTATATTAGTATTATCTTGTCTCATAATACATTCATACAAACGTGTATATATATTATTTTATTAAATATAAAATATTGATTATAAGTTATAAAATGTGTCAATAAAAAGGTCTAAGTACTATTATTTCATTAGATTTATTAAATATGATTAAAAAAATATTCAAGATCGAATCATTAGAATTTTTTGTCGAATAAAACCTATCTGTGTATATTTTTTGTAAATAATTTGAAAATATATTTTCACATTAAATTCCGTTCCGTTTGATTTCCATGCAAAAATGAAATATATCGTTAGATTATGATCTGAAAATCTATATAATTCAATATTTTAAAAAAATAAATAGGAAATATGAACACTAACGACAATGTTATCAATTAAGTTTCAATTATTATTCCTAAACAGAAGTCGTGATTTGTTCTATGACCTGTACATCGCGAATAACAGGCCTTCTGTATGATCCCCACGTATTATCCCAGCGTGCTAATCCTTCGGGAACACTTTTAGAAGTCCTTAGTGTCGGTTTGAAATATTGATTACAGTTCATGAAATCGGCTTGATTAGTGATACAGTGTACAGGCGGGTCGGGAAAATCCATATGTGCCGCATACGAAAGACTTTTATGTAAACGGTCGTGGGGGTGAAAATGACTTCCGTCGCGTACAACGCGAAACGAATGTCGATGGTGGCGATCTCTATTGAAATGATTCGGTATTTGATTATTATATTGGTTCATTATTCTCTCGTAGTGATTGGCGCCCGGAGAGAAATGGTTCGAAGCTTGTATAAAATGGTTCGTTGGATAACTACTATATCTATTGTAATCGTGTGTGTATTGTGGCGACATTCCCGGACATATGCATTCGTTCGCGGGCAATGTTAAATTCGAATTGAACGAACTGTTGTGCTCGGTTTTCTTTCCATAGCCGACGAAGAACAATAAGCCGGCGCCAATCATCGTGAACACGAAACTGAAATAGTAGCCCGCTTTCGGACTTGTCTGATTTATGTATCCGGTTATTGGAACCCCTATTAAGATCGGTATCGATTCCGCGCCCTGAACAAAACCCCACGCTTTGGTGAAATGACGCGCTCGTACGCGCTCCAAAGTAAACATTTTTACTGAATACATAAATCCACCCAAACACATTCCGTACAGACATACAAACAAAACGTAACCATGATATCCTTGTACTGTGCTTAAAGCGAGAAGCGATATACCTGAAAGAAAATATTTCGTCTTACACAATGACATTCTACACGTTTGTTTATAGAAAATTGAAATGTATCGTCTTTGAGATTTAAATAAATTAAACGTGACAAGAAACATGTTCCAATTGTGTACATAAATAATTATTTAATTCAAATATATGTTCTGTTATTATATTTTTGTAAAATTATTTTGATTCAGAAACAACAATTTTTACTAGAATCATTTTCTAATTGTATCCATATACTTGTATATCATGAAAATTTAATTCTTACTCTATGAATATATCAAAGCCAAATATCGTTTTTTAGATTGCGAATCTCGAACAATTAGCAGTTAAATACTTACCTATTCCTACCATAGCGGCTTGACATAAATACTGCCGACTAATGAGACATTGTGAACTTGGTCTTACAGTTACTAGTCCGAAACAAACACAGCCTAGAGCAATCGCAAATCCTAAAAATGTTTGTAATAAAACAAGTGCACTGTCTTCGAGTCCTTCGTTATAACCTTGAAGTGCCTGTAAAAGAATTAATATTATAAAAATAGATCAAAATTGTATTATGTCTAGGAATTGCCACGCTAAATAAGAGCAAATTTTAAAAATTCCATATAATATATTGATATTGAGATTAAAAAATATAAATTAAAGGCATGTTTTTGTATTAATTGTTATACAACAAAATCAATTAATTAAAGGTCATCTGTTAGTAATTAAACACATTTTAATAGTTTTTTAATAAAAAAATAAAGGATTTAGTAATAGAGAAAATTTCTTTATTTATGTAACTATAATTATTATGCTTGTTGGGTATGAACGATTGAGTTTTAAAAAATTAAATAATTATATGAAAGATAAAAAAATGATAATTATTAAAAAACATTATTTAAAAGAAAATAAACAAAAACGTGACTCTTTTTAAATGAAAAAGAGTTAAAATAAAATACATAAATCAACGTTTGTATTGAGAAGAGTCAATAAAAATTGATAAACTTACTAAATAGAACACTGGGGTGTAAATACCAAAAGCAGCGGTGGCCGATGCCGCAAGTAACATGCGTAGCGCCCGACTACGCAATGGCGAAAAGTCGAACAGCGGCGGCTTCTTCACTCTGATGTGCGTCTTTTTTTCTTTCACCTAAACAATCGTGCGCGATAGACAATACGTGAAAAATGACACGGAGAAATGAATAAAACATTCGAATTACCGCCGTACTTTCTTTCTTTGATTCTTCAGATGCATAATGGCTCTCCTTTGTGGATGATAAAGGCTCGCAGGTCTATACACAATGCCGAGAAAGAAGGCGACAATGAGTAAACCCGTCACTGCTTGGAGACCTAATCTCCAGCCAAGTTTTCTGTAAAAGAAAATTATGTTTGAAACTAATGTTCGACAACGTGGTTACTAATTTAGTATTTTTTTGCATGCTTCTATTGTTATCTTGTCGAGACGAGTACCTTGTGTTATTAACAATCCCGTTGCTTTTAATTTCATTTCTAATATTATTAAAATAGAATTCTAAGACGAGCATTAGTTATTAAAGAAAAACACATGTAGTTTTACATTTAATAAACATTTTTTTTTTTATAAAATAACTAAATGTACTTTTAGATAATTATAAAAGTGAGTGTTTTTAGTAAATTCTCAAGAGTGAAGTATATGTTTAAAAATATACAAACCCCACGGCTTCTTTATACATGACAGAAAATAGTGCTACACCAACTCCAGTTCCAGCTTGTACGACCATTTCGACGAACTCGCGACGTTTTTTGAAATAGTGCGCCAAAACTAATCCGGATGTATCACGAACGATGCCAGCGCCTGCGCCGAGTACAACGCCGTAACTTAAGAGCGCTTGATGGTATTGTACAGCAAATGATGTGAATAAACATGCAAGTGCCATTACTAGACCACCTTAAAATAAATATAATATTTATTAATGCCACACGTTATAAATATGAAAAATAACCTTATTTATTTTCCAGTCTATTTGTCTAATTGATGTTATATTATTATTGTTTGGTGTTAACAATCACTATTGATATATTTCATTATAACAATAGTTTTAGCATTTGGATTATCTTTAAATAGTTCGGTATTTATCAATAATTTAATAGTAAGTTTAGAAAAAATATTTCATAATAAACTGTAATTATATAGGAGTTAAAATGAGACTGAAGGATTTAGACATATATTTATTTAGTTATTTAATATTTTCAGTCTTATTTGGTCCACCCTATACAATACAATCATAAACATATTTTAAAAAAGTATTTTTTTTAAATAGTTCTAGTAATAATTTAAATTTATAAACTATAATAATAATAATAAATCAACAGTTGCATATTTTAAATCTTATTGTTGTATTTTAAAGTTTAAATCGATTTTCAAATACATAAAAATCGATAATTAAACAAATTAAATTGAATTCTAAAAATATTAATATTGGTAATAATAAATTTATATTCAAGTTATAAAATACTTGAACATAAATTTCAAATTTCAAGAATAAAGTACTGTGTTTCAAAAATAAAAGGTTATAAAAATAGATATTTTAATTTATATCTCCATATTTTGAAATAAAAAAAACATTTCTATTACAAATGTGGTTTTTAAATTATGCATATATGAGTAATATATTTTTGATTCTATAGTTTAGATTAAAAGAGCTTTTGTATGATAATTATTTTTAAGTGCATGTTAATGAATTCTGTGCTGGTAATTACAAAGTTAATTATTCACATTTACCTAAAACTGCTGTCAGTCTTGTTGATTTTCTTCGACAAATTGCTACGATTAAAGGTGAAAAAAGGAATGATGTACATAAGCATAGTGCTCCCATCCATGCTGAAAGAAAAAAAACACATTGTATAGTTTCTTACTTGAAAATACAAAAAAATAATTGGTTTGAGATATTTTTTGTATCGTGTATAATTTTAAAACTATGTTTTATCACGACTTATTCCAATAATAGTCGTTAAAACACGCACATATAGAATCTATTATTTTACAAGACAAACGTGACACCTTTGTTAAATTTACATGTTAAAATCTTTAATTAATATATAAATATTAATACAAATTACAACACTTTTCTGTCCATAATTGATAATTGAATCTTGACTTCGTAGCTTGTTTAAAGTCCATAAATTATATTTGTTTCCTGTATATTTTGTAGCATTTAATTTACTTATAATTTACAACTGTGTTAACTGAACAACGTAGAGCTAGAGTAATTTTCTGTAAAATGAATGTCCGAGATGCGATGTCAAGTTCAAGAATTAGTGCTTTGTTAATTTTTCATGTATATGATGAGTTTACTAGTAATTACTACTGTACTGAGTACAATGTAATTAATTAGTATGCTTTTTAAGGTAGTAATTAATTTTTGATCAGTTTTGATCGTAATATGAATTATGTTTATAAAATAGCGTTTTAATTAATTTTAAAAACAAAATTGTTTTTTAATATACATTGTATATATAAAAAGATAATAAAATTTTGAGAAATGCTGAATATTTTTTATTCATTAATTGATTTTAAATGTAATTTGTAAAATTCATATTTCACATTTTATTACTTGAGCTGTTTTATATTTGTTTGTTTTTTATAGTTAATAATTAGGTTTTTTTAATCATAGTTTCATTCGGAATTTAATGAGAATTACAAATTCAATTTTACATTCTATTACCGAACCTTCAAGAGTACGGTTCTATATTTGAAATGAGAACGTTTGTATGTTTTAAAATTAATTTTTCCTTTTAAATAAAATTTCAATTATGGAATCATATTCATAAAAGTTTATATAAAGTAATACATATTTGAATATCTATTGTAATAAAATATAATAAAAATAGAAATATATAGTAAAATATCAATAATTAACAATGATATTATTTTTCTTTTTATTCTTATCATATATTTTTTCATAGTTTTTGTGGTATTTGAGATCTTTCAATTATTTAAAATTAAAATTTACAATTTGGTTTCATTAATAAGCTAAAATTATTATTATTATTATTTTTTTTAATATGTAATATTTGATTTAAATATTGATGTATTTCATTCTAGTGAATTTTATTTTTATCAGCCTTATACTTTTTTAAAATGGATTATCTATATTTGTTAATAGGTAGATATTAATTATTATATTTTTAAAGTTTTCAATTTATTTTATTTTATTATATTTATATTTTTACATCTGTTTACCGTTTCGTTTATATATATATATATATATATATATATATATAGTTTGTTATTAAATTTCTTACAAAAGTCACTTTTGTAAGAAAGGATTAAAGAGCTGGTCTCTGTGTCAATAAGGCAGTATTAACTTGTATATTATTTATAAAGGAAATGAAATAAATTCTATTTCCATAATATTTTCTATTGAGAACGAGGTACGTAAAACCAAGCGAAAACATATTTTCGAACAAAGAGAAAACGAAGAAATATTTTAGCGATTCGAGAAGAAATCAGGCATCGAAAGACGTGGGGTATTAAATGGAATTAATTGTTTAACGATACGAACTTCTCTATTATTCAAGACTGTTGTATGGATGGTACGAGGACTGACTGAAAAAGTTTACGCCCCGCTATGATTAACATCCCCTGCATACCGGGTGCACGAGTGCGCGACGACGTTTAGTCTCATCCCTTAATTCCATTATTCGACGCTCGATGTCGCCATGTTGTTAATTTGCATAAACGCGTGGTCCCTAATGAACGTAAACAAAAGCCTCAACAATGAACTTACTGTTTTAATGCAATATCTGCGTTAACCGGCTCACGTTCGCTCAATATAGAGATATGGACGACTTTGACAGTATTAGTGTAGGTTTAATCGTACATTTATGACACAATTGTTCGCAAGATAAGAATGAAACTTGTTATATGTATATAAATGCGAATGAATTATCTATACTCATCTACGTAGCAAATATGTAAATATGCGAAACGAATGAAGTAATTTATATTAAAATGAAATCATTTTTGATTTCTGTTCAAAGATATATATATATATATATATATATATATATATATATATATATATATATATATATATATATATATATTACAGTTCACAGAATGTACATTTTGGAACATTTAAATATATTTTGTAGTTTGTTTTCAAAGTAAACATGGTTGAAAGAAAATGTCAGTTAATATATATATATATATATATATATATATATATATATATATATATATATATATATATATATATATATATATATATATATATATATATATATATATATATTATGACGCTATTAAATTTTCATGATTATTTGTTTTAGTTGTTGATGTAAATTTACTTATGATGAAATATATTTGGTTTTTCGTCGAATATTTTTCTTAGAAATTTATTTGCATTATATTTGATGTAAAATCGAGAAATGATTTTATTTTCATAAACGATATTATAAAATTGTAATTTGGTCTATTAGACGTGTGTGTGTTTATTCCAATGAAAATTAATTTTGAAATAAAACTAAAAAGGAGTTTAAAATTAAATTTAGTTGTATTGAGGATTATACGTTTGTAAGTTACACTAATTAAAAATAAGAAAGAATTTATTCAATTCTTCATCTATATTAAATCACAGTTATAGTAAATATAATATAGGTTTGTTAAAAACAGAATGTATGACAGGAATTTCAAAGATAAAATATATTTTTCAATTTTTACTAATTTCAAGACGCTGTTGTAGGATCATGTAAGAATAAAAATCATTTCAGGTATAATTCTTAAAAAATTAAATATATTTCAAATAAATATTTGATTTTGTGATTTTTTTCATATATATATATATATATATATATATATATGGTGGCCCAAATAAGAACGAAGGTATTAGAAATACATTTACTGGCTTACTATCATTTATTATTTTCTATTATCATTCAAACTTATTTGAGTCATTCTCTCTCTCGTTCTTTTTCTCTCTCTCTCGTTCTCTTTCTCTCTCTCTATATATATATATATTTATGAGTTTCATAATTAAATTTAACATTTTTTGTGAAATATACTTTTCTGATATTTTTTAATATATTTTTAATAAAACATAATTTAATTTTAAATAAAATAAAACATTTCGAACTAATTGGTATGTAAAATGAAATCACATACGTTTTAAAGCTTTTTATCGTAGATGTCAAAATTTGAATTAAAGTTCAAATCGAAAATTTTAATATATATGACTATTATATAATAGTATGAAAAAAAAACATATCACCTCTTTTCATCATAGTACTGTGAATTGAAAAAAGTTTCAATGCGTCGAAAAAGGTTAACGGATTTAAATGTCAAACGAACGCATCAACGCAATGTGAGATTGTAAAACGGATTCATAATTTATTGCATACATATGTGAGTATGAAAAACGTTTAAAATTGCTGATAGATATCTAGTATGATTGAATTAAATAGATATGTTACGAAGTAAAAATGATATTTTTAAAACAAGTTCATAAAAAATTATATATGAAATATAAAAATATTTTTTTGTTAAAAAATATTGAAGCGAGTTTAAATTTTTTACTTTAATTTCAATTATTCAAAGTTAAATTTTTACTACGATATAATTGAATAAAATCCAATAACTAATGAACCAGTCGTGTATATTTTATTAAAACTGTTATCTAAATTTAATCAAAATTCTACGCGAAAATCAATTTGATTATTTTTATCATCAATCACTTGCAACGATCCATAAAACTTCACATTCTCTACAGTTTGAATATAAAAAAGGAGAACTGCCGCGTTAAATTCAAACAAAACGCGTTGGTAATTGAAAATCGAACGCGGCCGATTGCAGTTATTGATAAAATGGTCGACAGCTGATACAAGGCGTTCGAATTAGAAGATATTTCAACGATGGCGATGACACTTCTCGCGATTACGATGAAAGCGAACGTGATTTATATAAGAATCATTATAATTTCGAGTTGAAACGGGGCTGAAGAGAGGTTAATATTCATAAAGTGGATTTATCAACATTAGTATGTTTATTAAATGCGTATGCGGAACATTTTAAGTACATAGGGATTTATGACAGGTCTGATGTGTTTCGGTTCATCGATAAAATTAATGTGAATATTTGAAAATGATAATATTTGAGGGTGGTTCAAATAAGAATGAACGGTTTATATAAACGTTTACTTGTTTACTATCATTTACTATTCTTTATTATCTCTCAGTATCATTTGGACCATCCTATATGTTTAAAGAGTAATAAAACATAAATTGTACATATTACATTAAGGGGGTATTCTAGTCTAGTATTTCGAAAAAAATCGATTTTTTTTGCATATTTTCAAAGTTTAGACCGTTAAGAATAGGTCTTTACGAGGATTTTTCGAAATTCGAATTATTTTCGGAGTTATAGCTATTTTTGTGACACGCCAACCAATCCGGTCTGGCCGGAACGAATCAACTTTAAACGCGTTTTTTTCGAAACTACTTTTTTCGACACGGTTGACGTGATATCTCAAGTTCTAATAGACCGATTTACTTGAAATTTAGTACAGAGGTTTTCAATATAACAGTGATTGTCTTCGCCTAAGATTTTTTGAAAATTTTGTTTTTTACTATTTTTAAAAAATTCCGAAAGTTGAAAAATAGACTGTTTTTCACACTGCCGTCATTTTACGAAATTTTTTTTTTTAAATTTCCCTAGGTGGGAATAGTACTACAACCTTCTTTTTCAATAATTTCAAAATTTTTTTTGTTTCAGAGGACACGTCAACCAGAAGACACCTTTTTATTTCGAGCCCCCAATTTGCCAGCCTGTATCTTTTTCAATTTTGAATTTTTTGTTTTTAATAATACTTTTTTATACTCTTAAAATGTCAATAAATAACTGATAAAAATGTATAGTAAAAATATTTGTTGTTTTTTTTATAGCGCCCGAAAAACACCTAAAATTCGTGCGTCTAGACTAGAATACCCCCTTAAATTATTTTTATTTTTTAAAATGAATTAAAATATTAATTGTAACTTGTCTTTTATTTTTTTTATTACTTTTTTAAAATTTCTCTCTCACTCCCCTTCTTTCCTTTCTCTTTCTCTTTCTCTATCACTATTTAATTGTTTTAAAGTAAATTTCTATTTAATTTTTTTAATAATCTTAATGATAAATTTTATAATCATTGAATAAAAATAAATAAACAAGACATTTGGTTATTACCTTGAAAATAAATAACAGATATTACTTAAGATAATAAAAAAATATGAGTTTAACACATGAATGTTTACTAGAAATTCCCTAATCTCTAAAACGTGATACTTAATTGAAATTGAGTTCCGTATTTTAGATCAACTTTGATAAAGTTATGAACTAATTCGGTTTTGGATTCAATCGAGCAAAACTAAATACTGAAGATCAAAGAAGATAGATTGCGTGCAGTGTTCATTGAATTTTTGAATCATTTTTTTTTTGAGATAGGATTATTAACAACGAAAAAAATATTGTTAGAGATTAAACAATTTATTGTTTGAAGTATTTTGATTTAATATTAGGAAAAATATAAATGCAAATTTTACTAATTATTCATTATTTTTAATATTACAGAAAATTGAATTCGTTATAGAATGTTATATTTCTTAAGTATATGTTGGTAATTTAAAAAATATTTAATTGTTTATTATTTACTGTTAAGTTAATTGATTTTATTTATATTTCAAATAATTTTACTTCATTAAACATTTTATAATTTTTTACTGAACATTTAATTTCGTTATAATATTTTATACAACATACATACATACAATATATATATATATATAAAAAAAATCAATAAATTGAAATACCTCAATACAACTTTAAAATAAATTATAAATAATTTTGCATAGAAAATATATCTTTATAAATCGAAAAAATAGATGTAATATCAAACACAAAGCAAAATTTGAAAATTTAAAGGAATCAATAACGGGAAAGAACGTTCATTGATAAAATCCAGATAAACAGATCAAAGGTCATAGAGTTTTTTTTACAAATATTCTGCAGTGGGTCAATAATAAATTTGATGAAAAATATGTCTTTGTATATATATATATATATATATATATATATATATATATATATATATATATATATATATATATATGGACCAGTATATAAAGTTCATTCAAGGAAGCTTGGTTACCGAGCTTTGCATACGTACGACATACTTTGAATAATGTCCACATTGTATTCTTACATAACACATAGCTATAAACTTTCAGATCAGATTTCTTATATAAAATTTAATGGTGCTATAAAAGAAGACACACCGAGTGGTACTATTAATTCACGGCAACGATAATTGAAAATTTAATTGCTTTCCACTCGGAATATCAGATTTTCCACTTGCCGCTACAATTTTCAACACGGCGTGTCTTTGATGTTATTTTTAAAGGCAGCCGATCTAGATAAGAGTATACCAGTTCTTTCTTCTTTTCTTTTTTTTTTGTTAATCCAACAGAAAGTTTTTATAACGAAAAACATTAATAAGAAGATATTTATAAGGATTTTTTTTGAGAGTTTGTTTACTTTTATAACGTAACATATTTTCGGTTACATGTAATTAATTTATAATGAGAAGTTCGGAAATACATATCGATCGGTTTGTATGGAAATTGTTAGAGTATGAAATGCGGTTTCCTTCTTTCTTGTTTATTCAAAGATTCGACTTAATTATACCGCTTGTTAATTATCTTTTCAGATAAAAGACGAGTAGTAATAGTAACGAAAGTTTATCTTATGGATGTGAGATAGCGTTTATGTAACAAGCACGTTGTGTTATTAATAGGTTAGGGGTGAAATGAAAAATGTTTTTTTTTTCGTTGGGATAGAGCATTTTTCGTACATTATTCATACTCGTCAAGAAGTAGATATATGTGGGGAATGTTTTTGTATCTTTGAAATGAAGAGTATATGAATTTTCATTAACTTACACGTACCGTGTATATATATATATATATATATATATATATATATATATATATATATATATATATATATGAGTAAAATGTATTGTAGATATTATGTTACTAAAAATAATTTACTGAATATGATTATTTGAAGTAGCTTTGGTTTTTTTGTATTTTTTTATAAATTATTTTTTTCATTTAAAAACATTTTTTAAATAGTAAAAGTTACAAATAAAAATTATTTCATTTATTAATAAATTTTACAATAATTTTGTTGGTTATGATTTTCTGTTTAATGTTTAGCAATGACTAATATGAAACCATTTATATGTGATATTAATTATTGTCAAAGTTATACTAACTTTAATATTATTTTTGTTTAATATATTTTTTCATATATTATTATCTGTTTTACACTACATTAAAACATGTTTAATTAGGATATTATTATTTTAATAAAAAAATCATTTTATACACACACACACACACACACACACACACATATATATATATATATATATATATATATAGGCTCATCCAAATGTGACGCCTAGATTTGTGTTTTATTAAAAATTAAAAAAGAAACTATACTCATGTTTATATACCATCCTATACACATGTTAATTTTTAATAAAACACAAATCTAGATGTCACATTTGAATGACCCTCTCTCTCTCTCTCTCTCTCTCTCTCTATATATATATATATATATATGCTGTGAAATTTTCATTATTCATGTTATGTTTATTCTGCTTATTATCAATGGAATAATGTAAAATAAATTGTTTATACTCAATAAAGTTTATTTAAGCACAAAATTATATGAAAAAATAAAATATCTTCTATTACTTAATATAACTTTCTTGTTAATAAGTTCTAGTATTTAAACTGAATTTTAAAGAAAATTAATCAAATGATTATTATGAAATAAGGTTTTTTTAATTTGATTTATGTAGCTGACATATAATTATATGATTTATTTATTTGTTAATATTTTAATATTTGACAAAATGTGAGAAAAATATAAAAAATAATCATATGCTGAGAAAATATTATATAATAATGAAAATATTTTGTGATAAAATTTGTTGAAAAATATGAAATAAATTAATGAAAGAATTGGTTGTTTTGGAACTGTGGCTGATTTACTTTACATAATTGAATTTTCACCCCAACACCACAATAATTTAAAGTGTTCAATAATTACTTATTTAACACATAAATAAGTGATTATTGAACACTTTAAATTATTGTGGTGTTGGGGTGAAAATTCATTTGTGTTTAATGAAAGAAATTAGAAAATAAGAAAAATAAAGACTAGTTGTTTTTCTATTGAAATTGAATATTAAATTAAACATAGGGTACCCCAAATGAGACTGAAGGATAGTACATGACAGTAAACAAGTAAAAGTATGTTTAAACCATTCAGTCTCATTTGGATTACCCTTATATGTTCAAAAGTAAACTTTAAAAAAAATAACACATAAACTTTTTGATAAAGAAAAAATTAAATATTTTGTTATTGTTTGAAAAAATATATTTTATAACAAATAATTGGAATGTTTTAAAATTTTTCAATAAATTATTAAGAAATATATGGTCATCCAAATGTGACGCCTAGATTTATGTTTTATTAAAAAGAAACTATACACATGTTTATTTTTAATAAAACACAAATCTAGGCGTCACACTTAAATGATCCTTTATATAAGAATAAATTTATATCATAAAAGACTATACAACTTAATATTATCATACAAAATTTGGATAAGAAAATTAGAATCAACTGTTGAAAGCAGATATTAATTTATCTTTTTTTAGTTTATATTCATATATTAAAAATGATTGGATATAAAAACATGTCTACAGGTTCGATTAAAAATGTATTAAACAAAATTAAACATTAAAAAAAATGACGAAAAAACGAAAAATTAATTGAATATCAGTTTAATACTTTTAATGATAGTAATCGATAAATTAATCTATTAAAACTGTAAATTGATTACTTTATGTATTTATCATAAACATCTGTTTTGTAATTGAAAATTTAATATATTTTCATAATCAGTGTACGTCTCTCAGTCTGATCTGTAAGTTTGATCTGTATAAGTATTTTAAAAAAATACTGTCGTGCATGTGTATATGTTTGTGTGTGTACTCGTATCTCAGATAATCTAAACCTATGATTAAATTGCAACATTCTGCATGTGGATACTAGTGCGTTAACGCCCATTTACACGACATATAATTAAACCGCCACGATCATACGCTTTGATCACGATATATATATAGATATATATATATATATATATATATATATATATATATATTCTCAATGTTAGAGAGCCTTACAGACTTAGGTCATATTTAATATTTAAATAGCTTTAGCGTTAGTTAATCCGTAGTGTTGAAATTGCTTATCGATTATTGAAGGTGCGGGTTTGATATCGAACGTCAAGTGTTATATAAATAGAGCTTCTACATTACGTCGAATCTAGACGCTCGTCTAATACGCCTGGAGCCTCGATTCTCTACGACTATTAACGTTTATTTAACGGCTATGTCATCTACATGTATTTGCATATATTAATAGAGATTTTTCAATGACAGTTCGTTGGAAACACAGCGAAACGAACACAAATATTTATTACTCGTTATATGATTGATGTTGGAGATGAGCAGTTCTGAATAATTTAATAGTAGAGATCTTTTCGAAATGTATAGGATGTTTTTTTTTAAGCGCGATAGAACTTTAAATTTGATCCCTATCACAAGTTCTATCAACATCATACCTTTATACAAGTATATACGTACACACATATATGAAGGGTGTTTTTAGGTTAGATAGAACTTTTGATAGGGATTCAATTTAAAGTTCTATCACGTTAAAAACACCCTATATTATCGCATGTATACATATAAACATAAATCTTTAGTTTCATTTAAAGACACACACTTAAAATATTTTTATTTAACCTTTATTGTTAATCAGGTTGGAGTTCAATATTAATAATTGTTCTCTTCATCGATGTGCTTTAATATACACTAGAAAGTAGTACAGAAATGTACTTTTGAAAATATATACTATTCTAATGAAATTTCAATTTTTTAAACTCGTAATATCATTTTGATACAGAATAAACAATTTGCTTCCTATGTGATTTATAATTTTTAAAATTTCTGCAAAATATATATACATATTATTTAAAACAACTTATTTATATTTAAAAAAATATATAAAATAAATTTATTTAAGGGGGTATTCTAGTCTAGAATTTAAAAAAAAATCGATTTTTTTTTTCATATTTTCAAAGTTTAGACCTTTAAGAATATGTACTTAAGAATATTTTTCGAAATTCGAATTATTTCGGAGTTATATCTATTTTTGTGACTCGCCAACCAATCCGGTCTGACCGGAACGAATTAACTTTAAACGCGTTTTTCTCGAAACTACTTTTTTCGACACGGTTGACGTGATATCTCAAGTTCTAATGGACCGATTTACTTGAAATTTGGTACAGAGCTTCTCAATATAGCAGTGACTACCTCCGCCTAGGATTATTTAAAAATTTTGTTTTTTACTATTTTTAAAAAATTCCGAAATTTGAAAAAATAGGGCAAAAAATGACTGTTTTTTCACACTGCCATCATTTTGCGATTTTTTTTTTAAATTTTCCTAGTCGGGGATACTACTACAACCTTATTTTTCAATAATTTTAATTTTTTTTTTGTTTCAGATGACCGGAAGGGTTGGAACCACGACAACCAGAAAACACCTTTTTTTTCGAGCCCCCACTTTGCTAGCCTGTACCGTTTTCAATTTTGAATTTTTTGTTTTTAATAATACTTTTTTATACTCTTAAAATGTTAATAAATAACTGATAAAAAATGGATAGTAAAAATATGTTGTTGTTTTTTATAGCGCCCGAAAAACATCTAAAATTCGTGCGTTTAGACTAGAATACCCCCTTAATAATAACATGAGAAATACTTTTCCAAAATAAATAAATGTGGATTTATTTATTTATTAAATAAATTTGTAAAATTATAACACTTTTCGTTTAATAACACTCTGAATATTCATTGAAAGAAAAATAATTTTCATTTGCTTCCTAGAATAACTCATTTAATTAATGCCATCAAGTTGTTTACCCCATAATTAAAATTCGGAGAATTCAGTGCATGGATTTCGTGTAAACTGTATAGATCGTCTTAACGGTTTCTTATGTTCATCTGAATAGGAGGGTAGTATTAAATGGCTATTATATATTTCACTTAATTTATCTAATCAATAACAGCTGATTAATTGAAAAAGCTATACAAGGGTTTTGGTATGCCTGGAGAATTTGTTTCGCGTTCACAAATTATAAGGTAATTCGTAGTATATAAAAGTGAGAAATGTGTATTCAATTACTTTCATGAAATGTTATCCTCTTTTATATTCGTTCATGTTCTCATTGATTATGAACGAATGAGATTTATAATCAAAGTTGATTTCTTTTATACATATCACATGGAAAAAGTGAGAATTAAAACGTCATATTTTCAAAAATCATTCAATTAAAATGTTTTTATAGTTGTGTTTTCAAATTGATATGTTGAATTATAAATGCATATCAGTAAAAGATAAGAAATTAATAAACATTTTAAGAATATATTATGTGGTTTTTATGAAAAATATACTGAATTTATTTTATTGTAAAGGAATATTAAAAGAAATCGATTTTTAAATCTAATATTCTTAAAATTGATATTTATTTATTTGCAAGAATTTAATTTGATGATTACAGAGTATTTCATGTTTTAAAAAAATAAGTAACAAAAAGTGGCACTTTGCTAGTGACTAATTTAGAGAATTATGTAGAGTAAAAATATTTTGAATTTTTTAAAATATCTCATACTGTAAATGAAAATAAAAAGAGTAAAATAAATTAAATTCGATATTAAAATATAATTTGACTTATGACATGTTAATTATTTTTTAATAATATATTAGGATATTTATTATATACAAGTTATTAAAGTTAGGTTTAAAATTAAAATGATTGATATTTAATAATTTTATTTTGTATAATATCAAATATATTTTAAATATTATTGAAGTTATTAATAATTTAGTATGATCAGTATTTTGAATAAATATTAATATTTTATTTATACATATATATATATATATATATATATATATATATATATATATATATATATATAAATCTAGTGGATTGTATAAAATAGAAAATTTTAAAAGTGTTTATTCAGCAGTGGACAGATTTTATATATATATATAAATATATATATATATATATATATATATAAAATCAGTATTTTTCTGTCCACTGCTGAATGAACACTTTTAAAATTTTCTATTTTATACAATCCACTAGATTTCTTTTATATTCCAAGTCAACAAATTACTTTATGTAGAGAGATAAATATACTTTAGATAGATAGATAGATAGAGAGAGAGAGAAGTGTTTTTCGTTTTATTTTAAATGTAACGTATTTCTTGAATTTAAATATATATTTTATTGAACAATTTTAACTAGCTGAAGCTTTAATATTTTTGTTCATTCACTCTTCAATTGAAAAATGTATTATAACATATATATATATATATATATATATATATATATATATATATATGTGTGTGTGTGTGTGTGTGTTTTAAGCTTATGCTTCAGTAAAATTACAATATTGAGAAATTTACTTGACTATGAATCAGATTAAATACATATTTCGTTTCTTGAAGAATGAGTATTCAACTATTTGACTTTTAAAGTCAAATTTTAAACATATTTATTTTTAAAATCAATGATTGTTAAAGAGGTTTTATATATTAAAATATGCAATAGAATGTTAATGCTACCTTTTATGTTATATAATTTAAATAGATTTAAAATTTTTATTTGTTCAATTAAACATGCTAAAGCCTTTTAATAAGGTTAAAAATGATCTTATTTTAAAGTATTGAAAAAAATGTACACTCACACACACATATACATAGGATGATTTTTAAGCATGATAGAAATTCCTTTCGAAAGTTCTATTTAACCAAAAAAACACTTTATCATTACTTTATATATACATATACACATACACACAATATATATATATATATATATAAAGAGTTTTATTTTTAGTTCAATAAAACTTTCAATAAAGATTGAATTTAAAGTTCTATCACGTTTAAAAAACAACCTATATTTAAAGTTCGATTTTAAACAGTTTATTTTTTAAATCGATCATTTATTGTAGGTAAAAAAATATTTAACATAATAATGTGATTATAAAAACAATTTGGATAATATTTAATAAAACTGGTAAATTTAAATAAAAGTTTGGTTTGAATTCGTAAAATATATTGTTATTTATTTAAGGAGAAATATTTTTGGTTTAGTAGACGAAAAGAAAATAAGGAAATTTGAAAAATATTCGAAATTAATTATACCAATTTATGTAAATAACTAAAAAAAATAGTTTAGATTATTCGAAAAATCTTTTAATTTATTAAATGTCTGATTGAATATTTTGTTTTAGCTACTATTTCATTTTAAATTAGATTTATAGGTGAAAAATAATAATTTTCAATTTATACAATCACTATTTATTATATAAAAAAATATTTTCATTCTATCTAATTTTATTGAAATAGTTATATTTTATAATAAAAAAAATATTTATGAAAACTCTCTGTATTTTTATATCTTATAAAAGAGGTCCTCATTGCTGTTCTTTTTTAAATTTTCAACGATACTATTGCCCTTGAATGAGACAATATTAAATAATCTGTAAATTATTTTACGTATTAAACATTTTTTAAATAAATAATGAACTTTGAAATGTTTCCATTTCTTAGACGATATAAGAATATGATTTAAAATATTATTTTAAGCTTGAAAAACGTATTTAAATACTTATAACGGGAATTCAATTATCTACAGCGTATTTATATTTGTTAATATAGGTTTTAGCGAGTTTATAAAAAATGTAAAGCAAACGAGATAGTAAGGAAATTGAAAATATGCTGATGATATTAAAAAAAAATTGATAGAGAAGGTTTATTATTATGTTTTGGAATTTAAAAATAATACTAAGGATAATATGAAATATTAATTTGCATTTCAATGAAGATATAAACGTTATTAAATATTTTAAGTAAAATTCCGTTTATGTTTTTTAAATAATCTAAAAAAAATTGTTTTCACGAAGAAATAATTTAATTCTATAATTAAACACCAGTATGGAAAAAATATTAGGGCTATGAATTCTACAAATATTAAGACATTTAAATTAAATTATTATTTAATACTGGATGAATTTATTTTAATTGATAATATATTTACTATGAAAAATATGTTGATGAAAAAAAAAATATAAAAATGAAATTAAAATAATTTAAAAGGTTTTGGTAAAAGAAAAATAACTATTTAATTGAAAATAATATAACTGATTGTGCAAATTAGTTATTAAATTAGATTATAAGCATATAATAAGTTTCTCATTTTTATTTAATTAATTTATTAGTTGTAATAATATTAGAAAAATTTTAACTGGTTATACGAGTAAATATTTGTTTAGAAATAAATTAGAAATTTGATAAGAAAAAATCAAATAAGATTTTTACAATTACTTTATATACAAAAAATATAAAAAATGTAATACTGTTTTTAAGATAAATCATATATGTTTGATCGGTCTTTAAATGTATCATATAATTTCTACATTTATACGAATACGTATATTTAATCAATTCGGGTAAATGTTGAAATTTAACAAAATATTATGTTTTATCAGAATCAACTCAACCGATTAAACGCTCGAATGATCACAGTAATACGAATACTCACATAAATAGACATACTTCTGCAAACCACTGGTTTGTATTCTCGACGTCATTCAAAATGTAAACATTTATCAAAAGCTTCAAATTGATTTTTGACGTTTGATATCGTTTTCATTTACGAAAGTTTAAAAGTGAAACTAATAGGTTTGAATGTTATAAAATTAGCATATTATTCGAAAAAATGTGTATTTAGTAGAATATTGTTGATTTTTAAAAATATTTTTTTTTTAATATATAACTGAAATTTTTTTGATAAATATTATATTGTTAGTAAATCAATATATGAACTGGTTTTTTTGAAAGTGGTATAAGTCCATTTTTTCATATATTGAGATATTTAAGGGTTTGCATTTGAGTTAATTTAAAAATATTGGCCAACTTTAATCAAATCGAGTGATGTTTTTTACACTATACACCTTTTAAATTTTATTATGAAATAATAATTACTAACATTATTTTACAAAATAAACGATTTTTTAGCTCCACATGGACTTATACCACTTTCAAAAATAACATATTACAAGAAGTAAAAACAAGAGCAAATTTAAGTCCATATTTTTATAGACATAAGCTTTACTGAAATGGATTTTTATGTAAAAAAGTAATAGTTAAAATGAAGACATTTAAATACACGAATAACTAAGTTTATTAAGAGTTTATTTCAGTTATATTAAAAATATAAAAATGAAAATTACTTCGTTAAGATCTTTAAATAAAAAAAAGATATTTTAAACTTGGTTTTCTTTTACACTTAGCATATTGAAATATTTATGGTGAATATATATATAAGGTAATAAACTTATCATATCGTTATATTTCTCTCTTGTTATGCTCCTTGAAGTTTTATAAAGCGGTAACATATTAATTTTTTTGAGGTTTTTTGGTCTTCCCTTTTTTCCAAATAAAAAAATTGTTTTAAATGGAGCATTTTCTTCCATACTAATTTTATAAAACATTTTGTGAGGTTCATTCCTTTTGAACCTCATTAACATATTTTAAGCCAGTTTACAATTTCTCCGTCCGTATTTTTTTCTGTTTGATATTGCCTCTTCTAGAGATTTGGTTGAGACAAAGTCTTCTCTTATCATTTCATACAAAATGAAGCTGTTTTTTCGGCACCTTAACCACATCCTTAACCACAATTAATTATTAATTATTTATTATTAATTTATTTATTATTTATTATTTATTAATTTATTTATTAATTATTAATTTATTTATTAATTATTAATTTATTTATTAATTATTAATTTATTATTAATTATTAATCCTTAACCACATCAGTGCGAGCTTAATATTGCGATTTTGTCCGGTACACATGTCACTGTATGCTATGATAATATCATAGGAATGGACTTATTCCACTTTCAAAAGAAATATTTGTGCGATAGCATTGTACAGCAAAACTGTTTTTGTTTATTTTATATCAAAATAGAACTATATTGAAATTGTGATTGTAACTATAAAGAGAAGGTGTCTATAGCTCATCAAAATTACCGTTAACTTAGTTTTTTTAAAAAGTGGACTTATACCACTTTCAAAAAAAAACAGTTCATATGTAGTTTATTTTTAAATTTGACACTTTTGAATACAGATTTTTCGTTATCAAGTTTTTTTATATTTTTCTGTTATCATTGAATTCGAAATCATTCAAATTAATAAAATGAATTAAATCCCTTATGTAAATAAATGAAAATTAAATAAATAAATGGAATTAATCAAATTAATAAATGTGAATTCGTGATCATTCAAATCAATTAATGGAAAAGTTATTTGAATGATTTTTTTCTAATTGAGAATTAAGATAATTTTTGAAAAAGAATTAATTAAATTAACAACTTTCTTTTTTTTATTAAAATTGATATTTTTTGATACTTATTGAAATTTGAACTAAGGTATTAATATTTATATGTTAAAAAAGAGAAAGTAATTTGTCAACTGTTGATTATTTCCAGAAAGGTTGGTTTTACAACTTTATACAGTACTAGAACCTGCATAATAACAAGATTATTAGTGAAGCGACAAATGTCAACGAAACATTGGCGATTGTTTACTTAAGCTAAAACTGGAGAGAGGTTGTAACGATCACTGATGTTATAATAAATTCATTAGAATTTCAAAATTGACCAAAAAATCAACAAAAATATACTTGAAAAGAAATTGTGACATTTGATAATTTTTCATATATTCAAATATGACCAGATTAATTTTTATTCTTTCTTTATATATAAACAAATAAGTAATGATATTTTTTTTGAGAAGTTTATTTGTCTTTTTCAAGTTTTACTAATGTATTTTTAAAAATAATGTTGTCATCAATAAGGCAGAGATTATCTTTTATCGTTGAGATCTTTTCAGATCAATGATTTGAACATTTCTTTTAAAATCACTTTATACAATTCTTGTGAAATTGTCTTTTTTATACTTTGCTGTCTTAAATTATATATATATATATATATATATATATAAACGTAGATGTGTACAAATGTTAACGCCATGTTCGAATGTCAAAACAAAAACAAACAAGTGGAGTGTAGAAAAAATAACACAATGTCTAGCGAAACAGATTGCGAACTGATTTGTAAAGAATTTTTTTATTACTCCTTATTTTTCACGCCATGCGAATTTGTAAGTCGATGAAAAGAAATATATAAAACATTCTGAACGTAACCATATAAATCAAGTAGCCTGTTATCGTATATCAACACTTGACACAATTTGTTTCTTACACAAGCACGCCATGTTTCTTTCACTAAAGCGAAATTTATTCGGGTTTTATTTCTCATCATATATATATATATATATATATATATATATATATATATATATATACATACATATATACATACATACGTACATAAACATAGTATTATGCTATTTGATGGTTTCAGTCGTTTGTAATTTGCAGAGTGCACCGAGGTACTAAATTATTTGTATTCCACTACGATATCAAAAAAATATAAATTAAATTGCATGCGAATGCACATTTACATCTTATAACGTATAAGCTTTTTTTAATTAGAAACATGTATTGAATTCACAATCGATTTGTTGTATGCATTATGTTTTTTCATATTTTTATTTTTCAGTAGTACAATTCATTCGTTGTTTTTAATTACATTTAAGTTATGACGTGTTTCAATGCAGCATAGTTTCTCTACATATTCATATATATTAGGAGGACCGGAAAGTAATGTCGTTTTTCTACATTAAATTCAAACAGATAAATTTTTACCAAATTTTTATTTTTAATCAATAATGTAATCACCCTCGTTATCAACAACCTTTTGCCATCTAGTGTGCAAAATTTCAATGCCGAATCGATAAAAAGCCACTTAGAAAATATTGTAGCAATCGGAATAAATGGAAATCCGATGGCGCAATATCGGGCGAGTATAGTGGGTGAGGCAATACCTCCCATCCCAATTCATTAATTTTTTCCAGGGTTCGTCTTGCGCAGTGCGGTCTTCTTCTGTTGACAATCGCTGGGCACTTTTCAATTAAAGATTGATTTACCCGATCCAATTGTTCACAGTAAAGGTCTGTATTCACAATTTGTCCAGGTTTCACCACTTCAAAATGAACGACTCCGCGAATACTCCACCAAACACACAAAAGCGCCTTTTTGGGGTGTAAACCTGGCTTAGCTGTACTTCGTGGCGATTCATTCGGAGAGAGTCACTGCCTTTTGCGTTTTGGATTATCATAGAGGACCCATTTTTCATCTCCAGTGATCAAGCGATCAAAAAACGCTTCTGTATTGTACCGCTGAAGCAATAAGTTGCATGTGGTGGATCGGTTAGCTTTGTTTTCTTTGGACAGATTATGCGGGACCCAAACACCTGCTCTGCTTACTTTACCAATCTGCTGCAAATGTTCTTGGATGGTCGACCAAGGTTGGTTAAGAGTGTTTGACAGTTCCTCGATTGTCTGACACGGATTTGCTTCCACTTCCGCCTTTAACATATCATTGTCTAAAGTTGTTGGTCTTCCTGATCGGTACGAGTCGGAAAGATCGAAATTATCGGATTTGAACTTAGAAAACTACCGTTGGCATTTACGAACGTCCAATGGGTTTGGATAAACATCGCAAATGTTTTTGGTAGCAACCGTTACGTTACTACCCTTGTGAAACTCAAAAAGCATACAATGCCAGATATGTACCTCTTCTGGTCATTCATTTCACCATAAATTGCAAAAAAAAAATTAGATTTTAGTTATGACGTGTTTCAATGCAGCATAGTTTCTACACAATGAGCTGATATATATAACGAATATCGACATATATATATATATATATATATATATATATATATATATATATATATATATATATTTCAATTAATGGTTGAAAAATAGAAATGAATAACTAGTATATACATTCATTTAGTATGAAATGGATTCCATTTTGAATTAATTATAATTAAATTTAATAAGTAGTATCATATAGTCGTAGTCGAATGATAAATAGAAAGAATTTCTAAGTAATGTAATCAATTTGAACTGGACTTTATCGAAAGGTAGTATGGATGTAGGTAATCTTTTACTAACAAATCTATTTGGTCTAACACATCGGTTAATACGATCATTTTTCAAGCCATTGTCCTTATCAATTTATTTTGTCACGTATTGATTTAGTTCAAATATCTTACATGTACTTAGTAGATTGCTATCACATAAAATCGAGAAAAACCATTGAAATATAAAATAATTAAATGTTATCTACTTTAACTTATTTTAAATAATTAATGATTTGTTTAATTTGTAATATAATATATGTTAAAATTGGAACCAAACATGTAATTCAATACAACCAGATAAAATAACAGTCTTAGATTGTATTCATATTTGATTTGGGGTTATACGCAGTTGCGAGGCGCAAAAACGACGTTTTTTTAGGAATTTTTTTTAGAAACAGTATTTATTTTGCAATTACAAATTATGGTTATTTGAATAGATCCTACTTTCAAGAATAAAATAACATGTCGATCATAAAAAAATATTGAAGTGCACCGCTCCTGCAGACGATGTCCCGAACGACCTCCAAAAAAAGGCGCTTGGCGGTGATCTCCATATCGGCGGTTTGGATTATTTGAAATCAAAAAATATGGCCAATTCTTTTAAAGGATAGATTAATGCAGCTATTGAACAAAGGAATAATAAAAATTTTCATTTTTGACAAAATGGCGTCTACTTGAAAAAAATTTTTCGTTTTTTACTAAAATTTTCGCTCCAAATTGTTTAAAAAAATAGTAATAATTTTTGTAAACCTTATTCCTTCGTTCAATACCTGAGGAATATATTTGAGAAGATTGTGTGAAAATTTGAGACCGATCGGTTCAGCCATTTCTGAGATATCGAGATCACCGACTATGAAAACACCGTTTTGAGATAAACGCGTTTGAAGTTTCGGAAGTAGTTTACACATAGTTAAAAATTACTTACAAATTCAGGTGTATGTCCGAAAATATTTATCGGATTTACTTCAAATTTTCAGAGAATATACTCAAATATATGTGCATTCCGAAAATGCAATAAAAAATCGATTTTTTGAAATTTCTAACTGCGTATAACCCCTTAATGGAACGGAAATGGATATTTAATTTAAATAAAGCAAGGTAGAATCAATATATTGAAGAGATTGTGAATTTCATTTAATTTATTTATGAGATTTAATAAAAAATGACAAAATTGAAATTAAGGATCAAATTGTTAATACGAGAGTCGTTTGATAAGTATGGTAAAAAAGTAAGAAAAACTAAATTGAAAAATTTAATTAAATTAATTAATTAAATTAAACAATAAATAAATTCAACATACTTATCAAACGACCCTCATATATAAAATTTTTATTAGTGTTCACTAACAGAATATTTTCATTAATGATATAAAAGTCAAATTAATCATATAAAAAGATTGTTTAAACACAAAAGTAGCTATATTTATTACATTGAAATTAGACTACTTATATATGTAAATAAGATATGAAATATTTCATGTCAGGAATTGAAAAAAAATAATTGCATTTTAATGACTTAATTATATTTCATTATATGAGACTACCTATCAATCATTTTTAACAGAAAAAAATAACAGTAAATTGTCTGTTAACTTATGTTAAAATGGATTTATATATTTATGTATATTGTAATTATTTTAATGTTTTCAAATATATATATATATATATATATATATATATATATATATATATATATATATATATATATATAATGCTTATTTGTGAAAATGGCAATTTTATAAACGGTCTAAAATCGATACATGTTTATATTTTTCAATCAAACTTTATCTTTGAATACTTGTATTTTTATCTTTTTGTATAGTTTTTTTTAAAATATATTTCCACCAACTTTCCTATGGTACGACTATATAGTATTCGAACACAGACTAAACCGATATTTAAACTGTCGTGAAAACGTACAATCAATATATAAGTTTTTTTTAAATGCAGACCCAAACAACAAAACTATGTAACCGTATTTCGAAAAACAGTAATAGCTGTATAACTTTATCTATTTGTATTTAATATAAACTGAAAGCGTTATTGAACGTGCTTATTGGACCGACAACTAGTGCCACTTGACATATACTAACTTGACCGGTGACAAACAAAACTTTCTGTACGTTACAACTGCATGTCGCAAAGCTTTTGAAATCAGTTTTTTGTTGTTGTATTGTTAGACTGTTGTTAAATGTAAAGAAAATTCGATGTGTTTGTAAACAAACAACGTGGAAATGAGTTTATGTTTAAGAAGATTACAGAATGGGTAGGATCGTGGTTTTTATTTGATCATATTTGAGAATATTTACGATGTTACTAGAAATATTGTATATAAATATATGTACTTAATTAACCCAGTTACAAAAGAGGGATTTTAAGACTTATTTAATTTATACGCACATATGTGTGTGTGTGTGAATTTTAAAATAATTTTCTGTTTGATATTTGTATAATATTGTATTTGGTTTGAAAAATACTTTTATATATTGTGATTTTATTACCGCTACAAAGTGAATTACCGTACTTCAACATTTTCCCAGCACCGTCTTCAGTCACGTTGACATATTACCTGTAACTTTGTAAATGGAGTGTGCTGATGTACAATGTGATTTACAACTGAGACGAAAATTCAATCAACTTAGTTTGATAGGACTTTACAAGATGTATACCACATAAAGTATACTGAAATATATAATCATGCACTTTATTTGGAACTAACTAAGATGAGAATTTATTTGTTGATTGTGTGTGTGTATACAAAAATGTATACATATTTAATTTTTGTTTCATTGCAATAAATATCAGTATATTTGTAATGACATTTAGTGATTAATATTTATAAGAATATTTATTATAAAAATGAAATTCGATCAAATTTAAAATATTTAATTTCTTTGCTTTTATATCTACACTGTGAAAATATATTAATGTTAAAATAAGTATATCTTTGAAATAATAAGTAAATAAAAAACTAA
This sequence comes from Neoneuromus ignobilis, assembly GCA_029203775.1. NCBI lineage: Eukaryota > Metazoa > Arthropoda > Insecta > Megaloptera > Corydalidae > Neoneuromus > Neoneuromus ignobilis. Next base: position 34,309,076 of record CP092092.1, on the reverse strand, counting down.
AAAAATATATATTTTGTATTCTTTTTATTTTTGAATATATTAAAATTTTATTAGCTATATTTTTTCTAGGATCGTTGTACTGTTTTGAGTTTTTAACGTTCGATAGTAGTTTTAAAACTATTTTCAGGTATTCTTTTAAATTTATATTTTTTGCAGGGTTTACATTTATGAATTTAGAGCCAAAAACGATCATAAGAAATATAAATTCAAGTTAAACATGGTAAATAATATTCTATTTTATTAATTTGAAGGTATGTAAAAAAATAAATAATTTTATGAAGTATTTATTAGAGGAAATCAACTAATCAAGAACTTAAAAATAAGTTCGATTTTTTTTTAAAAAAATACAAACAAGAGAAACAAAGTGTCTATTATAATCCCTAACAATAAACGTCAACGGTGTGTGTTTTTTGAATATCGTACACAAGACAATTGAATTATCGTTCACCTTTTAAACATTAATCATCGTGTATCTTTTTAAAAACGAATAACATTTCCAGAGAATATAATAAATTACGTAGAGCAGTACAACAATCAATTAAAAATGTAAAACGAAGCAACTGGGGTGACAATGGAATTGGAACGATATAAAAAAATCATTTAATGAGGTTATGTCAACATGGCCGACAATTGTTAATCCCCGTGTACGCACTCTAGAGCTGCGTGTATTGTCGTTACTAGCACCGTCTCTCTGTATATACATTATACATGGTAGGCATTTGAGCGACATTTTCGTGTTTATTTGACGGCGAAGTGGAGCCGCCCAGTCGAAAGATGAGCCGAATGAAAGGGAATTGTATAGTGTGAATGACGCGAGCCTATTCATTTACCGGCTGTGTGCCTTTTGTGATTTTCTGATGACATGAAATTATCAGCGGCGTGTCATTTAAATAATTCGTTACTAGCAGAATTCGGGCGTACACGCAGATGGATGGTCGAAGAGGGCGATTTTTTATAGTTACATTTTTCATACGTATTAATTGTATGAAATATCGATTTTTTATTAGATCGTACGATTCGAATTGTGTGAAATATCTGATATTTGAACGAATAAATTATACATTTATTGAAAATATTATATTTCTAGTGATGAAGAATAAATTAATATTTTTTCAAACTAAAAATTACCGATTTTTTATAAATAAATTAATATATTCTAATGAAAAAGTACAATGAGACAATTATGAGAAATTACAAAGAAAAAATTAAAGGTACAGAAAGAAGTTTATGGGAAATTAAATATATATAAAAAATTAGAAAAAATTCCAGTAGTTAATATCCATAAAAATTATGTTAAGAGAATTAATTATATTTTTTAACAATAATAAAGAATTGTAAAATATGTTAAAAATTCCGTATTCCTCTTAAATACATGAGACAATTTTTATCATCGTATTTATTGGAATTTTCCTATGTAAAAGATTAGATTTGTATATATTTTTGTTTATTACAACAAAATAACAAACATTTATATTTTAAATTGAAAAAAATTCGAATCACTCTCTCTATAATACTAGAAGCAACATACTAGTATGGAGTGACATAAATTTAGTTTTAATGAAATTTTTAATAAAAATGTTTAAAAGGTAATAACATTTTATCGTAAAAAGTATATATATATATATATGTTGTAAAGGATACGAGTTCATAACATATTACACTGAACGTTCTGGAAAATATTTCTATTTTAAATTATGTTTATTGTCGAATTTTTAACAGAAATATGTTGCACGAGTATAAAACTGTATTTATTTTTTCCTTTTAATAAAAATAGAACGAATGTTAATGTACAACAATGTTGTTTTATAAAATTATGTCAAGTGTTAAAGTGTTAAAAAAACCAGTTTCATTTTATATAATTAAACGTTTTCGTGTTATACTTTTTTTCCAAATTAAGTGAAAACAATTAAATATGACTGCTTCAACATTCACATGCCAGAGGAAAGTGTATTATTTTTTGTATTGTTCTCTGTATTGTTTTCGTTGTTCAGTTAATTTTTGGAATAAATGTATAACATTAAAGTACATGTTCTGAATATTAACTGAAATATGTTTTATTAACAATTTATACTTATTTTTCATAAATAACATCGAATAAAAAATATTAATCTTGAGATAGTGGATATTTATTGATTTTTTTATATATAGTAAATAGGAGATTTGTGGACAATTACTTAAAATATTTTTTTTATACTTCAATGATTTTTTTATTAAATTTATTTGCAGATGAATTGTTCAGTAATCTATATTAATTATATTGACTATATAAAAATTTCATTTATAATATAAATTTGATTAATTAACGTTACTTTTTAGTTTAATAGTATTTTCCATAAGTTTTGTATTAAACAATAATTATTTTTTTAAAAAAATATTATCGTATTTATTTTATGTTAAAATATACGAAATTATTGTATTTCATAATAAACTATAAACACAGTAAAATGGGTATTAATGAGCAACAATCTTTATTTAATTAAATGTTGCTTTTTTAAAAACTTTTCATTGAAGAAAACAGTGATTTGAAAACATGAGTGAAAACCATCCCAAGTTCAAGTATTTCTATAAAGGGATGAATTTTTGCTAATCTGTTTTTTGTATTTTTTTTCCGGTGACAAACACCCGAAAAATATTTTAATATTTTAATAAAATTAACGAGTTTTTGTTTATTTTTCAAACTTTGCCATATGTTTGTAATATTAAATAATATTTAATTTCTCGTTTAATTGAAAAAGAAGCAATTTATTTTAAAAGTTTGTTGTGTAACATAATTAATTTAGTTGAATATTAATTTGTCGAATTAATTGTCCTTTTATTTTCGTATACTCGATAAAAGTTTTGATTTTGTATGTGAGAATTTGACAGTTATAGGTTATTGATCTATTTTTGGATTTTTCGATTGAAATTGTGTTATTGATTAACGACTGGCTATTATTTTTAAACCACCGTTTCCAAAAATATACATCGTCCGATTGAGGTACTGTCGCAGCACAAACAAATAAAAAAACGTTTCAATTAAATACTCTAATGCAGCAATCAACATGAATAAAACGAAACAATGAGCGGATCATTTGTAATTACCGCCATATTGTTTTGTATCGTATTGTATCCGTTTTAATCTGGTACATTTTCGATTGTACGAGTGACGTTTTTGTAATCTGTTCCTACGTTTGCATTAACAAATAATAAAATCGAAGGGCGAGGATGTTTCCATGTCATCGAAACGTATTGTGCCTAAATGGGACCGAATGACGAGACCACATGGCCTGTCGACCGGCAATATAGACACTGTACGTTCCGTCGAATACTTGTTAATGGGGTTATGTTATCAAATAATTTTGTTGAGTTATAAACTCATTGTTCAGAATTGATAATTTGATTGGAATTCTCGTTTATTTTTCAGCCGAAAATCGCTCGAATACGTACGTGCGTATGTGTAACGAGATAATTACGAAAAATAAATGTTTAAATATAAGCTGTGGGGAGAACATGTGTTCAATTTCGATCGAAAATGAATTATTTTAATCGTTTGTGGTATTTGAATTATTAGAGAGTTATTAGTGAATTGTTTTTTATTTTTTTTTTGATGAAAATATGAATAAAAGAATGAACAGTATGAAACTATTTTTCAATTATGTGTTTAAAGTATGCACAAACAAGACAATAATTATTTATTACAATTGATATGAAAAATAACATTTTGTTAACAATGAAGTATGTAATTTATGTTTAAATAAAAATAAAAATGCATTTCTAACGAAGTGATTTAAAGTGCTTTTATTAACTAAAAATTCCTAGTAATAAACTATAAGAAAACATTTTAACCTTTAAAAAACATTAAATTAAATAATAATTCACATATAAAATATCGTAATTTATAGTTTTTATAGGTTATCTATTTAAATTTGTTTAGCTTTTGGATTATTATAATAGATAATCATGTATACATACATTAAAATAATAGTAGAATTATTATTATATATACTGTTATTGTTATAAATCAATTTTTAATTTTTAATTTATTTACAGTATAGAAATTAGAATACTAAATATTTTTTATTTACTTAAATTGTAATAATTGTAAGGTTATAAACGATTATATTTGAAAAAATAATACCAGATAAAATGTATATTTGTAATTTAATAAAGAAATCAATAAACTATTTGCATTAGAGGAAATAATTACAATCCATAATAAGTAAGTTTTCTGATAATAATAAATAAATAAAAAATGTTTAACACTTTACTCTCTTTGTGAATTTTAAAAAATATGAGATAATTATCTAGTCAAATTTACAGATAAAAATATCTTGTATGTAAAAGTTATATTTATTATTTTTAACTAAACAGTATGCTTCGAAATATGAAGGATAACTTTTAAAATCAAACATTATTCTATAAGAAATCGAAAAATCTAAATAGTTTTGTAAGTAAATTGATGATAAACTAATAAGTATTGAATTGATATAAGAGGAAAGTTTTTCAAAAGATGTTTATTCAGCAGTGGATAGAAAAAAGCCATTGTTACTGCTGCTGATATTTAAATACAGGTGTTTATTTAAACGTGATAGAACTTTAAATTGAATCACTATCGAAAATTCTGTCTAATTTAACAAAAACAATTTTATATAAGATGGCCTAAATGAGATTGAAGGATAATAAAAAATAGTAAGCAAGTAAATGTATGTCTAAAAATCTTTCAGTTTTATTTAAAACACCTATATAATTATTTAATTTCAGTTAAGAATTGTAATTTTAAAAATATATTCAATATGTTAAAAAAATATCCAATTATATACATGAAATGATTTAGTCAACTTGTACAAGTTGTCTGATTTCAAATTTACACACGTATTTCCAACTGATGGCTATTGTTAACAAGACCTTTATACACTTTTTGTGATAATCAAATTGTAATGAAGTGGGTGTTATAATAAAAACACTATTGTATTTATCGATTGTATTGTAGTTTGATGGGACGTGTTAAAAGTATAAGGCTATATATGTCTAAACAACCCTTGTTTTTAAAATGAACTCGGCCATTTAAATTTGATATATTGCATCAAGCTCAGATTATTTTGCACGCACTATATGTGTATACAGTTTGTCCTGTTCATAATTATGTTCATCATTGAAATGTCGATAACGCAGAAAACAAAAACGTCATACACATAACTGAATGTACGGTTATATCGTATAACATATTTTAATGATAGTTATACAAACAGGTTTATAATAACGCGTTCATTATTATTTAAAACACATCATCCTGCCACTAGTTTCCTATATCTATCATACTATTATACTCATTATATGGCAATTGCATTATATTATAAAAAATAATTATTCGAACGATAGACATTTACATTGCTGTAAAATTGCAATTACAAAAAAAATGTTATTTATTTCTAACAAATATTTGTCGTTATAATTATCTAAAAAAGTATTTACTCAAAAAAAAAATCATGCTTTAGAAGAAATATAAATGTTAATACAGATTGGATTTATGTTTGTAACAAAATAGAAAGAAATATGACATATTTTTTTACTGTAACAATTCTTGTGCGCAATTCAAGAAAAATACAAGTGATATTTTTTTGCTTTTCGTATTTTGGAACATTGTCAAAATAAAAGCTCGTCACACTCAACAACTTATGACGAATTTTTTACTCGCTGAAAGATGACATATGATATTAATTCAGAATCACATTCATATTACATTAATAATAAATAGAATTCTTATTGTATTAAAGGTTATATGAATCATCTTAAAAATATTTTTGACATAAAGAGGGTTTGTTATATTAATTTAAACTTCATTTTTGATTAGAAAATCGTTATAAATATTTGAATTTTGTAAAAACTTCAAAAGTAATTGTAAAAAAATCGATTTAAAGTAAATATAGAATTTTCTAATAATCGTTTCAGAAGTTTAAATAGAAATAAAATCAAATGTATTTAATTAATTAGTTATTTTTTTTACTTTTAAGCATATTTTATGGTAATAATGATAGAATACAATTTCACTCACATTACTACCACGACTTCGCTTGACATAGTACATTCCTTTAGTCCAATTTTAGTCATTTTTTCACATAACTGTGGTCAAATTTCATGAATCACACAGTCACTATTCATTTTTAATTCTTCTGTTGTTTGTGTTTTATCAGCATAAACTAATGAAAACTCGTAACCTCACACAAAATAATTCAATGGAGTTATATCACATAATATTGGTGGTTAATTGATGGATCCATTTCGTGAAATAAAGAACTAATTAAACTTTTATTTCAATAAGTTTATTAACATTTTTACAATTTCTAGTGTTGTTAAAGTATTAAACGTTCCATGATAATTTGCCACACTGTACTGAGTTGAAATGTCAACATGAGCTTAAAAAATTAAACATGACTGCCTCTAGCTGTCAAAGTTCTAATATTATTATTGGAAAATCCTATATTTAAATAATTTATTACTTAAAGCAAACATTTTTTAAAATAAAACATTTTTTGTTATTTATTATATTGATAAAAAAATAAATGTATATTGATTTAAAATACAAAATGTTAATGTACTTTTAAATTGTATTAAATATTATTTTTTTAAAAAAATATATTTCCATTTACAGTCTATTAACAGTTTATTTCGTATTCATTTTACAATATAATATATATATATATATATATATATATATATATATATATATATATATTAAGGTTATTTATGCATTTTTTAATAGAACTCATTTAAAAGCAAAAGCATCAACGTATGCGTTAGAATGTAAATAACTGCTTCGTTAGTTGTAATGAAAAATTAATTTATAATTCATACAAAATAGAACGTTTCATTTACGTGTGGGCTTGCATAATAGTAGAAAATATTAATCAATTTTTTGTATGAATAACAGCGTACTGAAAACATTTAATGATCATACGTATGATAATGATAATGACTTAATAGTCGTTATCAAGTATGTATTTACATATCCACTCGAATTGGTTATACAGGAATCAATTTTCATTTACCAATCAATTTTATATCTGTACATAAAACTAGTGGAAAAAATGAATACGTATTTGGAATTTTTATAACGATAATGATTAAGGGAGCGTAAGAATATTTTTTAAACAATTATTAATTATATATATATATATATATATATATATATATATATATCTATATATAAATTCGAAAATTAGTATCTGGTTCGAGATGGAAAAATATCTCTTAGTTTTATATTTATTAAATAGTTGCAATATAATTCACCTTATAAATAATATATTTTTGTCATTAAATTAATAAATTAAATTTTTCAACAAAAAAATTGTGAGCTGATTATTTGAATTTTCTTATATTATATTTTTTATAGTATTTTTTCACAGATAAACATTTACCAAATGATATATAAACAATTAATTTACACAATGTCAAAAATAAGTTGTCATAATATTTAAGTTTTTTTTAAAAAAAACATTATTTGATATTTACCAATGTAGAATTATAGAATAAAAGTTTAAACAAAAGTTCGCAAGTAAAAATTGTAATAAAAAAACTGTCATGTAGAAAAATTGTTTTTATTTCAACGTTTTTTTTTTCTTTTTGATGATTGTTCATATTGGCAATTTCCCTAGAGTAATGTCACGTTTATAATATCAACAAGCTGTCAAGTATACCTCTGTTTCATTACATTGTATATATATATGTGTGTGTGTGTGTGTGTGTGTATATATATATATATATTTATTTGTGTATATCGTTTAGTGTATATAAAGACCATGTAATATATTAAATAGTGAGTCAAAGTTGAAAACGTACCGGTATACATAACGTATAGGTCTCTGTCGCCACTTCTGCCAGCGACATGTTTAGCGGTGTACAGGTACAATAGACCGAACGCTAATTGGAGTCCGCTAGTGAGCAAATGTGCCAAGAAACCAGCACCGCACACGATCCAACCCCATCCACCTTCTGGATAATAATGCGTTCGAATTGCCGCCGTGTCGAGATCACGTCGTCGCAACGCCGGGACATTACGGTGTAGAGATCTCAATTCGCGATCGCATAGCGCCGGCGGATACGTTGATTCCTCATCGTCTGCAATATGGTGTTGGCGTGGCAGCTGACGTGTTTCTGGAACAAACAAACAACATTAAAAAAGAATACTCGTACGCGCATGTGTATATATATATATATATATATATATATATATATATATATATATATATATATATATATAACTCTTGAACGCTTTATAGCGCGGTTATGTCAAAATGATATTTGTCTTCAGGCGATTCTTGAAATCTATAATCTTTTTTTCAATCCGCTATGGAATATACGGGCGTTTCAATAAATATGATAAAAATCTAAACCGGAATATATTATTATGTTGTAATATGATATATATATATATATATATATATATACATATATATATATATATATATATATATAGAGAGAGAGAGAGAGAGAGAGAGACTTTTTCAATAAGCGTTTCAGAAGTTTAAATGAAACAAAAAACAATTAATTAATTAGTTATTTTTTTACACAATTGAATTTTAACCCCAACACCACAATAATTTAGTGATTATTGAACACTTTAAATTATTGTGGTGTTGGGGTTAAAATTCATTTGTGTAAAGTGAATCAGCCACAGTTCCAAAACAATAAATGAATTATTTTTTTTTATTTTTAAGCATATTTTATGGCATTAATGATGGAATACAATTTTATTCATATGACCACTACAACTTCATATCGTGCAAACTATTTTTGGAAAAAATCATTAATCATGGTTCGATAAAGCATTCTATTCACTGTAATATGATCTTCAGCTTCATTTTAAAATTTTCACTAACAGAAGCAATATTAGCCTCACTTCTTGCATTTCTTAATCTAACAGGCACTGTTGTACCATGTAGAGTGTTAAGATATTTTTTTTTCAAAATGAAACAAATAATCCAAAATATAAGATTTAGAAATACTTGTAACTACAAAAAGAATAAAATATAATTAGATTATAGGTTATTTGAAGAAATACATTTAAGAATACTGTACGAATTTGAAATTATTGTATTGTCTATTTCAGTAGATAATTATTCACTTTGTTCGAAACTAATTTAGACAAAGTTATGATAGATTTTTAAAATATCAAAATATATTAAAATTTATGAAATTACAAAATTCGAAATTTTATATTAGTAATTCAGTGTATATTTAAATATTCATTATATGAATTACATAAAAAAATATTTTTTTATAAAATATGTTTGTGTTAAAGAATTTAATAATATATTTTTTTAAAACATTTCATATATTACTTTGAAGTTTTAGCAATGAAATTGTTTGTTAGAAATCTTGCGGTGTTAAGGAGTAAAATTTCTGTCAAAGAAATTAATTGCTGTGCTAAAGGTACTTTGTGATATATATTAATTTGGTGAAATGATTTTTTTTTATATATTTTGTAATTTTTTTTGAATTCAATAATTATTTTGTGTAAACATTTTTAGTATATAAGTGAACATTAAATAGTGCTGAATTAAAAATTGATTAATTTTATATAGAGGTTTAAATATAATTAGCTTAATTGTAAATTGAGTTCAATACACGAGTTTTAACCAGTCAATAATTATTTATTATAGAATAGAAAATATGAGATATTTTAAAAATACTTAATTAGAAAAGTTATATTTAAGTTCCATTGAGAATTGTTTCAGAGATTTTAACCTGTAAAACTAAAAAATCTTAACAAAACTGTTACCAATCACTGATTTGCAATTAGCAGTTGTGGTTTCAACAGAATGTATATAGACTTGAACGTTAAACCACATAAAATGCTTTGTGTTTATTTCAGAAAATAATTGTAGTACGCTACAAAAACTCAGCGAGAAAACTTAACGAACCGAATCGTAATTGTTCTTCAAATATTTCTCGCTAAAAAGGATTTGTTTTCCAATCGTATTGTATGAAATGAAAATATATTTTACTAAAATGGCATACAAAAAAATGTGCTTCATTTTTTATTTGACTACAAACCTAATAAATAACAAGAAAAATCTGATATTCATATATTCAACAGTTTTTATATTCTGTATATTTTCTTAAATCAACATCTTTTAAATATGATTTATGAGTAGTTATTTATGTTGATCGTTTATTTTATTCTTTCATTTTCAATAATCAAAAATTTTATATTATTTTTAATATGACATTAAGCATCTATTTTCATAAAATGATCTTCATTTAATTAAATTATAAGATTTTAAACATGAATTTTATTAAATTTCATTTTTGTGGTTAATAAATTAAATAATAATTACAAATATTGCTACGATATATAAATATACTAATCACTAAGAATTGTATTTTTTATTAAATATATTTTTTAAATATAATTATTATGATATTTAGATTATGAATAAAAAAAGTTTAATCATTTTTTTCTGATGACTTTATTTAGTGTTTCGTATAGAATAATAATAAATGTTAGGACTCTGTAAGTTAATTAACTAGTATTATATACTACTAAATTTAAAAGCACATTCATGTTGGCTAAAAGCTCTATTAGGTTTATCATGTCTTCGCCTTTAAGGATTTAGTTTAGTTCCTTTAGTAGTATATAAGGACTTATAATCGATTTATATAATTGTTTGTATAAAGAAATGATATGAGATTAAATTGGAATCACATGGAATATTAGATTTCAAGATATGTGATAAGCAATTAATTTTTTTATATCATTATTTAAAATTTAATTATTTTATATAGAAAGTAAAAGTAGATTCCTGCATTTACATTTATTATATTTTCTTTCTCACTTGTTCAACCGTAATATAAATTGGGTAAAATTTAGTTTATGAAAATAATATAAAAATATAATTTTATTTCTGAAGTCGATAACAAAAATATATCTTTTACGCACAGTTACAGCGTGGACATTAAGGGGATAATAATACAGTGGTCAGTTTATGGCGTTGTACTGTTTTTGTCATAAAATAATTTTACGTTAGTAATACAGACACGTTCGGGCAGGTCCTGCGTACAATCATACATACATACATACATACATATATATATATATATATATATATATATATAGTACAGTAAAATAGCCAGTGGTCAAATTTTCATCTATAAAATCACAAAAAAAGGTGCTACATTTCTGTTAATTAATAATAATAAAGGTAAAAATATTATTATTCAGTTTTTATAACCTTGATGGTATAAAAAGAAAAAAATAATATATTTTTTTAAATATCAAAATTATTATTATAGAAATATACATTTATACATTTTTGGATATATATATATATATAGATGATGTTTTTTTCTTATCAAACCTTTATCAGTATCACTAGTTTTAATAAAATATGACAAGTTTTATTCCCTATACAACGTATTTGCAAAATTCATTATTCATACAGAATTAATTAAAGAAGTCATTTATATAAGACATTGCATATATATATATATATATATATATATATATATATATGTATATGTACAGAATTTGTGGTATTATCAAGAGAAAAACACATCTGAATTATTTATGATATTATTTTCGCTTTCTTGATTTGAAATGATCATATATGAAATGTCAAGTTTCTAAATATGAATTTGATTAAATGTAAAACAAAAATACGTGCGCAAATAAACAAGGAATCTGTTGAATAAATAATAAAGCACAATAAAAATCGATGTTTCGTATGTCTGAGTTTTGTTATGTTTTTTATTTGTATAAATAAATATTGTTTCGATTTATAAGATATCTTTCAGATTGATTGATTGATTATTTAAGGCTTTTCATAAATATTTCTTATGTCATTATTTAAAAATTATAAATCGAAATGAACGAAATGTCTTTTCGATATAAATAATAATATTTAGAATAAGTATATCATATGTGATTGTTTGTACGAATTTGAATTTAGATGAAATATGTATTATTTAGAATAGAATAATATATATTTTTTAATATTGAACTTTTATTATAAAAATGAAATAGATATAGACAAAATGATGAGAATGATTAAAAAATAAATTGAGGTGAAATAAATCTTGTTTTTTAAAAAATACAACGAAATTAATTACATATGCATTTTTGTTATAATACAGAAAATTATATATACATATATACGAGGGTAGTTTGATAAGTGTGATAAATTTATTTATTGTTTAATTTAATTAAATTTTTCAATTTAGTTTTTTTTACTTTTTTACCATACTTATCAAACGACCTCGTATATATATTTATATGTAAAATTATTGTAGATATTTACTCTGTAGTAAATATTAGAGAAAATGTTTCTGAATTTTATTATTTTAAATCAACACACATGTTGTAAATTGATCTGAAAATAATCTTATAATCTTGTTATGTGATGATTGAGTTATTGATATTGATTAGGAGAAAAATTTAAATTTAAAAATAGTAAATTGTTTACAAATTTTATCCATTATTTTATAAAATTATAATTTTAGTACAAATGTACATATATATATATATATATATATATATATATATATATATATAAAATGCTCATCAAGTCACACACGTAATCTTTTTAGGAATTTTTTTAGAAACAAAATTTATTTTGCAATTACAAATTATGGTTATTTGAATAGATCCTACTTTTAAGAATAAAATAACATGTCGATCAAGTGCACAGTCTTGCACAAACGATATATTATGAATTTATTTGAAATCGAAAAATATGGTCAATACCTTTTAAAGGATATTAATATAATGAAGGAATAATAAAAATTTTGTTTTGACAAAATGTCATACTTGTTCGTTTTTTACTAAAATTTTCGCTCCAAATTGTTTTATTAAAAAAAGTAATAATTTTTGTAAACTTATTCCTTCGTTCAATACCTGAGGAATATATTTGAGAAGATTGTGTGAAATTTGAGACCGATCGGTTCAGCCATTTTTCAGATATCAATATATACTATATTAATTGGCCATATTTTTATATATATAGTTTATAAATTCAATATCCGAAAATATTTATCGGATTTACTTCAAATTTTCAGAGAATATATCAAATATATGTGCATTTAAATGCAAAAAAATCTATTTAAAATTGAAATTAAATAATTGCGTATAATTTCTCTATAAAATTCAGTAATCGTTCTTTAAGTGGCACTTTTTTAATTCATTTTATATTTTTTGTATCTGGTGATAGAAATAATATTAATTACAAAATATATTTCAAATATAATTTTTGTATTTTCCAAAATTATATTTCAATATCTTTTAGAATTTTTTCAAAAAAAATTATGTATATCTTTTTTTTGGTTGGTATTTATATGGTAATCAAAATGACATGTTTTTTATAAAAAAATACTTTTTTAAACATGTTTTTCTTAATTCGTGTTTGTAAGAAGAATAAATAAAGACTATAAACATATTAATTAATTTTGAATCTATAATTATTGAATTATCTACTGTTTTTAATACATTGTTTTATTTCAATTAATACATTTTAGAATTAAAAAAATAATTTGGTAGATAGTAACGTTAGTTTTTGTATAAACTTACTTTCGATTAAATAAAAATTGAAATAGAGACTTTTACTTGAATATTGTGACAGTGTACGGGATTCAGTTTCTTTTACGAAAATACGTGACACTGAACGTATACAAAGAGAAAAAAAACTTTTTGTATTGAACACTGACATTTCAAACTTGACAGCTTTAGAAATGTTGAAACAACCGGTGTAAGTTTTTAGAGAAAAAGATCAAAACATAAATAGTTTATTTATGTTTTTTTAAAAAAACATATGTAATTCAATTAAATTAATTTTGTTTTCTTATTGATAAATTAACTAAGTATTTTAATTAGAGTAAGAAAATATATATTTTTTTCAAAAAGATTATATATATATATATATGTATATGGGGTGATCTAGAATAGTCATTTGGCGAGCAATCAAAGTGCAGATTGAGGCTATACGTCTTTATTTACTTCCGCTAACATTAATTATATATCTTGAACTCATTGAGTCGATCGTAAATACAGACATACATTTTGAGTACATGTCCACGAAATTGCTAAGCTGTCGACATGATGAGAACAAACATAAACAGTGGCGTTATAGGCGACGGAATCGGGATAAACATGATCACTAGACAACATTTGGCCGCAGAAGGTTTACTGCCTACTGTGTCGATAATATCCGTAGCCGATGTTACCGACCAAAACATCGAAGCCTCCATAACAATTCGCCGATAGTGATCGTTTTTATATATCGGTAAATTTGTTTGAGAAGTCTATTTGGCGTTACGACAAGAAAGGTTGACTCGGACATGGAACAAAAACTCGTAATATATTTACATACGGTATGCTAAATATCTGCAAATGTATAGGAGGACAAAATAATTGTTCATATATAGCTTAGAATGTAATTAAAAAAGCATATGGAAATTTCATAATTTATTAAAAAAAACGATTGTTTAATACATGCAAAAACTTTTTTTTAATTGTAATTATAATATTATGAACCATACATATCAATGAGTTAAAAATAATAATTTAATGATTTTCAAAATATGTTTAATAACTAAAAATATTCATTAAATGAAGTTTATATCAAAAATCAATATAAGACTAATGCTTATAATAAGAATCAAGAGAAAAATAATTTAGAAAAGAAACGGGAAACCTATTTGAGCTTGAAATAACATAAATTCTTTTTATTGTTCTCCATTAGACTTATATAGTAAACCATTAGTTTCAATTAGCACTCAAATTTATTTTAATCCAATTTCTAATTTTCTTCCATATAACTGAAACAATTTCAGACAGTTCCTCTTTGTAGATTTTTAAACAAGTTTATATAATATATTGTGAGCTTGAAAAGATTCTTGAAAGTTATTTTGAACTTTATATTTTTTAATTTAAATTTGATGTTTTTTTTAAACTATTTGTTATTTATATGTTAGTATTTTATTATATTAATGTGTTTTAAAATTAATTTATTAAAATGAAAAGAAATTATTTATTTCAATTTGTCTATGTATACAACTGTATATATATACATATATGGATATATGTGTTTAAAAATAATTAATTTTCTAATTTTTTAGAAATAGGTGATTTATATTACCAAAGTTATTAATTATTCTTGTAATATTATATTTTTGTACAAAGTATTTTTTGAAAAAAATGTTTTTAATTTTTTAAATAATAATATAAATCACTCACTAGAATACTATAATAACTTATAAATTCAATTTTTGTTTCATTTCTATAAATAATTAAGTATTAATAAAATTAATAATATCATATATATATATATATATATATATAATTTTTAATCCAAACAAAAATGGATGTACGCAAACATTTTTATAACTCGTCCATAAATACTGTATTTTATTTTTTTTTTATTGGCAATAAATACTGAATTTACACACTGTCTATATAATCTTCTTTCGAAGTATTGATGTGCTCTCAAGAGGCGTGAGATGCTTTTAATGCCAGATAATGTGCCAGTTTTATTAACGTAACGAATGAGTTGTTAAAAACACCAAGAAGTGTTTCCAAATCTTTAAAACGTGTATCGCTCGTATATATTTTTTTGGGTTTAATGATTTCAATTTAAAGAACGATAGCGGAAATACTATTCGGTCTGATATAAAAATTTATTTGATTCATATAACGTTTCTTTAATTGATAAAAATTATTTTACTAATATAAACATTAATTATATAAATTATAAAAAAAATAATTTACATTTAAGTATGAAATCTATTATATATATATATATATATATATATATATATATATATATATATATATATATACGTACATGTATGTA
>CP092092.1:34258255-34288255 GCA_029203775.1 Neoneuromus ignobilis | reverse complement strand
GACACAAATAACTAGAGATTGGTGCACTTTATTACATAAGACAAAAGAATGGCCGGAGGCGATGAAGATACGCGCTCGTTTTAATTCTTGCCGTTTTGATATTGTTGTCATGTAAATCGTTGGCAGGTTTAATAAAAAACGATATTCTCGTACGAATTTTGCTATGGGCGACACGATTTTATAACATTATGCTTATATATGTATCGGGCCAAAGGTTTATTTCAGAATTTGATTTGTCTCCTCATTATTTTTACAGTTTTATCTTATGTTATTATTTGAGATTATGATTATCTAAATATTGCACATGGTACATTACACACACACACACACACACACACACACACATATATATATATATATATATATATATATATATATATATAATTTTCATCAACATCACCCTCTTTCAATACCCTAATGAAAGAATACTTTTTCCAAAACAATCTCTTTCCACCTCCAACAATTCAATGCTTTTTCTTTCGTTTTATATCCACAAATTTTCTCATGTCTCTATCTCATCTATCCATTTATCTATTCTTGGATCTTTTTTATAGCTCTGCTTTTTCAATTCAATTTTAAAGTTGTTACAAAATCCATGATTTCGATTTTTTTTCGAATTCACTTATTTTTCTTTTCGTCTCTACGTTTTATTCCTAATATGTATCATTTCATATGCCCTAGTGTCGTTTGGAACAGATTAATTATTCTGTGAATTTTGACTCATGTTCTATTAACATAAGTGAAAACAAGTAGGATGTATTGATCAAAAATTATTTTCATTACCAGAAAAATTGTGATTTAATGATATAAGAATTCTTTAAATTAACACTAATCAATTTTTATTTTCATATTTATTTCATCTATAAATGTTCCTTTTGTGTTATCAACTTATACTAAATATAAGGTGGTCTAAATTAGATTTAAGGATAGTGAATGATAGTAGGTTTATACATATTTGTCAAAACTCTTCAGTCTCATTTTGATAATTCTATATATAGTGTTTAATTTTTTTATTTATATTTTTTAATTTGATTTTTTTCCTGCAACTTTTTTTATACAAATTTTCTCTCACTGTAGTTTATCATAAGGTTGATTTTTTATTTATTTTGTCTAATTTTTCTAATTCTCTTTTAAATTATATATATATATATATATATATATATATATATATATATATATATATATAAATAAGATTATGCATATGATTTTGATGATAATATAGGTTTAATATCATTATTTACTCCTTAACATTTGAAATATATAAATGTATAATTAAATTAGATATTGAATTCATTTACAATTTACGAACTAATGAATACATTTCGATATTTTAGAATTTATATCAAAACGTTCCCTAAATAATTACTACACGGTTTATAACTTTTTAACGTTAATTATAATTGCAAATCGATTGATTTTAATCAAAATTTGATAACATTTATATACTAATTATCGATACGAAGTCTTATTTAATGCAAACGTTCGAAAAATTGAAAATAATAAATTTCGAATTAAAATTTAATCGACATTAATTCGTCACTTGGTTCTTTAATTAGATTTCAAATTTATATTAAATTTAATATAAATGTTGGTTGTATGAAATCAAATACGTAATAAAATTCAAACCTTAAAAAAGCATAAATAGTACTTGAATTTTATTGTATTCGTATTTACTTTCCAAAATATATAACAGTATTTCAATATATGTTTAATATAATATCTTTTTAATGATATTATTAAAATAACTGGTAAACTGTAAATAAATTTAGAATTAATATTAGTTAAGACACTTGTAAAATTATATTCAGTTTAATAAAAACCATAAAAATATTACCAGATTGATTAGTAATTTCATATAATAAAATATTAGATTATTGAAAAGTACAGATATTTTAGTTTGGTCAAATATTCTAGTCGATAGACTTTAAGTTTATTAACACTGGTTTATTTAAATTTCAAGTTTACTACCGACCTTACTTCATTTACATAACAAATTGTACTAACAAAAGTAAGTTATCCCTTGACTGGACCAAAATCCTTTACAACATAGTTTATTGTCTTAAGGAGTAGAATATATTACCCTTTGAACCTTTACGTATAAAAAAAATAATCTGTTGAATTAATCAACAACAACAAAACATTTTATAAAAGTGTTTGATAACTATTTATTATCAATAGATATTTAGAGGATATAGATTTAGAAAAATATCTTAGTCATTGCAATTCTGATTTGCCAAAAATTAACAATAGGTTATTTTTAATTTTTTTTTAAAAAATGATGTATATTTTAAAGTAATTAATAAAAATTTGAATTAATAACTACAATAAATCAGTTTTAAAAATATAACAAATAAATTATATATATGTATATATAAATGTGACCTTAATAAGATTGAATAGTTTAGAGATGTATTTACTTTTTGATTTTTCTTTTCTATCCCTCCGTTTCAATTTGGGGCACTTTTCTTTAACAACGATTCTAAAATTGTATATATATTAATAAATCATACAATAACAATTAATATAATTTAATAAAAAAGCTATATGGTTTAATCGATGATATTTCAATATTCTGTTAATATATTATATATAATTATTTGATATTTTTATAAAACTTTTTACTGAACTAATTTAACTTGTCTGTAGTAAAATGGTATGAAAAATATATTTTAAATGTTCAGTAGAAAATTTAAATTTCTAACTTTTATTAATGTTACTGAATTATACAATATTCACTAAAAAATATTGTTTATAAAAGAAGCACAAAACGAAATTTGATTAAATAGATATTATATTTAAAAATCTCAAAATTATACGTCTATAAAATTATTTATATAATATATAGGTCATCCAAATGTGACGCCTACACTGCCTATACATATACTTCTTTTTAATAAAACACAAATATAGGCGTTACATTTGGATGACCCTATATATATATATATATATATATATATATATATATATATATATATATATATATATAGATATTTGCATATTTATACACATTGGTGAACTCTATTGTTACATTTTCAAAATGTATGAATAAGTTTATTTTGTTGTTTGTAAAACAAACAATTGTGTTCTTCACTAAGTTTATTGTAATTATTTATATTATTTTTAATGATATGAGTTGTATTTTACATTTGAAAATGTAAAAGTTCTCTTTTTAATCCAACTTTTCATATTTAATATTTATTATAAAATGGTTTATATAAAATATTTTTAAAAAAACATTTCATTATATTTAGTATTCTTTGTAATATATTAACGAATTTTAAATATTATTCCGTTAAGATAATCAAAACTTTAATGAGTTTTCAAATATTCAATTCATTTATAATAATAATACATTCAATTTCCAAATTGAATTTTATTTCGAATCGAACAAAAAGAAAAAAAAACACAAATCTCTACATTTCGTAGTCAGACATGGTTACAACAAAAAAGGCAGGCTAAAAACAAGTCTCAAAGTTTAATTTTAGATTCAGTGTAAAAAAAGCACGAAGTTTAGTAATGATTCAACACTCGCATCAATTCAATCCGTGTCTAGACGTAGCCGTTTAATAAAAAAGAGCACACTCACACGTTCGTACAGTATTAAGATTTTTATACAGAGTTTAACTGAAAAAAATACTATTTCAATTGAACATGATTCACTAAATATATCTCTATGCAGAAGGTCGGGAATCAATTCCTGATGGATTCGAAGTGAGTCGCGGTGGAGTACGAGACGAGATTTCTTTTTAAACGACTCTATTTTCCTTTTATGAAACCGATTTTTTTGCCGTCTTCTTCGTTCGTTTTATATCGCTTACCGAGCAAGTTGTATCGTTGCGAAAGGGTTATATAACTGTACATGAGCTTAAAAGGAAAATCTGATACAAGAATAACGAATTAGTATTTGGTTTTTGTGTAGCAGCAGGTTAATGCCGTTTAAATCTTTTACGTACAATAGAGGCGAGTGAAAATTTATTGTACGGATGTGTATATAGGTTCTAGATAGACTTTTGAGCATTTATTTGATCTTATCAAAAGTTTTACACATTTTCATAATAAATATATTTACACACACACATAAGTATATTTATATACTTATATATATATATATATATATATATATATATATATATATATATATATATGCATGTGTGTACTTTTATAACATAATAAAAGTAAAAATCAAAAAATTATTTTATTTATTATTGCATATAAATGAAAAAATAAAAAATATTACTGTTAAATGCTATAAAATTATTATAAACAAGCAATGTTAAAATAATACTGTAAGATATTTCTCTTCGAAGATTTAATTCGCCGAAGTTTACAATTTTTATCTTATTAGTGTAAAAAGTTTAATTGATGAAGACTGGAATAATTAAGATTTAAATCTGAATCAAATTAAGCTAAAGATAACAACATAGAAAGTTCGAAGGAAGATTTTATTAAATCAGTTAAATATGTTACTAAAAACAGTCTAAAAAAGAATTACTTTAAAGATAAAGAATGTTTCCATAAGTAAATAAATTATTTCTCTAAAAAACAGTTTGAAAAAAAATCAATTTTCTTATTATGAAATCTAAATACAATTGTAAAATAAAACTAAGTAATGTTTAATAATTATTTTTTCTATATAATACTATTGTAATAAAAATATTGTAAGTTTCTATGCATACAGAATATTCCATTAATTGGTAAATGTTATTCCAAGAAAATATCATGGGATAAAGATTTAATGTAAAAGTACGAATAAAAAAAGTAATTATTATTTTTAATTTTTGATTTTTCATATAATTTCGAAAATTAATATTCTGAATGAATAAATATATCTTACTGTTTTTTATATCTAAATAAATAATTTAGTATTTGATGTGAAATTCGTATAACACGATTTTCTCATTTTTATATTTCTATGGAATTTAAATTTTATTTTAATGAATATATACTATTATATATATATATATATATATATATATATATAAGTGTGTGTGTGTGTTAAATTTAAGATTTATCTCTGGTATAATAAATACACAGTAATTAATTTTATCATTTTTTTGTAAACATTATATTAATTCGTATTATTTATAATTAATAGATATATAAATTATTCAACATCAACGATTGATAAGATTTTGTTTAATTTTATGTTAAAGCACGATTTTGTTGTATATGATTTTGTATTTGTTCTATGAATAGTATCCATATTTGTTCGCCAAACAGCTTCTCTAAAGCTTTAAAGATTATCACACAATTAAATCAAATCCATTTGATGATATTAAACATGTGTTACATGCATAATACATCAGATATTATATCAGGTATTATGTTATCAAACGATAATTTTGTCTGTTGTATAATTATAATTACATTTAAATTGAATTGGCAAAAATTGTCAAAAAAAAATTTGTATACCGTTTAATATACTGATTTTTTAGACAATCATTTTGATACTAGGAAGAATTATAACTAGTATATTTATTAAAAAAATAATTAAATATATTTTTAAATACTCATATTTTTATTTGGTTCTTTCTTTACTATTTTTTGGATTAATGAGATTATATTATATTTACTAATAAATACAAAAAAATGTTAATTTCGGAAAAAAATCTGTAATAAATTAGTTATTCAATTTGTTAAAGCTCGATACTACTTTTCCTTTTATTACGATCCTGAAAATATATTTCAAATATTCGCCCTTGTTAAAAACAAATTTGTAGTATAAATATAGGACCATGTGTACCGTATAGGAAATCAACGATCCGGTTGTTTTTCGTAGAAACCTGTATGCGAAGTCCTTCGACTGTAAAGGAATCTGTGTCTGTTTGGATAAACAATGGCTACTTTCACGTATGTACACGTACGTGTTCAAGAGATAGAGATACATCGACAAAACCATAATTCTCTTTATTTGAACTGAACGTTATAAATGGTTAGATAAATTATATTGAATGTTTTCCAAACGAAAAACGATTTCGACGTCGCATTTCCCGTGAAATTCCTCAGGGAAAATTTCAAGTCGATGCGAGGATATCTCATCGGGATTATATAAGATTCGCTTTTTTTATAAGACAAGTTTTATGACTTCCGTCAAGTGACCGGATTACGTACATACTATCTCGCTTCGTACGATCTCATTTTCTCTCTCTTTCGTCATAAATACATACATATATATATATACACATACATACATACATAAATGAGTATATACATACATGATGTCATAGTTCTTTCACGTTGATTTTTTACAACACTACTGAGAATTATTACTTTTTTGAGACGTTATTTAAAATATGCGCCAGGATAATCCTGACAAACTTTATAAAATTTTTTGTTCCTTCTTAACACGTTAGCTTGATTTAAATATTTCATGTTTTAAGTACTAGTAGATAATTTAAACTATTATAATATATATATATATATATATATATATATATATATATATATATATATAATTGAAAATATTAAAAAAATTGAATTTATTATTTTTTCTAGAGTACATTTTTTTGAAATTGCAATTTAATTCCAATATGCATTTCCTATTTTTTAGGAATTATTTTAATTAGTTAAATAATAAAGTTCAGTGTCACTTAAATATAAAATGATGTCTAAAACAAATCAGGAATTCGAATTGTATTTTGTATATGATTTTTTTAATAAATCAAAATTATATAATAGTAGTGTTATATGAATAAAAAGTAAATAACTATTTCAATAGATAAGTAAATATAATAAAAACTAATTATAAGTGATTTGATTGAAATATAAAAATAACTCCTTTATTAATCAAACAATATCTGTCAAAAGATATATAGAAATCTAGTTAACAATATTACAATTTCCTTTACGAGCGAAATATAGTAAAAGAAAACATCACGTACGATTTATTTGTTTAATATATAACGAAAACATTTGTCTGAGATATAATATCTTTTCGATACGATCTTCTTCGAGAGAGAAATCACCACGCAAAGATCCGGGCATAATAAAAAATATTGATACATTTATCATAAATATATTCATAAGTATATATATGTATATGTTTCTTGTATTTCAAAACAAACAAACTTTATACCAAATCCATATCGTTCGGTTTTACATCGCGAAAAAATACACCTTTCGCTATATGACGAAAATATAATCTCTCACATTCTTACCGTTGTTTATATTTTTAACAAGTAAAATACGGGAAATGTGGAACAATATTCAAAAACCAGATATACATATATTATACTTGTTATACATTGTTTCGTTTCAAGCAAAGAATAACTTTATTTTTTTTCTTTCGTGTTTCATTTTACGCATACACAAACACACACATATACATACACATCATATATTCATGTATGCATATATAATATTAAGGTGATTACAAAAAATTTATTTTATTTTTTTAAAAAACGATTATTTGTAAACAAAATAATTTATTTAAGGAGGTATTCTAGTCTAGAATTTCGAAAATATCGATTTTTTTGCATATTTTCAAAGTTTAGACCTTTAAGAATATATCCTTAAGAGAATTTTTCGAAATTTGAATTATTTTCGGAGTTATAGCTATTTTTGTGACGCGCCAACCAATCTGGTCTAGCCGGAACGAATCAACTTTAAACGCGTTTTTCTCGAAACTACTTTTTTCGACACGATTGACGTGATATTTCAAGTTTTAAGGGACCGATATACTTGAAATTTGGTACAGAGCTTCTCAATATAACATCGATTTCTCCTGCCTAGGATTTTTTTAAAAAATTGTTTTTTACTATTTTTAAAAAAATTTGAAAGTTAAAAAAATAGGGCAAAAAATGACTGTTTTTTCACAATGTCTCCATTTTGCGAAATTTCTTTTTTTAAATTTCCCTAGGCGGGGATACTACTACAACCTTCTTTTTCAATAATTTCAAAATTTTGTTGTTTCAGATGACCGGAAGGGTTAGAACCACGTCAACCAGGAGACACCTTTTTTTTCGAACTTCCATTTTGTCAGTCTGTACCTTTTTCAATTTTGAATTTTTTGTTTTTAATAATACTTTTTTACACTCTTAAAATGTCAATAAATAACTGATAAAAATGGATAGTAAAAATATTTGTTGGTTTTTTTTTATAGCGCCCGAAAAACACCTAAAATTCGTGCGTCTAGACTAGAATACCTCCTTAATCAATTAATACAGTGTTTCCAACGTTTTTAAAAAATATTTTGATATTAATCGTATATTTTTATTACCAAGGGGCTTCTTCCTCTACTTGCTTCTCTTGTCGACTCTCAAATTTGCTGCTATTTAACAATGTAAATAAATTTAGAAAAATAAAACATTTAGAAAGCTTTAATAATGATTATGTGTAGATGATGTATATTATAATATATATATACATATATATATATATATATATATATATATATATAAATATATATATGATGAATAATAGCAATGCAATTAAAATTTATTTTATCTGAAAATCTGTCCGAAAAATCTGCCTGAAAATCTATCTTTTTCCATATTTTTAAATTTTAATATTTCATAAAATGTGTGTTTTGGTAATTGTAGGAAAAGTTTGGAAACAAAATTTTAACATTAATGTATAAGCGGAGGCAGATGTGGAAAATCATTTTTTAAAACAGAAAGATATAAATACAGTTGTAATGTAGAAAAATTAAATTATTTACTTTTATATTGTGTTGTAACGATTGGAAACGATGATAATTTAATGGAGATATTTTTAGAGAATATAAAGGTGAATAAAAATGATCAAACACAATCATTAGTTATAAATCAAAACTAAATGATTTAAATTAAGTTATTTTTATTTAAATCTGAATTTATATTATTTAATATGATTTTATATAACTTAAAAAGTACATAGGAGATTGTAACTATTTTCTATGGCATTTTTACGTTGTGGATAAAATAATACCGCAGAAAAAAGTGATAAAAGGGAAATGAAATACTATCGTCGAATAAATAGGCAAACACTTAAACGTAGTATCTGATCAAAAATGGACGTGTGTAAAAAGTGACGGGTTTGATGAAGTCTTTATTCACCAATCCACTTGGCCAGTGTGGTGTTTTATTGGCTAAAATCTATAAATGGATATTAGAGAAACCTATAGCCAAAGGGTAGAAAATGAATAACAAAAGAAAAGAGAAAAAGGTTTACGAGAAAAGTTCACTTTTACTGTAACCACATAGATTTAGCAGTTTTACGAGAAAATGAAATCGCGTGACATTAAATTATTTCACATAGAGTATTAATTCGAGAGTACTAATTAATACATGAATTACTTTTTGTTATTTCTGAGAATAAAAGAAAAATCGTTTAATTAAGTTGTATTAGTAGTTCGATAGTATTATATTAGAAGTAAAATTGAATTACTGTATAAATAATATCCGTCAATGAATAAAAACGAGATAAAAGTTTTGAATTAATTATCTTAAATCAAATCGAATTGAATTATTCGAAAGAACACACGATTCTATTAATCTTTTTCTACGAAACTTTTCCATGACATTCGATCTCAGTTTTTCATTTTTACTGGCTCCTATTTTAATAGTTCGTAAAATATAGCACTGGTCTGATACTAAAACAAGCTACCTAAAACTTACTAAACTTTATACTCGTCTATAAAAACAGACGCGCACACATAAAGAACGAATAAAACAACATCAATCAATCTTCAGCTATCTACATTGACTGTACAGAATCTCTACAATTTTCAATCACTGTTAGAAAATGCACATTTCTCCAAATATATATATATATATATATATAAATATCAGTGTATGAGTATTCTTATACGAGTTCTTCTTCGTTGAACGTCAACAATCCGTAACGTGGAGACCATAAATCTTAGAGCGTCCGGCACGAGTGTGAAGTGAACAACACAGCAAGTTCTTCATCATGTCATGACAGTCGTACCAATGGTATTATTCATTTGACGTGTCGGTCGCGCGTGTTCTTTCCTTCGTCGACCATTTTGTGGCAGGTATGACCGTCGGCCATGACAGTTATGTCTGAACGATTGCTAATAAAATGGATGATGAATAAGTGGTCTTTGTAGTGAACTCGTTTATATTGCCTGCCATTCGTTTCATGTTTTTTTCTTCCCAAAATATATTGTTCTTTTCTAAAAATTACATATATATATATATATATATATATATATATATATATATAAAATATTGATTTTATATTAAAGTAGATATAATTTTTGTTAAATGCCAACGTTTAATACTCACATTGCTGACATAAACATAAATAGATTTATGTACATATTTTGAATGGAATGAAACTTCGTTGGTTTTATGACATATGCACGTATTTATTACTAATATTGCGTAATTAATTTTTCATGTTTATAATGGTAGCAAATAAATCGTTAATTATATTCAATAAAGTGTAATTGTGTACATTAATTTGAAATAAAGTTTGATGGAAATAAAAAAGGAAAATAAATTTACTGAATATGAGTAGGTTAACAATGTTTTCAGATAACTAAATATCGTTTTGTAAAAGTAAAAGTTTAGAAAATTCATATTAATAGATTAATGAATTTCGTTTTTTTTTAAAAATGAAAACAATATTAATAAATATATTAAGGGGGTATTCTAGTCTAGAATTTCGAAAAAAATCGATTTTTTTGCATATTTTCAAATTTTAAACCTTTAAGAATATGTTTTAAAGAGGATTTTTCGAAATTCGAATTATTTTCGGTGTTATAGCTATTTTTGTGACGCGCCAACCAATCCGGTCTGACCGGAACGAATTAACTTTAAACGCGTTTTTCTCGAAACTACTTTTTTCGACACGGTTGACATGATATCTCAAGTTCTAATATACCAATTTACTTGAAATTTGGTACAGAGCTTCTCAATAACACATTGATTGTCCCCGCTTAGGATTTTTTTAAAATTTTGTTTTTTACTATTTTTAAAAAAATCCTAAAGTTGAAAAAATAGGGCAAAAAAAATAAATATTTTTTCACACTACCACCATTTTTTGAAATTTTTTTTTTTAAATTTCCCTAGGCGGGGATACTACTACAACCTTTTTTTTAATAATTTTAAAAAAATTTGTTTCAGATGACCGGAAGGGTTGGAACCACGTCAACCAGAAGACACCTTTTTTTTCGAGTCCCCACTTTGCCAGCCTCTACCTTTTTCAATTTTGAATTTTTTGTTTTTAATAATACTTTTTTATACTCTTAAAATGTCAATAAATAACTGATAAAACATGGATAGTAAAAATATTTCTTGTTTTTTTTATAGCGCCCGAAAAAACATCTAAAATTCGTGCGTCTAGACTAGAATACCCCCTTAAAGTAATATAAAGTAGTCTAAATGACACTAAAGTATAGTCAATAATATTATGCAAGTAAATATATGTTTAAATTTTCAGTTTCATTTATACCACCCTATATATTTTTTAAAAAATAATTTAATTACACAATGAAAAATTAATTAAGTTCATCTAAAAGAAACTTTTCTTTTTATTAATTTAGAATAGATTGAATAATTAAGTATATTTTTCATTTTTAAAAATAATGAATTGATTAAAAATCAGTGTAATTTAATTTTTTGATAAAAAATCAATTTATATTTTTAAAAATACAAAAATTGAACTTATATTGAAATTATTTTGAGCACATTTAGATTTTAATTTCAAAATGGATTTTTAAAAAATTGAATTGAATCTTATTCTTAAGTTTTTATGCAAAATTTAAAATTTGAAATGTATATAGTATGTCAATTAAAAACATGACTGATTATATAAAAAAAAATATTTTAAAAACATAGAAATCACTTTTTTCTTAAATTAATGTGTATGTAAATAATTCTAAACGATATTTAAGTATTATTTTTATGAATCAAATCAATGATAATCACTAAAATTATTGTAGTACTAAAATTTATTCGATGCTTTGAAAATAAATTAAACGTACTGTGCTTATTTCTATAATTTAGATGATCTTTTCTTGAAAATAATGTAGTTAGGAACAACAACGATCTACTGAACCGAAAAAAATTAACTTAGTGCAGTATGTTCATTTATCTAATAATTCCTTTTGTTGCCCTTAACAAAACAGTAAGTAGACAGAAAATACGTATGCATTCACATACACGTACGTATGTAAATTGGGTATTGGGCTGCACCAACGTCAGGCCCGAGTACACACAACCAATTAGATTTTAAACAATTCGGATTATTTCTCGTACGGGTCTACGCGGTGGTTTTCTGTGGCGAACGTCGGCAAAATTAGAAAGTTGGTATGCCTGTGCTGCAGATAAAGTTAAGAGCACCGCATCTACAACGCTTGGGCATAATTTAATAATGAATGATTTCATTAATGTGAAATTATGCGTGAATTACTTTATCAATATGAATTATTTATTGTTAGTATTTATTTTTCATTCGAGTAATATAGATAGTATTAAGTTTTGTACATAAATACAACAAATCTATTCGGTTCTGATTTCAAATCAATTTTTATTAATGATTTATATTCAATTAATTCTGTTTAGAATCAATTATTTTGTTTCACAAGATTATTTTTAAAAAAATATTTGATGAATGAAAATTATGATTCTTTAAATATATATTAAAAAAAAAGTATAAAATACAAAGAAATTTCTAAATTACATTTTGTTACAAAATAGTTCATAACAGAATTTTTTACTATAAAAACATAATAAGGGAAATTTATTGGCAGTGAAATAACAAAGCAAATATTACAAAGAATCTAAAGCTCTTATTGTATTTTAATTTATAAAATTGTTTATGTTAAGAATGTTGGTACATTATGAATTTACTTTGAGTATTATACATTGAAAATGTTTTATTGTAGTTTATGTAATATTAATTTATATATTTATGAGAAAAAGGGCTTTCAAATTTATACTTTTTAAAATAAATTGATTTTAAGTAGGTACTATATTATGTTGGATTTAACGTTGAAAAATTTATAATACTTAGTCGATTATATTATATTTTTATATTTATTTAAGTATGAATCTAGAAAATTTATAATTATACATATATATATATATATATATAAGTATAATCGAGATCAATAACACAAGAAATACATTTATGGATGAAGTCAAGAGAAGAATAAAAGTGGGATGATGACAATTTGAAAAAATTATTATATTATAAAGTCAAATATTCCTCAATCTAAAAAAATGTTTTTCTCTAATGCATCTTACTTACTGTCATTTATAATAGTGAAATGTGGATTTAAAATGTCAGATTATTTTAAGAACTCAATATAATATAGAGAATTATAGAAAGATGATTATTTGAAATAATATATAGAGAGAAAAAAATAAACGAGTAGATTTGAAGAACTAAAGTTATGATTATTATTAAAAAGAAATCTATAGATAGATGGGATATCAATGTAAAAAAATTATGGAAAGAAATGCAATGATATTTTTAATATTCATTTTAATAACTGAAATTAATCGAAAATTTATTTTGATGACAATTACTATAATTTTGAATTTGTGATATTTTTTTTTTGGCACGAAAAAAAGTTTAACTAAAACTGTTCACACGAACATATATCAACCTACTGAGTCAATATTGTAGATTAATTGTTGTAACAGCTGTGCATATAATTCTACACGATTACTTGTAAGATTTTGGTAAGTTTATACGCTTTAGGTACCTCACGAGCTGATTTATGCTTATAGAGAAATTTAATAGTAGATTAGAGGTTTCTTATGATAAATAATTACCATGAAATGAGATAAAAAGCTTGTTATACTTTTTTCATACATTTTAGATTTTATTATTTTAATATCATTTTACTATTTTTTTAAAACCTAATAATAATTTATATTTAACAAATAATTAAAAGTATTAGATTTTAAAATGAATTAAGTTTTAGTAGTTAAATGAAAACTATTAAATACGTAGTTACTTCTTCATAAAAACAATTTTAATTTCTTTTAAATTTTACTGCTACTATTTAGTGTAAATAATAAAATGAATTAGATGTTTTATTGTCGACATTTAAAGATTTGATTAGTATTGTTCAGAAATTTTCAACAAGATAATAAAACATATTTTATCTTATATATATATATATATTCTAATTAATAATATAATAATGACATTATTAATAAATTATATATATAAATTAATTATACAGTAATCAATTAAAAAAGAAAACATTTAAAATTATATTAAAATATTTCAGAGTATACTAATTGAATCACAATGAAAATAGAACACATTGCTCCTTGCAAAAAAAAAAAAATGTTAGTATATTGAGATATGTGCATACCGCATTTACGAAATTGAAAATTTATTCAATTTTGCTTTGAGTAGTAAAACACACAGTTCCTTCTGACTCTAGTGCGCATTTGCCTTTATCACCGGGTACATAAATTTGTTGCAAATTGTATAAAGCTACAGTAAGGGAAGGTATGACAGTGGCGTAGTAATACAAAATCGAATATATATATATATATATATACCATTGATATAATGATATATAGTCGACTTTAATGTAAGTGAGTTATATAGAATGTTAGATTTATTTACTAGTGTATAATAGATTTGGTTTTGATAACAGCAGGAACGAAATACAAATACATGCCTTTTGATTTAATTATTACTTTGTTTCTAAAGCATCCTGTAAACAATATATTTATATAAAATCATATTTGATTTATATATTTCTTGATATTCAATAAAGATAATATTTTAAATATGAAATAAATATTCTTATAGATTTTAAATTAAATAAATAATAATATTTTTTTAACAATTTTCTTTAAATATAATATCAATATATTTATATATAAATAAAATAATTTATCTCATATAAAAAACAATCGTTCTTACAAAATAATTCTACAAAGTGTTAAATAGTGATTACATTTTTTACGATAAAATAATAACATTTTTAGTATTAATGTAAGTGAATGTACAATCAACTTTTATTATTATTCTATTCGTTTTCAAATAAAATCCTTTAAAAAGCTCGTTTTATATTGAAAGATGTGTTACATTGTTACAATTTTATTGAAGTTGCACATGGTGCATTTTTCTACTGTGTTTATTACATATGTATTTCGTTTTATATCGAAATGTAGTTTATCTAATCTTGACAGATTTATACTATTGTTTCATTTTTATTATTGGGTTAAATTTGAAAAATGTTTCAATTTTTATAAAATACTGTATTCTTTGTATTTTGTTTGTGTACTAAGCATCTATTATTGTGTTGGCAATGAAGATGAAAATGGAAAAGTAAATGAACGATATTACTAAATCAAGATTTTATTTTGTGTGTCTGTTTTATTGTAGTATTTATTTATTATTATATCAAGTTAAAATTAATCTAATTTTTTAAAAAATATATTTTTTCAATTTCACTTATTTAAAAAATTATTTTATATTTTTGTATAAATTTATTAATTAACATAATGATTGTTATGACATTTAGTTGTACAGTAAAATTTTTATTTCAACTTGAGATATTTTTAATAAAAATCACTAGTCTAAAACTTTACAAATAACTTTAAGCATGGTTTATATGATTTATATGATTATTATTTGTACAGAGTAATTCAAATGAGATTGAAGAATGTAAACCAGGTCTAGATTTGTAAAGTTTCTTCTTGTTATCAAAAAAATATATTATGAAAATGATTTTTAGTATTTTATTTTTAAATTTACAAATCGCAATTATAATTCACTGTGTGTTTATATTTTTTAAAATTTACTATAAAGTAATATTTATTAAAAAGTGTACTAGTTATAAACTTAAAAATTATTTTTTTAAATATTTTTATATGATCAAAATCGAAACGAAACTTTAGTTTAGAAAAATTTGGGTTAAAATTTGTTCAGGATATAATTGTCATTAAAATGTAATGAAATATTTTATAATAATTTTTTAACTCATATATATATAATGTAAAAAAATCTATATTTTTTATGATTGCTAATTTTTTGATAAAATTAATTGCTATTATATCTTCTATTAATTTATTTTATAATTTTCTTTAAACTATCTGTCTGTGTTATTATCTGCTTTTATCGGATATCTTAAACCTTTAATTTCATAATCTTTTCATTAACTCGTCCCATATTAAAGAAAAATTTTGATATTTTAATTTTTTTTATAAATACCAGTAAATTAAAAATCTATCAAAAATGTATAACTGAAATGTATTTCACAAATATTTTTTTTTGTCAAATCAAGTAGATGTATTACTCTTAATAAACATGCAAATTACTTTTCATTACTAAAAATGTTGTACATCTTACAGCATCTATTTATCGTTGAATTTACGAGCGAATTTGCAGAACACATAACTGAGTATCGTAATATTGGAGAACGCTTCTGTCAAACGATCTACACACACACACACACACACAGACTAAATATTCGCAGTGTTTTAACATTTCGTCAAGCTTTTATCCGTATCTATACATGAATTTATATACGCGATAAAATGTACCGTGCATTTGGCAGAAAAGTACCGATTCGGTGTCTATTAAAAAGATTTCAAAACGTGTAATGGACGTACGTATGTACTCAGTTGACATAATGGGACGAACAATTTTATTGGTGCACACATCAGGTATCTGACTAGCTATAAAAGCGTATTACAAATTGCTTAACAGTTGATTATACATAGAGTCCACAGTTCGTATGATATTTTAATGCGAGATATTTTATTGTCGAAGATACTCGACGAACAGTGTCTTGATTTGCGCAATTAAATCTCATTTTGATGGTTGCGTGTTCTCATTTAGTGGCGGTTAACTCGACATTTACGCACTTTATCTGATTTTGCACGAATGTGTCATTAGGAGTGAAGTTCGTATTATTGAAATTGTGTACAAATGTTATAAATTTATCTGTCAAATCGAATGACTGCTTTTATGGACTTGGAAGATCGTAATTTTTTAATGGAGAAGTCTTAATAACTATGACAATTAAATTATATCAGGTTATAAACATACATATTTAAAAAAAAACATGTGTACTTAATGGAACTTTTTAAAGTTCCTGGTAATTCCTAAATTTATCTATTCATATATATATATATATATATATATATATATATATATATATATAACCTCTTTATATTTGCAAATAACAATTTTCACTTTTCAAATTATACATTAAATATTTTTTCTTTAATTTAAAAAATATTTGATTGTAAACAAATCAGATTTGGCATATTTTTAAAAGGTTTTTCAATAGGACAGTATTTTAATCTATGAATATTAAATGAAAAAAAAAATAAATGACATAGATATTTATCTGTGATATTTCAATTTTAAGAGGGTATTCTAGTCTAGAATTTCGAAAAAATCGATTTTTTTAAATATTTTCAAAGTTTAGACCTTTAAGAATATGTCCTTAAGAGAATTTTTTGAAATTCGAATTATTTTCGGAGTTATAGCTATTTATCTGGTCTGGCCGGAACGAATCAACTTTAAACGCGTGAAATACTACGGTTGACGTGATATCTCAAGTTCTAACGGACCGATTTACTTGAAATTTGGTAAAAAGCTTCTTAATATAACAGTGATTGTCCTGGCCTATGATTTTTTGAAAATTTTGTTTTTTACTATTTTTAAAAAATTCCGAAAGTTGAAAAAATAGGGCAAAAAATGACTGTTTTTTTACATTGCCATCATTTTTCGAAAAATTTTTTTTTAAAATTTCCCTAAGCGGAGATACTACTACAAGCTTCTTTTTCAATAATTTCAAAAAAAAATTTTTCCAAATGACCGGAAGGGTTGGAACTACGTCAACCAGGAGACACTTTTTTTTCGAGCCCCCACTTTGCCAGCCTGTACCTTTTTCAATTTTCTGTTTTTAATAATACTTTTTTATACTCTTAAAATGTCAATAAATAACTGATAAAAAATGGATAGTAAAAATATTTCTTGTTTTTTTTATAGCGCCCGAAAAACCATCTAAAATTCGTGCGTCTAGACTAGAATACCCCCTTAATTCTTAACAGACAAATATTGATATTGTTTATTGTTTCATTATTACTAAAATATATTACATAAATTATTTATACAGCTCTATTTTAAATATCTGTCCTTTTTACAAATCTGGCTTTTTTAAGGATCAAATTTTGAGTTTTGATATAATTATTATATAATTAATATATATTATTAATAGATGATAAGTTTTTTTTCATTAATACATTTGTATTTAAATAAAATAATTCGAAAGTTTTAATATTCAATCAGATTATTTCATATAAAAAATAATAATTTATATCCTTATGATGAAATCTGAAAAAATAAACAGAGGACAATTTTTTTTCTTCACTTTTAATAATTTTTTATAATATATCACACATATTTATAAAATTAGCAAGTTTATAATTGTGCTTTAATTTAATAAATGTTATTTGTTAAATTTTTGTACTTGACTTTATTTTGTATTATAGCGAAAATTAATAAAATAAATTATTTTCTTAAAGTTTAGTTTCTTTGAAACTTACTCTATATATTACATACATGTAAACGTTTATGTGCTATGCAAAACTCATATGATGTCCTTTAATGCCACTTTATCTCAACTTGAACATCATTATGGCACACAAATGGTATGTCGATTAAGCTACAGAGACGTTACACACTATCCTCTCTTTTAATGAAATAACGCAAGTCCGAGCTACAAATTCTACCCTATTATTGTACCAGTTGGCAAACTAAGCGTGGGCGGTTTATCCATTAAACTTTTTATTAAACGGAACGCTTTTCTGAAATATTCGTACAATAATATATGAAAAATATAAATATACGATTTATATTCTTACAGTCAGAATGTATGTGAACTGACACATACATAACAAATGACAAGTGTACGTTATGAACTAAAATAAACAAAAAAAAATATGTCAACCGACATACTCACACTTTCGAAATCCGACAAAAAGCTGACGCACTTGACTTTTTTGTCAGTATTACCAACATCGGGCAAAAAGCCATGTACACACTAGCCGTTACTATCGATATAAACATTTATGGCTGTAATGTGGGTGGATTTATTTTTATATACATATTCGTACGTCTGCACCCTTATAAAAACACAGACATACATATGTACACATATACATACATATGTATATATATATATATTGTATATGTGTATCAGAGTATTTCTAACACAAATACGTATTTACGTTTTTGTGTTCCATATATGCGAATCAGACCAATATTGGACGAAAACTGGTAATAAAACACCTAGCGGGATGTAGACGGTTTCGTTTCCTGTTACTTTCTACTGGAAAAAGGGATCCTAACGTACGTTTAAACGTCAAAGAATCAAAATATCGCAAATCGACTGACTACATTTATATTTCAACTCGTTAATACATATGTATAAGAATGTACATGAACATGTTTCTACATTATATATATATATATATATATATATATATATATATATATATATATATATACACGTTACTCTCGTGATGAATCTCCATTGACTCATTTATCAAAGTGTCTTTCACATCTTGTCTCACAATCGATCGTTCCGTTCCGTTTCGTTTCTAACACTCTCGAAAGTATTTTCAATTGTATATCATGTTAAGTGTCTCGAATGAACGTTTTCCCATCCGTTAACTTGATATATCTATGTAACGATTTTAAAATGTACAAGAAAATCCACAGAGGATTGTTAATTTGTTCTTGTGTGATTTTGAATCAAGTCCTATGTTAACTTAATTAGTCTAACTGACGACTTGAATAAACGATGAAGACACTTCGTTTGTTATACGGAATGAAGAATTTATAAACTGGATTGATTATTTTCAATTATCTCCTTTTTTATTTTCTTATATATATATATATATATATATATATATATATATATATGCATATACAATTCAAATAAATCAAAATAAGAAATAGAGAATTATATTTTATTTCTCTTTCTTAATTTTCTCTTAATATCATTTTTAGATTTTAATGGTTTTATTAAAAACTAATAAATACACGATTGTTTATGAACAAGTGTATATTTATTAATAAATAAATTAAATGTTCTTCAATATAATTCAATTTTTCAATTACAATTTTTTCGAAAATTATTTTTTTGAAAAAAATTGATACATGTATATAGGATCATGCAAATGTAACTCCTAGATTTGTATTTTATTAAAAAGAATCATGTGTATAGTTTCTTTTTAATAAAACACAAATTCAGGCGTCGCATTTAAATGACCCTATATAATATGATAAGAAATGTCTATGTGTTTTTTAATACAAGAATTATTTAAAAAGTTATTTATTTGGAAACTAGGTGTATTATAATTAAAGAAGTAAAGTAGAGCTTAAATTAGTTATTTGATAGCCTAATTATTATATATATATTTATTTATTAATAAATTAATTAAATGTTCTTCAATGTAATTCAATTTTTCAATTACAATTTTTTTGAAAAAAAAAATTGATACATGTATATAGGATCATGTAAATGTGACGCCTATATTTGTGTTTTATTAAAAAGAATCATGTGTATAATTTCTTTTTAATAAAACACAAATTCAGGCGTCGCATTTAAATGACCCTATATAATATGATAAGAAAAGTCTATGTGTTTTTTAATACAAGAATTATTTAAAAAGTTATTTATTTGGAAACTAGGTGTATTAGAATTAAAGAAGTAAAGTAGAGCTTAAATTAGTTTTTTGATAGCCTAATTATTATATATATATATATATATATATTTATTAATAAATTAATTAAATGTTCTTCAATATAATTCAATTTTTCAATTGCAATTTTTTCGAAAAAAAAATTGATACATGTATATAGGATCATGCAAATGTGACGCCTAGATTTGTGTTTTATTAAAAAGAATCATGTGTATAATTTCTTTTTAATAAAACACAAATTCAGGCGTCGCATTTAAATAACCCTATATAATATGATAAGAAAGGTCTATGTGTTTTTTAATGTAAGAATTATTTAAATAGTTATTTATTTAGAAATTAGGTGTATTAGAATTAAAAAAGTAAAGTAGAGCTTAAATTAGTTATTTGATAGCCTAATTCAGGGCTGTCCAACCTTTAGGAATCCAAGGGCCGCAATACAAAAATAAAAATTATCCACGGGCCGCACCCAAAATAAAAAAGCATTTATTACTGTTTAACTATGTTTTATTGAAATATTAGACAATATTAACAAAATCGTGTATTTCAATGACAATTTTGCGATAACTCTGATTCCTTTACTAATGTAGCTATATCAATTTCAATGTTTGTAGTAGCCAAACGCAGTAAATTTGATAACGATTTGTCCGTCATGGAACTTCTATATTTAGATTTTATAAATGTCATTGCTGAAAAGGTACTTTCACAAAGATAAGTACTGCGGAGCATTGACCCCATTCTAAGACTAAAATCTCGCAATTTAGGATACTTTCCTTCTGGTAATAATTTAAAAAAATCTTCTCCTGTTTCACATTTGTTACAAAACAAGGGATCTGTTTGCAAATCACACAACTCTAATTGCAAATCGGATTTTATTTATACAATGAAAAAACACAATTATAATTGACAACTGGAATTAAATATATGTATTTTGGAAAAATGCTTCGCGGGCCACATTGTTTGGACAGGTCTGACCTAATTATTATATATATATATATATATATATATATATATATATATATATATAGTGTATTTACGATTGAATCACTGTATTCATTTCGAATTTAAAGATTTTTGTAGATTTCTCTACATCATTCTAATATTTATATACCATACATCAACATATCGCACATCAAAGTAAATCAAACACCACAATATAGTCTTTTAAGACATTGTCAACAATATGTGTTTACATCGCGACATGTTTTGATTCGATGTTCGTACATATACGAGATCAAAGCAGTGACAGTAGTGTTTTATCTCGTGTTCATATCTACGAATGTTGCGTGAACGAAACAAGACGTCGTCGTAGACACGCACTAAAGTGTTCGAAAGCTGCGCGTTCTGTTTCGTTGATGGCATTGAATCAACATCGGATAACGCCAGATATACGTTTACTGTTGACATATGTCAATAGATAATCAGTTTAATGTCATCGTTTCGTGTTGAGTAATTAGCGAGGCTATTAATTTTAATTGAAATTCAGTAATCGATTTGCGTATATCTCTCGGATCAATTCAACCGAATCGACAACTAATTACAAAAATAATATTTGAAAAATTCGTTGTGTATATTATTATTTTTTATGCATATTAGACACAAACATTTTTATAATACATTCATATATACATACAAACATATATATATATATATATATATATATATATATATATATATATATATATATATATATATATATATATATATGAGAATGAGAAGAGTAATAACAAGAGTTAGTAAGAAAAAAATTAATTATTCATTTCACTTTTGACGTTTTTGAAATTTGAAAAATATGTAACTTATTCTCTTTTAAAATGATTGATTTTTTTATTATTTTTTTAACTTGAGTCTATTTTTTTAATGATGATTGTGTATTAAAATAATCTTCATTATAGATTATTGATTCAAGTTAAAATATTGAAACATAAAACTGATTGGTTAATTTTGAATTTATCTATAGTTTTTTCTAAAAAAAATTGAAATAACGATTAAATTTCTAACAGTTATATTAATTTTTATTTTTTATACACTTTTGTGTTTTTATTTATTCAAAATTTGACATAAAATGTTCATTTATAAAAATAAGGAGTTTTAATAGATTTTTTGTATTTAAAAAATATATAAGAAATAATATAAATTTTAAGGTAATAAAATTGTCTGAAAATAACGTTTGAAATAATACACACAAACTATAGGGAGTTCCAAATAAAATTGAAAGTACAGTAAATTATAGTAAAGAAGTAAATTTATATCTAAACCCTTCAGTCTTATTCAGGTTACCATAAAAATATGTGTAACATAAATATTAACATTTTTATGATTTCAAATATTAGTCTAGATAATTATTTTTTTTTGATCACATTAAAAATTACTTACTCATTAAAAAATGATTAATTTTTAAAAAATTATTAATAAATTTGCCTCTTTCTTTTTTTTAAAAAAAACATGAAAAATATACAACCAAGTAAAATGATATTTAATACCAAAATACTTTAATTCTCAAATGAAATATAAAGTATTATACTATAAAATGTTATTAAATTATTGTAAACTTTTGAAATTGATAATTTAGTTAAAGTATCTTGTTTTTGTTTTCGTTGAATAAATATTTTTTACAAAAAGGGCTTTCGTAACAATACGTTTTGTATTTATAGAGAAATTGGCCAACGGTTATTAGTTTTTAAAACAAACTGTATTTTCTAATGGAAACGAAATTAATTTGTTCGATTCGAATTGTAGAAAATCGATTCGTTGGAAACAAAACACCGAACCGTATCAAACATTTAACGAAAAAAAAATCTCGTTATTGTGAAATACAGCTGTAATAATATATTGGTTTGAGCGTTTGTAGTGTAAATCGACATCAAAAAAATTCACTTTTGGGATAACATTACTGTTTATAGTCAATATTTCCAACTGTTGTGAATTTATCAGTCGATTGAAACTCGATAAAAAAGTGTTAACACGTACGATCTTTTTTAATTAATTTATATTCTACGATATTATTCTCTGAAATGGTATATAAAGATAACAAACATACGACTTTATGACGTAACGATTTCGAGAAAGCTTCATATAGTAACAATAAGCATTACTATCTCGTTTATTGAATCCATTTATTTAGATCATCTGACTAGGTATCAAAAAAAACATGGAATTGTGCTTGTTCAGGATAAACAGGCTTAAAGGTTAAGTGATGTAAGTTAGAGTTAATGGCAGTGCAGCAACGATAAAAATGCGTTCCGGAAGCCATATAGAAGGTCATAAAGGACACAACGTGCCATATAGAACTTCTGACCGGCTCTTTTCTTGACGATTGTTTTTAATAGGCATAACGATAAGGAAATAATTACTCGATGTATATTAGGAAAAATTATTGGTATTGTTATTATAATTTTATTATATCTATCTATCTTAATGACTTGATTTGTCTATCGATGAGAATTTTAAAATATATCGTTGTAACTAAATTTGTCTATATAAGAAGAATATATAATCAAGTAAAATATAAAGTCTAATTACCTTTATTGTAAATAAAATATGTAATATTATTAAAAAAATCTTTTTTGATTTAATAATAAATCAAGTAATGAAAGTAACCACCAACTAATTACAAAAATAATCTTCGTTCCTCTTTAAGACTAATTTTTAATGACTTGATTCATACTGCTACAGCTATTTTTTAAAAGTATTTATGTTCATCGACGTACAGCACCGAAAGAATGCAAAAAATGCTAACATGGCAGTTCGCCCGTATGCTAGGTTATCAGCAGTTAAAAGGATAATTAATGCACCATAAATTAAGTTCAAATAAGAACTTATGAAGGTATTCATATCTTTTTTTTGGTAATGAAAATATTTATTAGACCACAATTCTTTGTTAGGTTAATTAATGTCTTCTGATATGTAATTATCTTATAGCTATTTTTTATATTCAACTAATATTATTTCATTTTATGATCATATTTTTTTAAAAAATATCATTTATTAAATTTATATATATATATATATATATATATATATATATATATATATAATAAATGGGAGTCATGTATAAAGGTTATGAACAAAGTTGTTAAAATAGTTCAACTTACGATCAGTGTAAAGATATTGATTTTTGAAAAAAATCTACTGAAACTGTTGAGAAATATTAGAAACTTTATGAAATAATTTATTATCGAGCTGTTAATAGTGAGAAGTTTTCAAGTTTTAAATCACAATATGCGTAAAAGTTGTACGCTATTTAAAGGAACAAAAACGGATAAAATGACAGAATAATGATAAATGGTTAATGTGAATACCGAATATATTTGAGATATAAATCTTCTTGAACATAAAACTAAATTGTACTCAAGAATTAGAACGTCTATGAGACTAATTTAAATTTTCTGTAAAATATTAATTCGAAATTGAATATTCATTTGAATTTTAATTATTAAGGCATAAACTAGAATGGGTTTAAGATTAGAGATTTTTTTATTTAATTAAATATAAATTTTTATATCTAAAATTTTAACTGATAAATTAATTTAATGAGTGTTTTTTGTTAAAATGTAATTTCATTTAAAACTGCTGTGTTGAAAATTAAATTTTAAAAATGAATATATTTACATTCAGTTTTATCTTAAATTATTTACATTAATAGATATTCTAAAAATTATTTTCAGTATAAAATAAGTAAATTTTCATTATCTTCTCTCATCACAGTTTCAAGAAATTCAAATATCAACCTTTCATAAATTAAACTACTGTCTATTCGATTAGTTAAAGTTAATAAAAAAGATGTTATCTACTATTATTTGTATCGAACTTTGTTCCAAACTTCTAATATTAATTGTCGAAGTGTATCATGTGAGAAAGAACGAAAGGTGGAAGCTATAATGTATGTTGAAAGTTTACACTATGTAATACCCTTTGGTGGTTGTTGGTGCAGAGATTTGATTTATGATCATAACTGGGTATATACGAAGTGCATTTATAAAGTGTAAGGTAATTAAAAATATGTATATATACTTTAAGAGGCGTTCGAAATTAAAAAGTTATCATGGTATTACAATTGACCATATTCGA
Organism: Neoneuromus ignobilis; assembly: GCA_029203775.1. NCBI lineage: Eukaryota > Metazoa > Arthropoda > Insecta > Megaloptera > Corydalidae > Neoneuromus > Neoneuromus ignobilis. Next base: position 34,262,540 of record CP092092.1, on the reverse strand, counting down.
TTTTATGGGTGTGTTTTGATTAATTAAAAAAAGATAACTGTAGGAAATATTGTGAAATTAATTGAATAGAAATTTGTTTCAATTTTTTTCTTAATACTAATTTTTGTTTATAAATTTAATACATACATATATACATACATACATTTATATATATATATATATATATATATATATATATATTACCATTTTTATTTTTATTGACAAGTATTATTAGATTAAGATAAATTAAAAAATAAAATAAATGTTATATTAATAAATTTATATTTAAAAAAAAATCTTATTAGTTTTTATTTGATTTTGGACTTTTTTTAAACTGAAATTATTTTCCCTATTTATTACATTTCATATAGTTCATAAAAAAGATAATGTCCAATTGCAATCTACTTATATATATATATATATATATATATATATATATATATATATATATATATATATAAATGATCCATGAGATAACTATGAGCACCTAATTCTCAGATATATTCCATTACAAAATGTGATGCGTACACGTGCAGAGAAAACAGGCTATTCTCCGCGAGTGGGAATTATGCCGTAAGCTGAATGTTATTTCTGTGATACGACCACTTATTCAGTGTTTATTGTTCATCTGGAATCTGGAACGTGCTCAGCCTTCTGCCTACACAAAGGTACATGACGGGACAGATCGTGCTATTTCGACAATTTGGAATTTTTCTTTTGTGGACGAGTACCGAAAAGTTCTCTTTTGTTAGACAAGTTTATAAAGGATATATACATATTTTATATGTGTTGGGAATCGTCGAATATTTTCTCGTGTAATAAAATTGTTCCGTACGTCTGTCATTCTGGTTTAATAAGGGAAATATATTTCGGAACTCGCGGGTTTTTTCTACAACGGGTAGATCTTGATGAATAGTTTTAGACTTAGAGCTTTTTATCGTTTGTGCAGTATGATTAAGTTGTAAGATTTTTTTTCAAGCAAGTATTTAAAGAATTTTAATTGATTACAGGTTAGTAACCATTTTTGTAAAATACATGAATTCGAACTAAAATTCGAAGTTTTAATAGTGAATCATATTGATTTAGATCATAATTGTTTACGGGGGTATTCTAGTCTAGAATTTCGAAAAAATCGATTTATTTTTTTTACATATTTTCAAAGTTTAGACCTTTAAGAATATGTCATTAAGAGGATTTTTCGAAATTCGAATTATTTTCGGAGTTATAGCTATTTTTGTGACGCGACAACCAATCTGGTCTGGCCGGAACGAATCAACTTTAAACGCGTTTTTCTCGAAACTACTTTTTTCGACACGGTTGACGTGATATCTCAAGTTCTAGTAGACCGATTTACTTGAAATTTGGTACAAAGCTTCTCAATATAACATTGATTGTCTCTGCTTAGGATTTTTTTAAAAATTATGTTTTTTACTATTTTTAAAAAATTCCTAAATTTGAAAAAATAGGGCAAAAAATGACTGTTTTTGCACACTGCCACCATTTATCGAAAAAAAATTTTTTTTTATATTTCCCTAGGCGAGGATACTACTACAACCTTTTTTTTCAATAATTTAAAAAAAAATTGTTTCAAATGACCGGAAGGATTGGAACCACGTCAACCAGAAGACACCTTTTTTTTCGAGCCCCCACTTTGCCAGCCTGTATCCTTTTCAATTTTGAATTTTTTGTTTTTAATAATACTTTTTTATACTCTTAAAATGTCAATAAATAACTGATAAAAAATGGATAGTAAAAATATTTGTTGGTTTTTTTTATAGCGCCCGAAAAAACACCTAAAATTCGTACGTCTAGACTAGAATACCCCCTTAATATAAATGTATAATATATATTTTTAAAAAAGCTGTTAATTAAATTCTACACATACACATATAAATTAAAAATATATAAATGATTGTAAGTATATAAAGCAGTTCAAGTATCAGAATGATTTAATACATGTCATATAAATCAAAATAAATTGATTACAATCGTCTGTACTATTTGTATTTAAAATTTACATTTTTCACACACGTATTCAGTTTACGTTGATTTTTTTTGGCAAAACATCGTATATATTAAACAGAAATCATTGAACATAACGATATTGCAGTCGTTGTGTATACAAAAAAGTAATCGAAAGTATATATACTCTGTTTTTGTGTAAATTGAAAATGTATTTTATTCTGTAAACGTATACACGAAATTAAATTGTACCATTCGAAATACATATCGAACAAATAAATGTGTTGCGTTTAATATTTCATAACGATACTTACTGAATTACCATTTCAGTTTAATTATAAGTGTACGAATTATATATATATATATATATATATATATATATATATATATATATATATATATATAGTTTTAATATTATGATAGTATAATATCATTTGAATATTAATCTGTTCTAGTTTAATTTCAGTAAAACATGATAATGGTTTTTTAAATTTTAAAAACCATCTTGAAAATGAGAATTCTAATATGTTTTTGATAAATGGTTAGATTAAAGTATAAAAAAATGATGATGAAAGATTTATTTATTAACAAAAACTTATATGCAAAAATATAAATGTCTTGGTTTAAGGGTGATTATACCAATAAATATCTTAAAATGTATTTTGTTTATTAATAACAAATAAATGTATGATACAAATCTAAAATTTAGTATTCAGAGTGTATTATTATAGAATCTAAAAGATGTTATAAAAAAAGTTTTATATACGATAAAAAAGTAAATAAAATACAAATTGTGGAAACAATAAACTGTAACACCCTATCGAATGGTTTTATGAAATATTGTGATATGAGTGAGTAATTCCTTTCTAAAAAAAATAGCTACAAATAAATAATGAAAAATATTTAAAATATAATTTTCTATTATTTTTTTAAATATAGGATCATCCAAAAGAAACGTTATTTTATATATGATTCTTTTTAATAAAACACAAATCTAGGCGTCATATTTGAATGACATTATATATTTATTTGGTGGATCAAATAATATCCTTAAATAATCAAATTACGAATTTTCAATTTGAAACAAAATTTTTAAAAATATTAAAACTTGGTTTTAAATGAAAATTAATTTTTAAATTGTATTTAACTAGGAAATAAAATTAAATATTTATTTATTGTTAACAGATAAAATATTTTTTTTCTATAAGTATTTACCAAATTTTCATAAACATTTTATTTGTAATAAATAATAATAAAAGAAATTTTGTTAAATTTTTGTAAAATTATTATAATCTTGTTTATAATAGACATATATATGTATATTTGTAAACATTTTCAATTGAAATCCTTTTAATAAATTAATAATCCGAGTAAAATAAAAGATAATATGAAATACTAAATGTAGGTATTATTTCTTTTTAGTGTTTATCGTTGAATTAATTTTGATGTATTTTCTATGATAAGTTTTAGTACTTATTTCTTTTATCGATAGCTCAATATTTTAGTATTAAGCTCTTTAAAGACATTACAAGTAATGAAATTACTTGAACGATGAAATACATCAACAGTAATCCCGCTGTAAACACTACAAGGAAATAATAACAACAATATAATTTCGTATAAAATATAAACAACTGTAAATTAATTATAATTTTATGAAGAGTCGTCAATGGGTTATTTTGAAAATAAATATAAATGTTATATTTTTAGAAAGAGAATTTAATACAATGTAAATTTTTCTTACCGAATTCTGAAGATATAAAGAAATGGAAGCATAATCACCTGTAAGAAAAATAAATGTATTAATAAGATGAAAGAATTTTTTAAAGAGGTTGTAAAGTAAATACTTAAATACTAAGATTAAATAACATGTCTAATTTTTTCCAAGTTTCACATCTAGTTTAATTAAGTTTTACGTACTTGTTTTAAAAATAGAGTTTCAAATAAAGAAAAATGTTGTCAAATAATTTAGTTTCGTGTAGTAGAGTGAGATACGATTTCGTATTTTACACCACATATCTATTGCAACAATACAAAACTTCTTGGTAAACTTTCATAGCTGTACACATGATAATGTGTTGAACACAATAACAAGTCAAAAATTATTAATCCGCGTCAACGCACGCGAACAGGGGGTATGCATAATCATCCTCTCCCGGATAGAAAATACGGCCAGTGCGGGACGCATTGCGCTACGTCGCCGATACCGACGATGACGGGGAAAATTACAAAGAGTCGACAGAGAGAAAATTACTGACGCTTGACGTGGACGTGAATCTTTTGTGTTTGACTTCATGTCACTGTCTACTAGAGTCGTGCCAACTTGAATGTCGAACGGACCCGA
>CP092092.1:34183255-34255755 GCA_029203775.1 Neoneuromus ignobilis | reverse complement strand
CTAACATATAATATTTTAATTAGAACTTTATTTCCTCCTTTATAAAAGGAAATAATCCTTAATACATATTATTGAACATAACCACATTTCAATAAACATGATATAAAAAAATTGGTGGATTATATCTTTCTTGAATTATTAAAAATGGAATATTAACTCATTAAATATTTTATTTCACTTTTTTTTATTTGAATATTATAAAATTGAATTTTATATCAAATATACTAATTATAAATTAATAATAACATTACAAGAATAAATTATTAAACTTATTTCCAATTGTCAAAATATTTTTTAGTATTTATAATTTTCAAATTAATAAAAAGTTAAAAAAAACTAAACATTAAAAATCTGCACATACGCATAACTACAGTAAAATATATCAACGCGTTCACATGTGTATGTGTGTAATTGTGTACATATTAATTCTTCGCCAGCGAGTACATATAGAACATGATATATTTCCAGGCGTGTTACGCGAAATTCTCTCATTATTCTGCGTTCTAGCCCAGTTGTTGTCTACTTTGTCTTTTCCAGTTCGCCTAAAATTTACCTACTCTACATTATTTTATTTCGTATTTTGAGGACATTAAGTTTACGCCTTGTTATTTTTTTGCTGATGTAATATAAAGCACAGTTTGGATATAAATCTTTCTCACAATAACAATATAATGTTTAAAGAGAACATATCCGTGTTATTTGTTCATTCATTGACTTTGATATAACACACTCACGTTTAAAATTATAGAAGTTATATGTATATACATATGTGTGTGTATAATAGTGTGAAACTAGAGATTTTATGAGTAGAAATGAAAATTATGCTTTATTGATGTCAATTTTATTCACTCAAAAGGAAATTACAAAAATTTTGTTTGAAAAAAATATCTGAGGGAAAAAATATCTTAAACTTAAAATTTTTGAATATAATTGATTTTGAAACAATATTTATTTAGTAATTAAATGAGAAATGATTTTGAATATTAATATCAAATATAATTTTCATCAAGCATTTTAAATTAAATTTAATGTTTTCGAAATGCTATACGGATAATAAAATACCATATAATCCATTTTCGTCATTGCCGGATACAAGATAATGTCAGTTTTGTATTTCTACAACATTTGAGCGAGAATCATAGTTTCATACTGAATTCATAATTTTAAGATTCACACCGAATAATAATTTATTGTAATAGTTTGAAAAAAGCTTCATTTGTGGAAATTACAAACAGATGTTTTAAAATAACTAATCATATTAATCATTATTAACAAACAGATATATATCTTCCTTAGTCATATATTTGATATGACTGATAATAAATTTTCATTAATTTTTTTCTGATTTTCATACCAATTTTTAGTTTTATGTGACGTTTTATCTTTTTGAAATTCATCAGGTAAAAATACTCAAATGAATTTTTGTAAATTTACTGATTAAATAATATTTGATAATTGATTTTAGACCTCAAAATATAATTTGTATAATTACATACATATGCAATTACTGTAATTCATATTGACAGAGCTATAATGACTATACCACTAATTAATAACGACCTAAGGGGTGTATACAAAATTTAATTTCATTTCTCTAATAAAGATTATAATATTCAGATACATAAAACATAAAACTTTTTTTAATAAATAAACAATAATATTTTTGAATACATTAATTAAATTGACTATTTTGAAAGAAAATCAGAAATTATTATTTATAGATATTTGTAAATGAAAATGACTTTTTGAAAATGTGTGATATAAAAATAAATTTATTTTTATATTTTTAGAACACAAAAAAGTCTTACTATTATAACAGTAGTTTCATAATATTACAAGAAGTATCTTGAAAAAAGTCTCATTTAAAAGATAATTTGAAAATATTAAATTGAATATAGGATAAAAAAGATTAAATTTTGTTACTCGTTTTCTTTCCATCCGCAGTAATATTATTTTTATCTATTTCTATCCACTTATTTTCTTTACCTAGATATCAAACTTTCTAGTGGGCATTAAAAATGAGTCTATATATATAATATTTTATATAATGTGTATCGTTATCCATAAGTTTTTCTGTCATGTGTTCAAACAATGAAATAAATTCACCCAAGCTCCATTGACTGCAACATCTCATATAGTCTTTTGTCGCTAGAACGCGTTTTTTTCTATGAAGTCTTCGTTTCGAGTACGAGTTGAGAAAATGATGCCATAAAGTGAATCTGACATGTCGCAGTTATTTATGACATTTATTAAACAAGTTTTTTTATGATTACGCTGTATAGTACGAATTGGCAATTTCTAAAACGTATATATGAATTTTATATTTATATGAAGGTATGCATATTAGCGAATATATTTTTGTAAATGACTTTTCTACGGAAGTTTATAATTTATTTTTAGATTTCCTATCAAAAAACTACGATTATAAAGTAAATTCTGTCTATATAAATTTTAGTTCTTGTTGTTAGGTTTTGTTTAAAAGTTTGTTGATTGATTTTATGGTATTACTTTTTTGAAATACTTTCAAAATCAATTTTAAAACAATTCTAAAAGAAATTTTTATTCACAAATAAATTAAAAATATAATAAGAATAAGTGAAGAATATAACACGAATAAAATATCTGAAAATATCCCTAGACTAAAAAAATAATAATATTATCATAGGCAATAAATTTTAATTAAATTGTATTTATTTAAGAAAATAGTTATCCAAGAAAATTCTATTTCTTATTAAAATATATTTTCCATTATTGTATAATAATAATTTTCTGAATAACGAGAGATTTCTAAAACGAGTATCTCATTATGACATACACTTCTATTCTATTCTAAAATATTTAATTAAATCACAAAAGACATCATCAAAGTAAAAACGAAGTACAATCAGACAAAAGTTAATTAATACTTGTATTTTCTATTTTAAAACAATAAGAGATGCGCTAAAAGCTTTTTGTGAACATAATGAGATACATACACATATATAAGAGACATTTGGTTATGGCAGTTATTAAAGAAAACCCTGTACATCTTACTTATTTCATGCTTCGAATACATGTACTATATTATGTTCCACCCGTATAAACTGTGTATGCAATGTCAAGACATAAAGGCATACTAATTACTTCAAACTAACATTAATTACTCCAAACTATTCACTGAACATAAACTCGTATCAAATTTGACAAGCTCAAGGTATTGATTCAAAACATAGATAATAATATCACACACATATATATATATATATATATATATATATATATATATATAAGTATTTGAAAACTTATGATTTTTTTTAAATTATTTTTTATAAAAGAAAATATAGATTTCGAAAGCCATTTTTCAAATGTTAAAAGAAGTTGAGCCAATTTTTCATTTTATGAGACAATAAAATGACACCCTTACAGACTTTCTGATACTTTACTGGCAGAATATAGTATTACAGCTTTAGTGGTGACCAAGAAAATCATTTATTGTCTTTGTGACAAATAATGGATAATTCTTAAGATGACTATTTGAACTGTTTGAGTCTTGATTTTTAAAAATTGATATTTAAAGTATTGGTAGTATTGATAAATATAGTATATTTAAATATTTTTAATAAATAATAAAAAAATAGAAAAAAATATGGTTATTGTAAGTCAAAACTTTAGTTTTTTTCGATTAGAAATAATAATAATTAATATTTAAACGTAGGATATTTTTTTAAATAACAAAATTATATTAATAAAAACAACTTTTTATAATTATTCAATTAATATATATGTAAATAATCATAAAAAATAATTATTATTCTCTTATCAAAATCCAATATTATAATGTTGTTATTAATCAAAAATATAAGGTGACTTTATGAGCAACAAACGTCTTCATAGACAATAAACATATGTTATTTGTGACCATATTGCAACATTGTGCTATTTTAACTCGATGATAGGTTAATTTCAATGGTTGTAATGTTGGCATTCCGCTGGTTTATACTCGTTGATGGTATTACGTCGTTTCTATATGCACGTGTTTTACGATTCCACAACGCAGGTGAGGAAATGAGAACATTAACGGGCGGATATTGGATGGTTGAGGCGCGCGTGTGTTTAATTTTAAATGGATTGGTTTGAGGAATTATTGTTACTTCGTTGATTTAATATCACTGGATTATTCGGAAAATTTTATCATGTAGTCGAATTTATGTTTATTAAATATTGGTTTATCAATGAACAGTGTTATTTAATTAAATAAAATGATTAATAATTTATAAAAAGATGTTTTAACGTACTATATAGTTTTAGAATATATTAAAATATTTATTAAATATAATAAAATAAAAATATTGTTATAAAGTTTATCACATAATTTTAGACTTGTAACTGACAGATTAATTATAATTAAGAGACTGTTTAGAACAGGTAATATGTAAATTATATGGTAAATAAATAATTCAAAGAGTTAGTTATTTCAAACATAACATTCTATTCTATTCTTTTGAATTAATGGTAAGACATTTATAAAGTATAAAAACATTATTACCCTAGATTTTTATCTACACTAAACAACTAAATATCAGAAGCTGAGCAATAAACCAAAATAGCAATGACAATAAAAACAGTAGGTAATCTCGTAAAAGAAAGAAAAAGAAGATTAAAGGTCTTTATATGTATATATATATATCCAGTATTTTATTTTAGTAAGACAACATTCTAATTAAACTATTTTCAAACTTACTGACATAGTTTAAAACTTCGTTTCATATTAGTGTGTCAGATCTAATTATTTTTCTCTGACTAAATTGAGCAATAAAATTGTACTAAAAACTTAATATCTATACATATTAATATATATATATATATATATATATATATATATATATATATATATATAATGTATATATTCGTGCATGTATTCAATTTCAGAAATTGATGCATTTGAAAAGTAACGACTAATGCAAAATCTTAATAAATTTTTCTTATTACCACTCAAACTTATTGTAGTAGATATCTACAACAGTTTCTTTAAGAACTTGCTCACATGTGGAATGTTTTATGTTGTAGTATGGAACATTTTTATGTTTGACTACTATCAAAGGCGATGGTGCGGTGTAATAAACTAGGTGGTCTGTACCAGTATCTGTGTTTGTTCATTTATTTTTCCCTTATTTCGTTTTTTTACTTGTATCTTATGAATTGCTATGTTCAGCGTTGTCTAAATTCAAAGAATTATTTTAACATGATATATATTATTAACTAAACCCTTAGTATTTTTTAAAAATAATTATAAAATATAATAAAATCATTTATAATATGGTTTACGAACTTAAAGCAATGATACATTGTTACATGGTTTAGTGAAAATTGATTATAAAATATAATAAAATCATTTGTAATAAAATTTATGGTATATTGGTACATGGTTTAATGAAGAAGTTATTCTTCTATGATAATAGCTATATTTAAACAATTTAAGGTAAATTTTTAGCCCAAGTAGATTTGAAAAAAATAGCTTGAGGGAAGTAATTTACCTATTGTTTCTTTAATGAATTTGTGAAAAATGATCTGAAATATTTACTAGTGCTTGATTAAAACTGACAGATTAATTATTTATCAAATACGATGTTAAACACAATATCTGAATCGTTAATATTGAATTTTTTAAATTATTTATTTGTTACAATCTACATAACATTTTTTTGGACTTGATCAAATTGTGAAAGGGGAAAAATTATTAAATACTTTAATGAACTAAAATGTGTGTATTGTTTATACATACATAAATATATATATAAATTATAGAAATATAAGAGAATACATATTTTTACTTTGTTCAGAATGTAATTATAAAAGGTTTATTTTATATTTTTTTTGCTACGAAAATTTTTTTTAAAGCCTATATAAGATTAAAATTATAATTTATTTTAAAATAGTTATTAAATTCAAGTATAAAGTGATTTTTCCTAATTATATTATTTCAAAAAATCACATATTTTTTAATATGTAAGTAAAATTGAAATTTTTTAAATATTGTAATTATATATACATTTTTTTGTAGATAAAAAATTATTAAACATTTTCGAAATAATTATCTAGACTATTTGAAACTGCACTCTTTCTAGTACTTTTATAAAAAATATCTTATAATTTTTTTTATTGATTGAAAAGAATTTAAAACAGTTTTTATGAAGATTTTTTTGTACAAAATATAATTTTAATTTAATTTATGAAATATAAGTTAAAGAATTGTTGAGAATATTCTATTTAAATATCTTATTAATTTTTTTAATACATAATATCTTATATACACATTTTTGTTAATTTATTAAATACATTTTAATTACTAAAATACAATTAGTAGAACGAAGGAATATTTTAAAATTTAATTAGAATCAAGCACGAACAATATTATAATGAAAAACAGCTTTAAAATTTTAAATGTATTATTCAACTATAAGTGAGTAAAGCAGCTTTTTGCTTTTTTGTATGAATTTACTTTTAATTATTCAAGTAACTTTTATTAATAAATTATAATTTTTAGCAACCCATTACAAACATTCATAATTCATGTACTTTTGAATAAAATTCAAATATTTAATAGGAACATCGAGTTTTCAAATAAGCACGGATAGAACAATACATACTGAACTTTCTGTCCTCTAAATAACAATTATAAAATCAATTTTTTGAAAAATTACTTCTCTGATTTCGTCAATATTTGAAATGCTGCGCTACGAGTTAGCAAACTTTACACAAGATATTAGCTTTGTGAATAGCACTAATTTTGCTACAGCGTACGTCTTAAGCTTCAACATAGCTTAATAATTAAACAGGATAGGCGGACAGTTTAACGTCACGCCACGCTCTTCCCTACCCCATCGACGTACACACTCGCAACGAAAGGGTCGAAACTTATTTTACGAACAAGAAGAGATAAGTTACGAATTCGCGCCGTTTGTGTCAAATTGACGTGACGACAGGCCTTGATGATGAGACCGTTAACGTGGTTATGGTTTCGGGTCTGCGTTTTGTCTGACGGGACGTTGTGCTGTTATTCCAGTCGACATATATTCACTGTTTATTGGCGAATTAGATAACAAGAAATTACAGGATATGTATAGTATGTCTGGCATAAAGTCTGTTTATAATTTCACATTTGTATACGCATATGTGTTGTGTTTACGGTGTACATATAACTTTATGACAGGGTGTATAGAAACATTAATGTGTGAAAAAATGGAAAGAAATATAGAGTTATTCAAAGTAATTTTTTAAATTATTATTGACTGTTATAAAAGGACAAATAAATATTTTTTCATAATCAGAGTATATTAATATTATGAAAAATATATTGTATATTACATATTTTTTTATTTGTCTAAATTAATTCTTTTTTTAAAGTTTTCTTTAAAAATACTAACTACGGTGTTCCAAATTTCTAAGAAATACTTTAAAATATGTATTATAATAAAAAATAATTCTAAACATTTAATATGTAAAAACATTTGTATTTGCTTGTATAACATAATTACATACGTACGAATTTCTAACTTTTTGCACCAAAATATTGAATAAAATGATATATTCATTTATGAGTGAATAATCTGAAAAAGTCTTATTCTTCTGGGTAAAGTTATTTAACTTACTGCTTAAATAGACACACATTCAAAAAAATGTATATTCTTGACAACTTGTCTCTTGTATTTTTTCTTCTACTTTTACTAGGCATCTGGGAACAATGACTACAGTACAAAAATGTTTTTTTCTGTTTTTTTAAATTACACACTTTTTCTTCTTGAAATATTTCTCAAAGTATTTTTGTACATGGTTTGTATACACTGACATATTTATCAGAGTGTAAAAAAGCAATTGAAATTCATTTTCATATATTTTTATTTTGATCAATGTAAACTAGATGATATATATGTATATTTGTCTCCATCTAAAAATATGTTTTTTTAGTACAAAAAAACATTTTTAATTATAAAATATTGAAATATTTTCCTATATATAGTAATATTTTTAAATATAGAAATTTTCATAAAGGAGTAATAATCAAAATATATTTTATATTTTATTTACTTTGATTTTAAAACAAGAATATTTATTTAAAATAAATATTCGATCATAAATAATATCAATTGTATTATTAGTGTACAAATATCATTTTTTTATTTTACTTTCGTATAAAACAAAGCTGTATAATGTAGTAAAAGTAAATCTGTCTGTTTTCGATATCGAAAACGAATTGTCGACAACGATGAAACAAACAGGCGCACAAAAAACAAACAGCAAATAAAAATAACAATAATAATTTCATCGTAACAGTGACATTTCAAACGCAATTACCATAAATGTAAATGGAATTACAGATCACTGCATGTATACGTACATTGAAACGTTGTTAAGGTAAAGGTATTCATTTCCATACATCCTTTGGGAATCATTTGTGAATAGGTAGAGTTAGAGGTACAGTTACCATTATTTTATTAAAGAGAGGGAATCGTTTACGACACACTGTATCGAAACGAACTTAAATGGGGTACTCACTAACTTTAATTGTATTCAGTCGGATGTTGATTTGAATGTATTTTGGTTTTTTGAACGGTTGTAAGAGATTGTTTGAACGTAGGACAAAATGAAATGAGATTATAACTCTAAGCGTTTTCAAGTAACAGCTAATCTAGAGATTTAATAACAATGGATTTATTGTATCACTGTAAATGGATTTTACTCTTTTCATACAGATTAAATTTGATTATAGAACTACTTGTTGTGGTTTATATGAAAATTAGCATAAATATATATACATACATACATACATACATACATACATACATACATATATATATATATTCTTTGAAAAGTCAGTTATTAATTTTTAAATGAAATAAAATTCGATTTAATTTCCAAATCTAACAAAAGCCATTGTTTATATTTGTAATGAAATCAAATTTATGTATAAGATAATATAAAATAGTTTTATTTTTATATTCAAAAAATTACCAAATATATATTTCATTATATAAAGTTATTTTTTAAAGTTTATTAAGTGTTCGTTACAAATGATTTGTGTCAAATTATAATTTTCAATTACTATACTAATTTATATAAAATAAAATAGTTAATAAAATATGTGATAAAAAAACGAAAATGGTTATTATATATTTTAGGAGAAAATTTTATGCTGAACAATATTTTTAATATAACAAAAAAATAGCAATTATTAAATAGTCAAACAGTTACTCATTATTTTTATAGTAAAAAAACTATAGTGTTTCCAATTTGTTAATAGACATCAATTGGTACAGACATTTGATGTTCAATATCCAATATATGCATACAAATGAAGTTGTTTAATATTCAAAACTGGTGTTTGAATTCAGAATATATAGATTTTGTGTCCGATATGCTAATTTAAATTTCAGATATTATACGTATATTTGGTTTAGTATTGTTTATACAAACAATATATTCAATTAATTATGTAAGAAAGTATATTAGTAAATGATTTTATGCAAATTTTTAAAAATAATATCAGATTAGTGCTGAATTTATACAATTGTAAAATTAATATATTTATTATTTTGGTATCGAATGTTATTGAGAATATTTTAAAAATTCTTCTAATCATTAAACAATTAAACTTATTATTTTTTTAAACTAATTTACTTCATATTTAATTGAAAAGTTTGAGTAAAAAAATGTATAAGTAGATTGAATAAGTGTTATGGAATTTAAAAAATATATCTAATGAATGATTTTATATTTTGTAAGAGGAGGATTGTTTTTTTTTGATATTTATAATGAACAATTGATTGTAAATTATTTATTACTGTATTGTGTTCTAATAATAAATAAAATTTAATTTTATAATTTTTAATACATTTATAATTTTTTTAAACGAGTTCATCGAACAATCTACTCAGAAAATCATCTATACTCTAAATCAAATGTCTACATAGATTTAGTAATAAAATCTTTTTCCTCATGAATATTCAACTCGAAAGCAACTTTAATTTAAGATACGTGTACGTATGAGCTTCTATCGATGTTTCGAAAACCGCACACATTTCATGAATAGTGTTAAACGTTCGTGATGTGCGATTTTAAAGTTTCGTGGTTTCAGTTGTCACTTGTCGCTGAAGCTTGTGACGTAAATGCCAAGTGTAGATATTTGCATATGAACCGAATGGTTGTGGTCTCGACTATTCAAACAAACAGACAAGCGTAACTATACAAACTTTGTTATTATTAGATTGTTTTCATCGTTTCGTATGATTAGACTATGCAAACACTAATCACGCTGCAGAGACATATATATCACTTAGATATAAATGTAACATCACACACACTTCACATACATACATAAACATATGTAATATTATGTTATATACATATACACACATACATTTATATATATATATATATATATATATATATATATATATATATATATACTCGCTCGAAAAAATCTGAGTACACCTATCAATACGGATATATTTCTCAATAAAACAAACTTATTAATGTAAATTTGAAAACAAATATATTTTTTATTAATTCTATAAACTATTAATTATTTATACATGACAATTCAAAATATTTTAAATTTATAACAAATAAACTAAAAAATAAAACACACAAAAATTCAGACAAATTGAGCAGAAAATGTCTGCGTACAAAAAATGAAAAGCGAAAATAATATAAAGTAAAATAAACTTTTCAAGTAAATTAGTAACTGGTTGGATAGCCTCTTCTTTTAAGAACCTCCTATAATAGTTTTTTCATGGAATATACCATTTTTGTAGTTCCTTTAGTACTAATCTTATTCCACTCTTCTTCTATAACTTTAATTCACCATTTTCTTTGAAATTATGTCATGTTGGCGAATTCTACGTTTAAGAAAATCACAAATATGCTGTATAGGATTTAGGTCTAGATATTTGTGAGGTGCATAGAATTGTTTGGAATGTTATATAATATCTATAGCTCAACAACTTCTGCGGTGTGCTTCGGATCATTGTCATGCAAAAAATTATAATCGGAATCTAGAATTAATTTTTTAGCACTTTGCTTTATATTTCGTTTTAAAATATTTAAGTAAGCATATTTATCCATCGTGGATTCGAAAAACTCCATTTGTCCCATGCCCTTACTTGTTATACACCCCTATACCATTACTCTACCACCGCCGAGTTTCATCGTAGGAACAAGATTTTTTTTATTCAATGATATACATACAATTTTGAGTCCTTTTATTCCAAAAATGGAATATTTGCTCTCGGCTGAGAAAATCATGTTTTTCCAAAACTGGATTAGTTTATTAATGTGCTCATTTGTATATGCAATCCATTTTTATCTATTGACACGTGAAATAAATGATTTCTTATGCGCAACACGTTCATGATACACACGCTTTTTTATTATTTTTCGCATAATATCAGCACAGATTTTTTTTAAAAATAGTACTTTAATATCTTTTGCAATTTGAGGTGCAGTTATTCGGGGATTTTATTTCATTGAAGCCATAATATTACGCCTTTATCTAAGTGTTAAGTTCGAAAATTTGCCAGAAAGTGTTTTCGAAGTGGATTTAAAATTGATTACTACCTTTTGAATGAAAGATTGTTGTCTTCCAACACCTGTTACTATTTCACGAAAACTTTTTCTTTCTTTTCCTAACTTTAAAATAATTTTACACTCGCTAACAGACATTTACTTTTTTTGAATTCCATCTTATTAATTTTTTGCAAAAAACTTTACTATTAGTTACTAAAAATGATATTTTAGTAATTCAATTGCAATATACGAACTATGACATAAAATTGTGATAATTTTAAAATAACAATAAGTGCAAAAATTGCAAAAAATAGATGATTTACCATTTAATAAAATGTGTGTGCAGACTTTTTCTGCTCAATTTGTATGAACTCTTGTGTTATTTATTTTTTTAGTTTATTTGTTATAAATTTAAAATGTTTTGATTTGTCATATATAAATAATTAGTAGTTTATAGAATTGATAAAAAATATATTTGTTTTCAAATTTACATTAATGAGTTTATTTTATTGTAAAATATATCGGTATTGAACGGTGTACTTAGACTTTTTCGAGCAAGTATATATATATATATATATATTGTTTGTATATATATATATATATATAACATATATTCATATCAAAAATATTAAAAAAATGTAAAATGAAATTTATTTTATGAACAAAATAAAATTATTCATATTATTTATAAAATTTAATAATGAAAATAACAACATTAATTTTTTGAGGTAATATTTTGTTGAATTTTATCATCTCTTTTTATTTACTTTCTATTACATTTAAGTTCATTTATTAATATGATCATAAATTTATTCATTCGAGAAAAACATAGAGGGTGGAGGAAATTGAGATGGTTTTAGAACATTCTAGAATATTCTATGAAAAAAAATATATAAGTGGCTATATGATTTTGATTGTTGTATGTAAACAATGAACAGAATGTTTGAGTATTTGTAGATAATTTCAAAGATTTTATAATGTAGTGTAAAATTATTAATTACGTTGAAATAAAGATGTGAATGCTTTTATTTTCACAAGGGTTAGTATTTTATTAGTTTTTAGAAATATAAAAAATAGTTTGTTAATTTATTAGTTTATCTTTTTATAATATGAAGGTTAGTATTTGTTTGTTTTCGTGTTTTAATATGAGGATTTCTTGAATAATATAAATTTGTTTATAATTTTTAAAGTTAAATACAATGAGTATTACATTAATATCATAGTTATAAATAAATTAATTTACTGATAATTTAAATTATAATTATATGAGGTTATATATATATATATATATATATATATATATATATATATATATATATATATATATAATTACAAATGGTTTTAAAAGGATTGTTTTTTATTATGGTTAATTATTTATACAAAATAAATTATAGTATGATGTATATTTAAAGTAATTTTTTACATTCATTTATGTGTATCTTAAGCCCTAAGTTAAAAGAAAAATTTCATGTAATTTAAAATAAAATGACATATATATATATATATATATATATATATATATATATATATATATATATATATATGTAACTGCAGAAGTGTTCAATAAAACAAAGCCACAAGTCGATTAAAAAAGCTAACAATTTGCTATAGTGGACATCAAAAGCTCGAGCAGTAGAGAAAAAAAAACATACTTTGTATTAAATAAAAGAGTAAAGAAACGAGACAAACTGCACACAATTTAGCACACGCCGACGTGGCTGAAGAACAAAATGGTTGATTAAACAACGCTTGCATTCCGCTTTGTCTGGTGTAATGCACGCGAATCATCATTTGTGATGTTTCAACGTTTGTCTCCAGACGACGCTCACTAAGTACTCCATTCTCATACTCTTGGTCATTA
This sequence comes from Neoneuromus ignobilis, assembly GCA_029203775.1. Classification (NCBI taxonomy): domain Eukaryota; kingdom Metazoa; phylum Arthropoda; class Insecta; order Megaloptera; family Corydalidae; genus Neoneuromus; species Neoneuromus ignobilis. The sequence continues at coordinate 34,242,353 of CP092092.1, read as the reverse complement.
CTTATTTCATGCCCGTTGAACGCTGACGCTGATGACCGACTGTGCGAGCGGACACCGGTGGTCCGTACACAGAGCCGGTTCATCTAGACGACTGTCAATGAAATTATTTGTGCATTTGATTTGAATTTATTTTCATAAGAAAAGTGATTATTTTTTAACTTTATTTTCTAGTTGTCGTTTAAACGAACTCGATTAATATACTCGAAAAATATATTTTAGTAGATTTTTAATAATGAATTTTTAAGTATCATTTAATATTATAAAATGTCTCAAATTTATATTTAATTTTTATAAAAGTAACAACAATAATTTATACCCAATAAATATTTTATTTCCTATTAAGGGGGTATTCTAGTCTAGAATTTCGAAAAAATCGATTTATTTTTTTACATATTTTCAAAATTTAGACCTTTAAGAATATGTTCTTAAGAGTATTTTTTGAAATTCGAATTATTTTCGGAGTTATAGCTATTTTTGTGACGCGCCAACCAATCCGGTCTGGCCGGAACGAATCAACTTTAAACGTGTTTTTCTCGAAACTACTTTTTTCGAAACGGTGACGTGGTATCTCAAGTTCTAATGGACCGATTTACTTGAAATTTGGTACAGAGATTCTCAATATAACATTGATTGCCTCCGCCTAGGATTTTTTCAAAATTTTGTTTTTTACTATTTTTAAAAAATTCCGAAAGTTGAAAAAAATAGGGCCAAAAATGACTGTTTTTTCACACTGCCGCCATTTTGCGAAAAAAAAATTTTAAATTTCCCTAGGCGGGAATACTACTAAAATCTTCTTTTTCAATAATTTCAAAAAAATTTTTGTTTGAAATGACCGGAAGGGTTGGAACCATGTCAACCAGGAGACACCTTTTTTTCAAGCTCCCAATTTGCCAGCCTGCACCTTTTTCAATTTTGATTTTTTTGTTTTTAATAATACTTTTTTATACTCTTAAAATGTCAATAAATAACTGATAAAAAATAGATAGTAAAAATATTTGTTGGTTTTTTTTATAGCGTCCGAAAAAACACCTAAAATTCGTACGTCTAGACTAGAATACCCCCTTAAGTTATATTATTATAAGATGTATATATATATATATATATATATATATATATATATATATTATAATTCTATCTAAAAAATTTGAATTCTTTAATAAACAATAATTTTAATTTAATGATTATATGAATAATTAAAATATTTTATTTTTCCTAAATGTAAAATGAAACACAAATAATGTATTTTTTGAATTGAAATTCATTCACAAAAAATCAATGATTTTATCAATCAATTTTATGTTAAAAAATATACGCAATCAAAAAATATATTCGAAATAAAATTTTAGTCATTTAATAATATAGTAAATTCCATTGAATTTGTAAAGAGGAAAATAAATTGCTTTCTAGAAGCTAATTTTGTTGAAAAGCTCACTGAACCAGTTTGTTACACGAATTGTAATATATAAGAGATATCGAATTTTGCAGATAATAGATATCGATTTTCACAAGAGTGTTCCCTTATATTCACTTGGTTAGTTAATCTTATCACACGTTCTTGCTAGAAATAAGTGATATATAGTCTTATAAATAATACATATATTGTTATTTATATATAAATTAAAAATTGATGGCAGTAAAAATTAATTATATATGTAACTAATTTATACTGTAGTATTTGTTATAAAAATATTTTATTATGTTAGTGAAATAACAAATATTCTAATTTTAATTTTATATAATAATAATAATTGAAAAAAAATATTATAACATAAGTTTCTAAGAGAAGTCATAAAATTGTCAGTAAAATAGAGAATTATATTTTTTTAATACAAAGAAATAATTTATAAAAAATCTAAATGTTTGTTAAATACAAAATTATTTTTTTATTTACAGTTGTATATATTAAGTGTATATAGAACAAAAACACAAATCAATAACAATTAAATATCTTATCTCTTATTAGAAATTCTGTTATCGGAACTAATATTCCCAATTGATGCATTTACGAGCATTTTTATTACTGAAGAAATATTACAGTCAATAAAAATTAGGTCAATAAATATATTATAGATTGATTGTAAACTTTTAGTGCATTTAAAGAAAGAGTGAATTGTGTTATATTTTAAAAGTTGAATTTTTCTTTTTAAAAAAGGTAACAAATATATAAATTAGATAGTAAATTTTATGTATAAATTTTCCTACTATATCACTAGGAACTTTTTTTTAAAAAAATAGTAAAATATTAAAAGTTATTAAAAGATACAATCTTTTTATTTTTAGAAGACTGTTAAAAGTTCTCTAATTAAAATTGTTAACCTTTCCAATTCAATAAATAAAAATTATATATAGTAGCAGCGTACAATATTTAAATTCAAAATAAAACTTCAAACTTCTTGAAATATTCAAATCAAGAATGTTAATTAAAATACTTAATATTCATTGTACTGCAGCGTATATTGTTTGAACGAGTACGGTTCTGCAAATAATGATTATATTATATGATTCATGTGACAATTTAAGTGCTAATGCGACGATAATAATATTCCGGTGTCCCCTAAGGACCCATTTACTAAGGACTTGCGGTATCTAATTGAAGTTGTGATGAACATTGAAGCGAGCAAGAAACTAGCCAACATATATATATATATATATATATATATATATATATATATACATGTTTATGTTTGTATTTTTCAACATTCATCTGAAAAACAGTACTTTTCGTAAAGAACTACGCGTCATTTCTGGCTGTAGGAATACGAAAATGTTAAGATGATTTGTGTCTTAGATAATTAGATTTTGTTCCTTCGCTTAGTTATTTTAATATAAAAATACGTTTCATTCTCTAGCGTAGAACATTAATTACTCGTGATCTGTTTTTTCTCTCATTTAAACTTGATATTTGTCATCTATAATAGAAAAGTTTTATACGTTCGCATATTTATAATTAAAAAAAGTGTTTATATAAATGTATTTGTAATTATAAAACGTATATGTATATCTCTTTGAATATATATCAATTTCTCTCTCTCTCTCTCTATAAATAAATGTGTGTGTATATAGGTATATCAGATGTCCAATGATTCACTAATTGTTAATTTTCAGCCTTTACAAATGGTTATATACACCTGTATCCCTTGATGCTACTCTCTTCATTAACATGACGTTTCGAGTGGTTGATTGCTACTGAAGTTTCGAATATCCTGTTTGTTTTGCTCTTATCATTGATCAGATATGTATAGGTCATTGATTTTACTTCAGTTTATTTCCAAATTGACCATACAATTTGAAACTACTAAAATCGAAATATTCAAAATGAAAATCTCACAGAAAAATATTAAATTTAATTTGTTTTGAACTATTTAAATTATATAAAAAAATCTAGAATTTTCAAAATATCATTACTGATTTTACCGGAAAAATTCTATGTATAAAATAAAAGTAATTATAAAACTGCCAGATTTATCTTTATCTCGAAAATATTACCTCGTCAATGAATATGTTGCAGTTTATCGACTTATCTAGATAAAGTATTTAATTAATCACTCGTTTATCTGTAGTCAGTCTTAATTATATTGCTTTGAATAGAAGCTGATTTATGTGTTTTTTCTCTTTTGAAATTGTGTGAAGAGCGACTGTGAATCAAATTTTGTTTAAATCGTATAAAGCTTTGTGAAAAATTGCAAAGTTCTAGGAACAACGAAAAATTTAATTAATAATTTTCTCAATGTCTATTATATTATTTATAACTATTATCAACTAAAAATATTAAAATTGATATAATGAAAAAAAAATTATTGCTTACATAATAATGAACAAGACATATGAGTAATATTTTTCAAAAAAATCATTATTAACCATAGTACGCCTGTATAAATATTTTAAGATCATTTTCAGAAAACCTCTTTAACCAATTTTTGTTCAATATACATAACATTTTGATTGTAGTAAAAATTGACACATTTTTAAAGATGACACTTTACTTTTATCTGTTTTCTTCCATGTTTATTTACGATAGCGTAAATATTTTACTAACAATCTGGAGTAAAACTATTTTTATCATCGTAAATATTTACGTCTCATATAAAATTTATTTACGTGCAGAATGAAAATTTCATCTAAAAATGTAATATCATACATCTGAGATATTGTAAGATTATAGTTTTATTTTTGAATTATTTTTGATTAATTAGGTTATTGCTTTAGACTGGTTTGTTTCTGACCTATTTAAGGATTCTATGGATATTAAAATTTTATACTGATCAATACTAAAATTCTAAATCTATGTAAAAAATATATATGGCTCGTGATACAATGGATGAAATGATATTGATCTATTGATATGTATGTATATATGTATGTATATGTATATACATACGAATATTGAACTCTTAATGAAAAAGAAGATGTGGGAAAGAAATAAGGGTTGTATCTGTTTGAATGAGTAGTCATTTTTTATCTCCGAGGATACGTTATAAACCTTATTTTACTTTATAGTGCCTTGTTGGTAGTGTTTTATATACATATATATACATATATATATATATATATATATATATATATATATATATATATATATTTGTAAATGTGTATATATTTTTTGTAAATTTATTTTAATAAAAACAATATAATTAAAATTTAAAATAGAAATAACACAGTATTATTATTCTCATTCATTAAATAATATCCATGAAAATGTATTCGTACAAAAAATACGAACTACAAACAAAAATTCCACATGTAATTTCCTTTAAAAACTGAAAATTATCGTGTAACTTTTTTACTGTCGGCCGTAAAACTTTTATTTTTAGTTTTTTAAGCCAATCTGCTTGTTGCTAGTCTACATGTACTTTCTTTCAATTTGATTTTTTTCTGGAAATCTTACACGTTCTAGACTTATAATAAAATAAAATAAATCTTGAACAATTTCATTTATTTCTTGAAATTGTCTTGAATTCCAGTTGCTAGATGATATACGTGTAGTTCATTTTTATTAAAGTTATTTATTATATTTTCTTTTGAAATAAAATACAATTTTAATCTACTTATTTTTTAAAATATTATATATATAATCTATTAGTTATATGTTTCTAAAATTAAAATGGAAATACATTTTTTTCGATTTAAAATTAATAATAAAATCAATAATAAAAACTCGAGTATAATAAATTATCACTATTTTACTAAGGAATTTAGTGCAATGAAGAAAATATATGGTTTAATAAATTAAAATATAAATTTATATTAAATAAAAATAATTAAAAAATGACATTATTATATAAAATAAAACAGATTAAGGTATTAATGTAATTGTCATAATATTTAATCATTTATAATTTTTAAATTAATGATTTTCAAAAATTATATCTCACGTGAAGTGTAAAGGATAACAGATGTTTAATTTCAATAATATTGTTGAGTGCCCATGTTTTAAGTATGATTTGAAAATTTGCATTTTTCGTTCTTATTTCGATATTTTTTAAACGATAGTTATTCAGAAAATTAAATAATACATATAAAGAAGATTATATAAAATACTAAAAGAAATATTGCCTATTTTTAATTGCAATACGGGGAACATAAAAGATTTTCCCTAAATGCACACACAAAAAGCATACAGGTATTTTTACACAAACTGTATACGAATGTACATGTAAGCATTTGTATCGAGTAAAACTTTAATAAAAAGATAATAACGTAAAAATGTATTCTATATGCTGCGTTATTAATGACTTCCATTTTCAACACAATTTTGTGCTCTATCTGTTCGTCCCGTTTGTTACTCCCTACACTCACGTCAGTTCCGAAAAAATGTAATTGAACATCATCAAAAATGTCCTGTACCGTTAATCTATACTTATTCAACTAATAACTTTGTATACATTTATCTTCGTCTACTCTATACTCCACGTATATGTTTGTTAGAAGCAAACTCCATTCTTTGCAAACTACTTACTACTACTCCGCTTGCAGTACAAATGACCGAAATGCATTCACCATTGTTCTTTTTGATACGCGGGATCAAGCGAATACTTGAGAAAAACTCATTTTCAAGACGCGACAATAGAAATAACCAGTTGTTAAACTTTAAATTAAGAATTACGATCTTACTTTTAGATGGATTTTTAAAGAAAATGAATTGCTATGAAAAAATATTCATCTTTGATTATTATTTTTAGCTCGAATAAACAGGTTTCTTTATTTGCGTTTTAAATAGAGACAATTTCAACAATTTTTATGTATATTGGTTGATTATAAATAAAGAAAATAAGTACAAAGATTTAGGCATGTGCTAGGAAAATTAAAATTTATTATTTTCATTACAATATGAAAATTAATGTCTTCTATAATAGTTATTCTATTAATAATAAAAATTATTTTACTAACCAGATAACCAATTACTATCAGTTATATTTTCTCAATTTTTTTTTATTTATTATCATTATTTTATATGCATATATGAATTCTGCATATCTATTTGAAATACAGATAAGTTTGTAATTAAATAATTAACATGAAATCTAATTTAATTCACTGCACATAATTGTGTAGAAACAACTTTATATAATTATAAGGTATATTTATAAATCATTTCTTTATATACATTCCACATTCTAAAAAAAAGAAAATAAATGCTAGAGATTCTTAGCAGGTATTATATTTTTGATATTTCCGGCACATATTCACTTATGTTGAATTTTTCGTTGTGTGTTTTCTTGAAACATGTATCATTTTTTATTTATATTTTATGCAATTATTTATTTGATGGCAAGAATTTTTTATTCACATATATATATACACATACATACATAGTATAAAACAGTCAGATATTTTGCTTAAGATCGATTATGAAACATAAAAGATATGAGTAGATATTTCAGTTCTATGATCCTATAATATATATTAAAAATTGATTTTCTTTGACTTTGTGCGAATTTAATATTTTAACTAATCATCTAGTAAGAACTGAATAATTTTAATCGTAAATTCCTATACATATTGTACCAAAGATCGTTTATTTCAATTTGTATTGTTCATTTAATTAAAAAAGATTACAATTACTTCAAAGTCAAAGGAAAAGTAAAATATAAATTTCAATATTTCATTTTAAAATTCATACAAAAGCGTCTTATTAAATGAAATATTAAAACAAATAATTACTTGAAATCAATCTTTATATTAAATTTTAGAGAAGATAATATAATGAAATAAATATTTTGCATAATAATTTTTAATTTTTGAGATATGTTATGATATGAAATTCAATTTGAATTTAATATCGAATCGATCATAAAATGAATTTCGTAACATAAACCAATCTAATTATGTATATAAATTGTTTAATGTTCTTCAACACCAGGAACCATTTCATATTTTATAGAAAATATCCCTCATCTCGTAAATTTTAGAGAAAAGTCAATATATTTCGTTATTAAAAAACTTTGTGTGAATTTAATTTTATGTTTGTTGAAGAGGATCATAAAATTAACTATATAATGTGACTAGTTAATGGACTAATATAGTATTCTAGTTTATTGAATACTCGTTGACTTTACACCGTAGTTAAACACGAGATAAAATGTTTACACATACTTTTACAATATATATATATATATATATATATATATATATATATATATATATATATATATAAGAAAATGTGTGTGAACACTTGCCTAAATTAGATACAATTAACATACTTAATCTACTACTTGACTGTATGAAAATGAGAAAGCAAGGAAAAGAGTTATTTACATTAAAGAGAGGAAGATTTTAAGCAAAGAGTACTACTATAGTTCATTATTTTTTTAATCATATTTATTGCTTTATTTAGTTTATTTGAAAAAAATAAGTAAATAAGTAATCATTAAACTTATTTGATTTTTGTTAAATAATTTATGATAAACTACTTAATTAATGAGTATTTTTCTTATATTATAAATTTTGTTTATAAATATGTACTTGGAGTTTTTTTCATAATATGCATTAATAAAAAAAATTGTTGAAACAAAATTGTTCATTTATAATAATCTTTTAGTATGTATAATCATACACAAATATATATATATATATATATATATATATATATATATGTATGTGTGTGTGTATAAGTGGTAGTAAGTACGAAAAGGATTTGAAATCATCTTATTTATTGGGGTCACTTAGAACCACAGCTGTAAAGTTTAGAAACTATCGACCTATTACGACCGAAACAAACTTTATTAACATAATATATGAACAATATGAGGCCATTGTATGTTTTACAATTAGATCACGTTTTGAGATAGAAACACAAAAAAAGTATTTGTACTGCTAAAAAAATGTGATATGAATTTAAATGTGGTCTAGTTTAAAAATAACCAATTCACTTTTACTAACGTTTTCTTAACTGTTCTCGTAACGAATTTTCAAGAAACCGAAAATTTATGTGTACTTGTGATAGAAAATTAAAAAAAAACGTTTCTTAACGTGTTCCACTTTAACTACCAAATATTAGAATTTTAAATTTTTTACATATATTAACTAACATATATACGTTATCTAGAAATGTCAGATTTTTAGTAGGTTAATTGCTGACGATACAACTACCTTGTTTCGTAAAACTTATATTTTATCAACGTTACTTATTTTTATAGGATATTTTAGTATGGAAAAAATGAACATTTCGACTTATCAAGCTTGAAAATATTCATATATAAAACTTAAATTTGATGAAAAATATACTATATATATGTCATGGTGAAAAATATATATTCTATTTCTTTATATATGTCTGATAATGTAGAATATTTTAATTTTTTTAAATTTCATATCGTTTTTTTATGTAAATATTCTATTTGAAAATATCTTTGTAATATAAAAATTAAATTAAAAGAGTAATATATTTTATTAATATGATTTTTATATTTAAATCCCATATCTGTTTTTGCAGATCGACATTTTTTACATAGATATGAAGAATAGTTAGATATTTATAACCTATACATTTTTTAAGAACTTGATATTAATAATTATATGCAAATATAAAAAGCTGAATATTTTTTAATGATAGATGAAATATAAAGTATTTTAAAAATAATATTTTCTTTACATATATATATATATATAAAATAAATTTTTATATAAAGGTAATAAAATGAACTTGGTAAATATATTTATAAACTTTTATAGCGTAATTCTTCTATATCTTTATTTTAGAATAAAAGACGTCCAAACATTGACTTTTTATACCTGTCTGAAAAAAGTCGAATATTTATTTAATAAAATAAGTAGTGTGAGGATATGAAATTTATCAACGTCAGTTTATTGTTTGTCATATAAAACTTGTTACTCGAACACCAAACTATATAGATATAACTTTTCGACTCAACTCATTAAAACTGACCGAGAGTTGATGACATTATATATATATATATATATATATATATATATATAAATTTTGTATATGATAAAAAAATAATAAAACAAAAATTAATATGATAATGAAGTACAGCACTGTTTTTCTTATAAAAAATTAAAATTTATTATAATATTATATGTAAATATTTTATAATATTTTTCTATTCAGTTTGTAAAGTTATTGATCAGTATTTTAAAATATGAAATTTTATTATTTTAATAAAGTTACATATTAAAGAATATAATATAATTATTGACTTATATATTAAAAAATAAAATAAAGATATCTTTTAAATTTTTTATAAATTGCTTGTGTATATTTTTTGGAATTTTTTATATTTCAAAATTTTCAATTTTATTATATATTATGAAATAATATTTTTTATAAAAAAAATAATTAAATAAAATTTTAATAAATTTTCAATTTTATAATAAAATTGAAAATTTTGAAATTTAAAAATATAAAAAATTCAAAAAAATATACACAAGCAATTTGTTGAAATTTTGAAAGATTTTTATATATATATATGCTTAGTGTTCTTTTATATTTGAATATTATTTTTATGTATCATAAAAATGGAGAAAAACAGGATTAAAAAACTTTTTAACCAATTTTCTTGACATTTTTTTTAATTTCGTCTAATTAAATATATTGTAAACAAAGTTAATTTTAAGAAAATATTATTTATTTTATCTAATGCACTTTTGTCTTAAAATTAAATGATATTTACATATTTTCATGTACTAAATTATGTTATTTTATTTTTTTAAAAAATGTTTCTCATTATTTGATTTACAAGATTCTCGAAAAAATTAATACAATTTAACTCTCTTGTCTTTTATGTTTAAGAATTACAATATTTTTTTTTATACAAACACAATTGTATAAAAAAAATCTTCAAAAAGAATCCTATATATACATCAAAGATTTTCATACAGGACAATTTTAGTTGTTTATAGATATATAATACTTTCAAGACTGTAAACATTTATATATATATATATATATATATATATATATATATATATATATATATATATAAATCAACGCGTGTTCAATATATTTTGTAGAAATCTATTATCATATATTTTGTAGGAATTTAATAGTAATGTCTTTTTAAAAGAATACGTTTTCATTATGTTTTCACATCGATTTAATGTTTTAGCGTTGAAATTTACGTTTCACTCGACCAGTGTGAACATTACGCTGAGATATTGCTACCCGCAGTAGAAACATCTTTTTTCTAAGATGCGTGTTGAAGTCTTATCTTTAAGAGAATGTAGGAGGTCTCTAATGGAACACACACATATTGTGTTGCTTATCAGTCGGTTCAAATGTATTTACTCATATAGAAAATGTTTGATGGAATATTGTCAAGAGAATACTGTATGCCGTTTATTCAATTATTTATATTTCCCCTTTTATATTATCACTATATAAATATTTACTCTTACGAGTTGTTTTCTTTTTAACAAATGATCTCTCTATAAGTAAAAAGCGATATTTATTTTTCTACTATGAGTAATTTAAATAATGTTTTAATACGTTTGAATTTGTTAACTTTACTTTATTTAATTACATTTATTCCTAAGAATTCGTCTTATACATTCTCGGTATTGTATTCTTTGACAGATATATATCTTACTTCTATACGATTGATTGTGATGTTTTTATCATCTTTAAGTAGTGCTGAGTTGAATTCTAATAAATGAATGGATTCTTTTCATTTAAGATGTTAAAATTCGACATAAATCTGTCAGAAAATGAAATATTGAAATTAGCTATAGCATGTGAAAATAAATACAACAGTTCAAAGAAATACAATACGAAAAGCAGATATTAATATAATTATAATTAAAATTTCTCAAAAACTAATTATTTTTTTCACTTCCTATAAACATTTTTATATTTTTCTTATTTAATTTTATATATTTACCTTCTTGATAAAATTAATATTTTCTGGAAAATTATAATTACAATATTTTATCACTTTTAAATTTTCATTATATTTGATTAAAATAATTAAATGGCATATTATTATTTTTTTATTTAATTTAAAAATTACATATATATCTTCCCTCCCTCCCAAATATATATCTATATATACATATATATGTATGTGTATAAACGTAAAATATATTTTTTATACGTGACTTCGTATATAGGTTAATTTTCTTATGTACGATAGAAGAAATATAAAATTCTTTGTATTAAGACCTTATGATGCTTCTTGGAAAATTGACATCATCCGAAACAGGAATATAAATCAAGCTAAAGCATTCATTTTTCATAAATCTGTCAAATAAGTTCTCGTGTAACAAACACTTTACTTAATATGTATTTATAATTTAAAATATTTACACAAACGTTTATACACACACACACACACACACACACACATATATATATATATATATATATATATAAATATGAGTAAGGCAGGAGAGATTGTAGCTAAGATAAGCAATAAAAGTAATTAACTGTCTAAGAAATTTTTGGAATCATTTTAAAATGAAATTGATTTTTAATTTTTTTTATTTAAAAAAATACGTGTATAATATTTTATCAAATTCAAAAGTTTCATTAATCTTTGGTATCAAAAAAGTGTTCAGTAAAATTAAAGATGTAGAAATTTCATTTTAGAGGAAAGTTTTTTAATTAAAAATTATTTATGTAATTAATTTTGACAGATTTTATTTTTTTTTATTTAATAAATATGAATGTTTAACAAATTTTAAATAATTTAAGTTTATTCTTTTAAAATATAAGAAAACGTATGATGGGAATAATAAACAATGGTTTTTTGTAATTTCATATTCTTAAAGTAATTAAACAGTACACTTTTATAGGCTTTGTATTGTAGAATATTTGAGAATTTTATTTTAAGAAAAGTATATTCTTTTCTAATTGAGAATAACGTAGTTTAATAAACATTGTTATTTATTTTAAGTAGGAATTAAATAATCAAAGTATATTAATATTTTTTTATCTACTGTCATTTTGTCAAAGGATATTTTTTTTAATTATTTGTGTCTTGATATAATACAAAATTGACTTGTAAAATATTTAATACAAAAACAATTTTATAAATATATGTGCATTCAAAATAAGAAATAATAAAAATGATGAAATTATTTGAAATATTTTTTATCGACAACATATAATTAATATGTTAATAGATTAACTTACTCAGAAAAAGTTAAATAAAAATTAATTTATTAAACAATAATTATTCAAGAAGACAGTATTTAATTCATAATCAATGTATATTTCATTCAATTCTGTTTTTGTAATACAAAAACAGCTGTATTTAGAATTTTATCGTACTAATTAAACTATCTTTTTAGAAACTGTACAAAAACATTCGTTTTCTTGTAATCTTTCTCTCCATTTCAATTACTGACTCTCATAAATAACAAGTTATAACTATATTCTATCTTAAGAAAAAAGAAATAAATAAAATAACTTTATAAAACAATTCTTAAGATAATCGAATTCGTTTTTTTCTTTCTTTTTACAATACGAGAGAAAACTTTACGAGGTACAATACTCCATAAATTTTCAATTGGAGTCATTGTTGGTAAATTTACTACCCGGAAAATAGCCATGGTTTATTCGATTTTCTCATATTTTCACGTTTCTTTAACGAGTCATTTTCGTTAGATATCAAATAATAAATTCCAATTATATCAAGTAATTGAGATGTTTTTGAAGTAATATTTTTATATAACAGTTTTGTAATATATATATATATATATATATATATATATATATATATATATATGTAATTTTCATTGATTTTAAAATAGTTGGACATTTTTTTAAAAAAAGAATTTATTGATTTTATAATAAAATTGACAGATTTTTGATATAAAATTACTGACACTAAAAGTATATTTGCTCTATTATTTAAAATTTTATAAATACTTATCGACAATTATTTATTTTGCTATAAAATATTAGAATATTTAATAAAATGTTCTAATTATTAAAATTATTATAGTTAATACCACTTAAATACTGAAGTATGAAAAATATTACACCAAATTATCATCTTTTACATATATGTATGTACATATATACTTCAAACAGTAAATGATTTGATTTATTAACTCATGATTTCTTCATTAAACTATAATTAACATTTAATTTTATTTCAAATTCAATTACGAATAATCATATAAAAGATCAATCAAATTGTGTATAAATCGAAAACTGACTGTCTGTCAATAATGCTATGTACGTGAAAAATATTTCAAACATTTCACACGTGTATTTTTAGATTAAATATAAATAGCTTTGTTGATAGAGAACTAATATAGCGTGAAATGATTCTCTATGAATGGTATTCTTGAAATAATCCTAAAGAAAGTGTTCCAGAAAGATATTTTCACATGAAATATTGATATAAAAAATTTCATGTAGTTCCAAGATAAAAGTATCGGCTAAAATAAATCTACTCTGTATAAGATGTTATTAATTTATCTTCTTAATAATAAATAACATTTAAATTGCTGAGAATTTTTCCAACTTTAAATTCTTCTCATTATATATATATATATATATATATATATATATATATATATATATATATATATATATATATATATATATATATATATATGTATTCATTAACGCCATTCTTTATATACAAGAATCTAATTTTACATAATCAGAGAGACTTCCCTGTTTTTGGCATGCATTAGAACAATTCAGTATTGTGAAAATGCCATTTCATTCCACCTCGTATGAAGACTTTAATACATTCAGTTGTACACACACACACACACACGTACATAAATAAACATATATTCTGAAAAGCTCGTACGCACATATGCACATACGCACATACATATATAATACTTTGTGCTCGTCGTACCAATTCATTCAGTCACTCATTTAGTATTGACTCAGACATACACATACACAAATATATATATATATATATATATATATATATATATATATATATATATATATAATTGTGTGGGTGAATGTAAATGTATGAATAAATGCGTATGCGCCCATTAAAGCAAAGCTAGACATACGCGGAAAGCACGTTCAAAACTCGAGCTTTTGTGTGAAAACTCAGAGATTCATTCATTCACATTACTCCACAATTAATTTACCCTGAACAATGACAAATTTAGGGCGTATATCGACGAGTATTTGAGAGCTGTATATATATATATATATATATATATATATATATATATATATATATATATATAAATATGCGTGGGTGGATTGGAAAATATTTTCTGCGAAGCTCTTTACCAATTGATCTTTTATAAATAATAAACACCTACACATTTATTGATTGTGTTTAATTATTTTACAATTTATATCTTTTTCACTATACAAGAGATTCTTATGTAAATAATATTTTACATAAATTTAAAGTATCATCATATTATTTTACACAAATATAAAGTGTATTTTGTGTTCGAAGAACGATTCCAAGAAAAATAATTTGTTGAAATTGTTTTATCGAAGAAATATTGATTAATTATATTTAATTTTACTTTCATTGCTATTAAATAATTAATCTTATTTATTTGAAAAGTTTATTTTATATAAAATTGTTTATAGTTCAATTAATTAAAAAATAAAACCATTTCATATTCGGTACTATTCTAAAATGTCAATTAAAAAATGTTATTTCCTATTCATAGTTGTTTAAAAATAAATATAATTTGAATGTTTATGATTATATATATATATATATTATGTGCACTATATATTTTGCTTATTCATTTCTTAAAATGAATTTAACTTCTTACATGCATTATTTTTTTAATGATGCATAATAATATCTTTTTTACTATAATATCTTTTAGAATTTCAAGAAGGTAGTATCTATTAAAATTATATTTATGATTATAATAAAATGTATAATAAAGATTGAAACGATTTTGATATTTTTATTAATAAAAATAATTGAAATAAAAATCCAATACATAAATACATTTTGTGAAATTAATGGTTGAATTTTATTATTAATTTGAATTTAATTTTCCATTTATTTTTCAATCTATAGAATTATGTTTACTTATTGATTTTCATTTAAATATTATATATATATATATATATATATATATATATATATATATACGAATACAAAAATATATGAGTAAAAAAAATATTAAATAAGAATAAAAAATAACAACTACTTCTATTATTTTAAATAAATTGAATTGAAGTCAATGACACTTAAAAAAAATCAATTTCAAAATCTATCATATAGGTATATAAATTTCAAATTATTAAAATAAGAAATATAAATGTACTGTTCTCTTTATTTATGATATATACGAGCAGTTCGTTTAATATTTCTCTTAAGACTTTTATAAAAGATTTTATCAAGTTCGAGTTTATCAAACTTTCATCTTAAATTCAGTTGTTGAAAAGTTATTTGAAGAAGACATATTTACGTCTTCTTATATTTATTGTCAATCATTTAACTTGTTTTTATTTATTGTTCGTTTAATAAAAGTTTTAATTGTATAGTTATAAATAAATCAATGATTTATTTACTTAAAAAATCACATAAATAACAAGTATAGAAATAGAAATAATTTTATAAGTTTGTTGAATTATTAAAAAAAGGTTATTTTAAATTAATTTAAATAAAATCCCTTTCTATTTTTTACATAAATAATTAAATAGATTACATATTTGCCTTCCTCAAAAAATATTATATATTAGAGGAAATTAGAATACTAAAAAAATAATAGTTTATTTGTTTATATTAATATAATATTAAAAACGAATTAAAATATTATTTAATCGTATAAAAAACGAATAAAAGAAAAATATACTTCCTTAAAACAGAATATAGCTTATAATTTAATTTATATTATTGTACGTAGTATTGACAAGATTTTTTTAGCTTCATACAAGATTTTAATGAAAAAAGTTACTTCGTCTTTCGAAAAATTAAAATTGGATTTCTAAAATAATTAACTGTTTCTTTGATTTTGTGTGATATAGACTTTTTCTTTTAATGTTAACTGATTAAAATTTAATATTAATTTTTACAAATAAGACTGAAAGATACTTATCTTGTATTTACAAATACTCCAAAAAGGATTAATTAAAAACATGGAGTTTCCTTGTCTCATATAGATAGAATTAAAAATATTCACGGTGTAATAATAAAATTCCTGTATCAGGAGAAAAGTTCAATTAATTGAGAAACAAATAATGGTGTAAAGTTGAACGTATCGAAAAATACATTTCCTCGGTTCATGATTACAAAAAAAACTTTATCCATTCGTTTTGTTTTATCAGGGAGAATTTGAGAAAACGTCGATTCATGAAAATATTTAGGTGTTCCTAATTTTTGAGAAGAATCTTATTACAAAGGAATTGAAAACAAATTGAAATTCTATCTTAAGAAAGTTTATTGTATTTTTAAAATAATTATATTGATGTTTTTTTACAACATATTGCAAACTTATTTGAGCAATAATTCAAATACTTAATCGATAATGTTATTTGTTATATACATTTTTAATACAAAAGTTTTATTATTCAAAAATAAATTTCTGATTAAAAATTAACTCACTGAATTTAGAACGAATATAAAAACTAAAAAAAGTTTTCTTTCATTCTTAGTAATTATTATCCATTATATCTATCTTGTATTTAAAATTATAATATTTATATTTATTTTGCATTGTTACATAAGTAATTTTTAGATTTGTGCCATATTCAAGTAGTAATTTAAGTACTCTGTGTAAAATGTTTTCATTGTTATCTGAAAACAGCATATGTGTCAAAATCTGATTTTAAAAGATTTATCAAAAGCAGTTAATATAAATATTTCATTAAAATTTAAAGAAATAAATTTATTTCAGAATATTTTTAAACTGTGCATTAATTGATTTTTGAAAGAGTGTAAATATTGTAAGAAAATTATATTAAATAAAATTATATGTTCGAAATATTTTTTTTAGGAAATAAAAATTTCATAATATTATTTTTCAATTATTATCAAAATTTACTATAAAATTTATTTCTTTTAAATCCTTAGGAGTAGGGAAACAAATAATAAGAATGTAATAAATGCTACTTTTTAGAAAAATATAAATTGAAATGAATTATGTTTTTCATATTGGTAAATACTTTTTAATATCAATATAATAATTATTAAAACAATAATAGTTACCATAATATTTTGGTGATATTATTAGTACTAAATTTTTTTCTTACCAGATTATATGTAAAAAATTATAATTAAATTTCATATCCTTAGTTCTGTTTTTCATTATGTTTATTGTTTTTATATTATCTTACTAAGGTTTACCTCTCCTAACTCACACAATTATCTCATAAGATATCGTTTTTTATTTATTTATCATTATTAGTGGCTGTAATTTATATCAAAAATATACAAAAAAAACATAAAATAAATTATCGGTTTTACTTGTTCGTTTAGTAATTTCTTTTCGTTTCTATTTTTATAAATTTCCATGCATTCTAAAATATTTAACTTCCTGTTTTCATTATAACTTTTTACGATCTTCACTGTATTAATATTTTGTTGGTAACTAAAAGACACGAGTTTCATATACGTAGGTATATGCATGAGTATATGAGTGTATATTTATTAAGTAACCCTTGTTGTTTACAAGTAAAATAATGATGCAGTAAAAATGATGTTAAGTAGGAATTTGGGTTCTTAATCACATGTTTTGTTAATTAATTAGAATTTTGAGTTAAATTTAAGGGGCTGTTTAAAGTAACTGTTTTTCGTTTTTAACTGTTATTTGAAAATTAAAACATTTTTAAATAAAAAAATTAATAAACCGTGTAACTATAAAGTAAATGAAGTAAGAAATAAAATAATTAGGTTTCTGTAAAAATATAAATATATATAAAAAGCATATATATATATATATATATATATATATATATATATATATATATATATATATAAATACATGTATATATAGTTTAAAAGAAATTTTTAAAACTCAAAAAGTAATATTTAAAAAAAAAGAAATTGAAGCTTTTTATTATTAGAAGTTGTATTTCTTAGGAATATATTTTGTATTACTTGAAATACCAAATTTAAAATTTTTATTATTCTTAAATTAAAAAAAATATAAAATGAAAAAAAATGATGAGTACGATTTTAGGCTTAAAATGAAAAACTTGAAATTTTAAATCGCAACTAAATAGTATTTTTTTAATTAAAAAATAATTATACAAGATTCATAATGATTGTTAAGTAATTTAAATTCGATATTTTTTTTAATAAAAATGGTATATGTTTGTATATTTTTGAAATATATATATATATTCACGTAGAAAAAGAAAGAGAGATAAAAAGATAAATGGAAAATTTTAATTGTATCAATATAAATGATTAATTTTTTTAAAAAATTACATAAAATTATTTCTTTTTGGAAATAAATATATTATATATAATTATCATTTCAAAAGAGAATTTTAAATATTTTTCTAGGCATTAATTTTTTATCATCTTGATAATAGTTGGGATGATTTTCTTTAATTCAGTATCTATATTATTAAATAAAAAAATCTATTAATAATGATTCTATTTTAGTTTATGTTCGAATGTATTAAAAAACATATGGTTGAAAGTCACATATAATTCAGATTTATAAATGTGGACCATTGGAATTTAGAAACATTGTTCTCAATATGTCTATCTTAATAAGCAGTGTTTGATAAAAGATCATCAATCAAGATTAACGCATTTAAGACAATCGTTTTGTTAACGAAGATGACATCTTTTACAAACCCGTTGTTTATAAGATATTGGTCAACAAACGCTTGTGCTAACCACTTGGTTATAACCATCTTTCTTATTAAGTTCATTGATTGATTGTATACTCTGTAACATAGTTCTATTAAAACAATGGAGTTTCAATGACGAGATGATGTCAGCGAAGTTTCTTTTAAGAAATGTTGACAAATCGAAGTGATGTTGCAGTATTAATTGTAACAGTTTAATTAAGCAATGAGCTATTTTTTAAAAGTAACATTTTTAATACAAAGTGATGGATACCATTTACACTCATTTTGTCATTTTTTAATTGATATAAATGGAAATACAAAATAAATTGCTATAAACGATTTTAATACATTTTTTATATTTATTTTTTAAAAATAAATGTATAGTTTTTTTTTTGAATAAGGAAATTATTTTCTAATTTCTCAGACAATAATAAATAACCAGTTTGGTTTATTGATCAATTTGATTTGAATTGAAAAATCAAATTTTTGGATAATGACATTTTTAATAATGTAATAATTATTTAAATGTTTTATAAACTAGAAAAATATTTAATAAAAAATGTTTGCAAATTACTTGATTTTAGTAAAAAAAATATTTACATAGTAATTAAATCCATTAAAATTATTGAAATTACAAAATGGTTTATAGTAAAATTATATATTTTATTAGATATTTAAATAAATTAATATTTTAAACAGTTAATCTATTATTACAGTAATATCATATCCCTCATTAATTCGCATAACCCTCTTTCTCTTTTGCTAATTAAACTGTTCTGCCAAAACTTTTCACTTTCAAAGATATAATGCCTCTCTCTTCCACTTAATATCAACCTATAGCGAAATATTTATATATATATATATATATATATATATTGGATTATAAATGTTATTTCACATTTTTAGTCAAAAAACTATTACTGTGACTGAACTCGTATTCAGAGTAGTAAATAAAATAAAAGTAGATTATTAGCTTTGATGCTAATGTTTGGATAAAAATGTAATGGTTAGAAAATCATATAAAAATAAAAATTAAATGTTTTCGATTTGATACACTTTCGTTTGGAATTAAAATCTATCTACAATTAAGACCATAAAATATAAGAAAATGGTAAATAACAGTAATTTTATTAAAATTTGTTATTATGGTTAAATTTTGTAAATTAATTAAGTATTATATTTTTAAACAATATTATCACTAAAAAATTAATATTCCAATAAATATTTCTTTTATACAATTCATAATAACAAATTATCAGATTTAATTACATTTTATTAGAAATGTTTGTGGAGATGCTGGCGTTTTAAAAAAAGAATTTTGTACAGAAATATTTTGTAATGTTTAGAGGCTATTTAATTATTTTAACATTATATATATATATATAACTCTATAGCTATGAATTTTTTTGGTAGTAAAACAATATTAAAAATAGTTTAAAAATTATTCAGTGATTTAAAACACGTGACCGATTATCCTATGATTCAAGTGCATAATATCTCTGTAAAAGGGTGAGTTGGTTGTTTTAATGCGATCATTAAAAATAACTTTGCAGGATAAACGTATGGCCTGAGGAAAAGAAAAAAAATCTCTATTACTGTGGTCTCAGCAAAATTTATTCGAATATATTTTGCATGTATATATAAATATTTTTATGTGTGTATATGTGATATAAATATGTATGTATATAAAAAGAAAATGTATGTAGTGTAGTGAGACGTTTCCGACCGTCACGAATTATTCGTTTTAATCTTACCGTAAAGGATGCAACGATTTCTCCATTACCGAGCACTAAACGCAGAACATTCAAAAGATTACGTTTTACGATGCCGTCTATATTTCGTAGGTATTTATTGGCGGACGTGAACTCCGCCTAACATTCGGACGGATATTTTAACAACGAAAATTTGATGCTTCAGGTAACGGATATACCTTGTTTTATATTCGTACAATAAAAACGTCAGGTTTTTTATATCGTAGATAATTAAAGAAAACGAATGATTATTTGTATCAAAATTTTCTTTGCATTGTTATGAACTCTGAGAATAAAAATGTACAAGTTTGGATATTTTATATTATTATCATACTTATAATTTATGATTGTTTTAGTAATTATTTTGTATGTTAATCAAATACATTATAAATTTTTTTTGAATAGAAATAATAGAGTAATTATATTAATTGTATTTAATTTATTGTACTGCAATGAATAAATTATTACTAGCTTTGAATAAAAAATCAGAAAAAGTAGTAGAATTTTGATTTATAATTAAACAGTTAATTTAAATTGTGGACTATACACTTGAGTAATCTATTACATTTTTCAAAACATTTATTTTACAGTACTTAGTATATATGAAAAATAAAAAAAGTTAACAGAAATAATAATTTATCATTTAGGTATAGATAAAATAATACATGATTACAACTACTAATGAGAAACTAATAATATCATAAATCAAATGTTATTCGTAATAGTATTAATCATTCATTAACTATATTGAGATTAAAGATAAGAGATTAAACTACATTACAAACAAAATTTCAATTTAATAATATTCACTAGAAGTGCTGACATATTACTATCTTCTATAATTGTTTGTGCAGCATCACTAAGTAATTATATGAGTGCATTATTGATGATAAATGATGTAATGATGTTGAATATTAGACGAATTTAATGGATATAACTAATAATACTAAAAATTGGTTTATGTTGTTGTATAATTTATGTTAATGGTTCTTAATATTTATTTATTATAATTAGCCATTTAATTCTATATTGTACCATCAATTAAATAATTCATTTAGATATATAAAATGATTGTACTGTAGAATTAATATACTAAGTAAATTAATAAATTTGCTAATTCCTACGTTTTTACATATATACTTTTTTATTAAAAAATAACGTTTGTAAGTTTTTACACATTAACTATTCTTCAATATCATAAAATTTAATATAAGTATTTAATAATTATTTATTTTTCTTTAAAATGTATTTTCATAATTATACAATTATTTACACAATTCAATATAAAATCATATATATATATATATATATATATATATATATATATATATATATATATAAACTTTATTATAAATAAACATCCTTGTAAAATTTAATACACTGTGTATTTAAGAAAATATTTATTATATTGTGATATATATTCTCATCTAAAATTAATTGTTGTTATAGAAATATTTAACTTTTATTGTAGTTTTTCCTAATAAATTAAAGCTACAAATTTAACTTATTGTTTCATATAAACTAATATTTATGTAACTATTGGCAAATTTTCATTAGTAATTAGTAATATGTATAATTTACAAAGCAATTCATACCTTAGAGCGTTTTACCAAAGTAAGTTTCAAGATATTATTTAACATTTACAACTAATTAAAACAAGTTAACTTACTGTTTAATCGAACTTCGCATTATATAATGTACACAAAATTATATATGAGGTTGTTATTAGAAAATATTTGTATTGCAATTTTACTCGTACATAAAATTAATCAATAATATATTTTTTTTAATAAAATACTAATGAGCAGTAATTATTAAAATTATATACATTTAATTAGAATGATATATTTTTATTTACATTTATTTTTATTGAAACAGTTTTATCTTGGAGAATTCTTAAAGCTGAAATTAATTAAATTTTAAACTATTTAATAATAAAACGAATTGAATTTTGGTAATTTTTTATAAATTGTTAATATTAAAATAGGTAATGAAAAAATATAATAACTTTATTGACTTAAAGCGTTTGTATTTTTCCATGAGAGGATTTAGCTTTGAAATTCTCATCATATAATATATTTTCTGTTACTGGTTAGTATTCACATCTCACGATTAGTTTAGAGATGAAATCTATTTCTGATAAATTCAAAATCTATAATCAACTATAATATACAGATTAATACTGAATG
The DNA here is from genome assembly GCA_029203775.1 of Neoneuromus ignobilis. NCBI lineage: Eukaryota > Metazoa > Arthropoda > Insecta > Megaloptera > Corydalidae > Neoneuromus > Neoneuromus ignobilis. The sequence continues at coordinate 34,219,242 of CP092092.1, read as the reverse complement.
TATTTTATTTGCAAGATAATAACAATAAAATATTACAGATAATAAAATTAGTTTACAATTTGATATAAAATAATTCATTCGATTCAAATGTACATTTTAAGCATCAGAAAATTTAAAGTTTTTATATTAAAATATCTATTATATACCCTTATTTATCATAAAAATATTATTTGCTATTTGTACTAACGAGATACAAGTTAATAAGCAAATACTTTATAAACGTACAAAGATGAAAAAGTAATGAAAAATATTTTTAAAAACTAAATAAACATTGCTATTCAATATGAATACAAATATTTGTAGAAAAATGAGTTGAATATAAAAATAAACTAGTAGTTAGATAATGATCACATGTATATATATATATATATATATATATATATATATATATATATATAACAAAACTATTTTTATATAAAAAAATTGCTTACTCTGATACAATATATAAAGTTAGTGTTTTCCTTTTTTTATATGATTTTAAATTAATTTAATCAAATTATTACACATCAAAAATTAAATTTAATTAATTAAAAGCATATTCACACAATTATTTTTATAAACGTAATACTTCAATTTCATAGAATTTAAACAGTTTATTATTTGGTAGTTTTTTGCTATGCTAGTTGTTAAAATTATATTGATTTATAATTAAAATGTTCTGTCAATACCACACGTTGTCAAATATATAGTTTGATAAAAATTTGTGTTGACTAATTATCAATTAGCTATCCTTTTTTAATTGCACTATATAATTGCGTATTTTCGTAAAAACAGAACTATATATTGTAATAAACTGTTTAAGTGAAACAAGAATAATAACAAAATTATCATTTCATAACCAATTAATATGATTAAACTGTATTATTGTAAATTAAAAAACAACAAGAAGTCAAATGAATAGATTCAGAATTTGGTTTAATTAAAAGTCAATATTAGCTGAAAAATTATACGACTATGAATCGTTGAATAAATGATTGTTCTTACCAAATGAAACAATAATAATGTTTATAAATTGTTGTATGTTTGTTATTTAAAATTGTTTAATTATAATTTTACGACTAATATATTTTTCTCGCTTAATGAATACGTTTCATCGATTATACTTGTTCAGTTTATTTATTAATATGTTTGTTTTATTCCTGACAGAAATTTGTAATTTTGAATAAATTTTATGTATTTCAAACAGCCATACTGAAATTTTTATATAAAATTTTTGTGTGGTTGAAATATGTTTATGTGTTAATAAATGGTTTCTATATTATTTTTAATTAAAAAATTAACTTTTATTTATAACATTTATGATTATTAATTTGGAATATATTTTTAAATATTTTATTTTATTTACACGTAATATATATTGTTTATTTTATCAATAGAGCCTATCTTGTCAAAGTTTCTTGACAATTGTTTTTATAAGATAAAGTTGTCAACCTTATGTTCAACCCTCTAAAATGATAGATTCACCGACTGATTCTATATTAGTGCTCTGAAATGAAAATTATTAATATTCATTCGATTGGCATGTAAATAGCATGGCATGAGTATAATTTAGGTTTTTTTTAAATAAAATTTGTCTTACGTTTAAAAATGAGATTTTAATCATCGATTTGTAATATTTTATAGTCAAACTTTGATTTTAAATGAAAAAAATTGATTTTAGAAAATGTTGATTTTTCATGAAATTTTCCATACTATAGGTCGTGTTTTTTTTGAAGCAAAAAACCGAAAATTTTAAAAATCTCTTTAAGTTAATATTTTTTATTAAAAATCGATTAAGTAAGTCAAAAATTATCGCATTCCAGTAAAAATTATATTCCTTATTGAGAAATACGATTTTTGTAGCCGGAAATTGATTTTTGATATTTTTAATTTTTTCATCAAAATTCAAAAGATAAAAAAAAATATTTATCTGCAGTATCTCATCGAATTTTTATTAAAAATTAATGGTATAGACCCTATGAAATATTTTCAGTGAATAATAATAGAAATTGATTCTATATTAGTGTTCTAAAGTGAAAATTATTAATATTTCTTTGATTGATAAGTAAATAACATGGTTTGAAATGTGCATAATTTACGTTTTTTTTAAATAAAATTTATTTTATTGTTAAAAATGACATTTTAATCATCGATTCCTAATATTTTATAGTCAAACTTTAATTTTAAATGAAAAAAATCGATTTTGGAAAATGTTGATTTTTTATGAAATTTTCCATACTATAGGTCGTGGTTTTTTTGAAGCAAAAAATCGAAAATTTTAAAAATCGCTTTAAGTTAATATTTTTTATTAAAAATCGATTAAGTAAGCAAAAAATAATCGCATTTCGGTAAAAATTATATTCATTATTGAGAAATACGAATTTTGTAGCCGGAAATCGATTTTCGATAATTTCAATTTTTTCATCGAAATTCAAAAGATCGAAAAAAAATATTTATCTGCACTACATCATCGAATTTTCATTAAAAATTAATCGTATAGACCCTATGAAATATTTTCAATGAACAATAATAGAAATTAATTCTATATTAGTGTTATAAAATGAAATTTATTAATATTGCTTGGATTGTTAAGTAAATGACGTGGTATGAGCATAATTTATGGTTTTTGCTAAATAAAATTTACCTTACGTTCAAAAATAAGATTTTAATTATCGATTCGTAATATTTTATAGTCAAACTTTGATTTTAAATGAAAAAATCGATTTTGGAAAATGTTGATTTTTTATGAAATTTTCCATACTATAGGTCGTGGTTTTTTTGAAGTAAAAAATCGAAAATTTTCAAAATTGCTTTAAGTCGATATTTTTTATTAAAAATCGATTGAGTAAGTAAAAAATTATCGCATTCCAATAAAAACTATATTCCTTATTGAGAAATACGATTTTTGTAGCCGGAAATCGATTTTCGATCATTTTAATTTTTTCATCGAAATTCAAAAGATCGAAAAAAATATTTATCTGCACTACATCATCGAATTTTCATTAAAAATTAATGGTATAGACCCTATGAAATATTTTCAATGAATAATGATATAAATTGATTCTATATTAGTGTTCTAAAGTGAAAATTATTAATATTTCTTTGATTGATACGTAAATGGTTTGAAATGTGCATAATTTACGTTTTTTTTAAATAAAATTCAATTTATTGTTAAAAAGGAGATTTTAATCATCGATTCGTAATATTTTATAGTCAAACTTTGATTTTAAATGACAAAAATCGATTTTGGAAAATGTTGATTTTTTATGAAATTTTCCATACTATAGGTCGTGGTTTTTTTGAAGCAAAAAATCGAAAATTTTAAAAATCATTATAAGTCAATATTTTTTATTAATAATCGATTAAGTAAGTAAAAAATAATCATATTCTAGTGAAAATGACATTCATTAATGAGAAATACGAATTTTGTGGCCGGAAATCAATTATCAATCATTTTCATTTTTTCATCGAAATTCAAAAGATCGAAAAAAAATATTTATCTACACTACATTATCAAATTTTCAATTATATATATATATATATATATATATATATATATATATATATACACATTTATACATACTACATACATGTTGCATCTAAAACTCAAACTTATAAGAACATTGCAATAAGGGGAACGAACGAGGTAATAAACGTCAAACATGTCAAAATTCGATTGCTTGTTAAACTTGTTGCGCATTTTCTTTAGTTTTTCCTATTGACCTCAAATATATTGCTGGGGTAGTGTCTTTCTAGTTCACTAAATTAAGTGTTTTTTTCGATATTTTGTATAGAAAAATTTTGAATAACTGTAATAATTGATTTTCACATAATTTGATTTTTTTATTTTCATGTATTTTATATATATATATATATATATATATATATATATATATATATTTTTGTGTGTGTGTACATTAATAATCGTACATATTATTTTACGAAATATTTAAGTATAACTTTATTAATCACAGAGAATATTTTAATGTCATACAAGTATTATCCCTTAATTCGACCCTTCTCCATTAAAATTAATCCTAGAAAATTAATACTCTTTTAACAAAAGATCCTGTTAGCCAGATGATGTCCTTTCTTCACACTTTACAGATTAAATTTATGTTTTCATTATCAATTTCAATGAAAGTTGTTTTTATCTTGATTATATCCCATTTATAATAGACTAAACTAATGAGTAAATATTACAAGTCATTATTGTAGAATTCGTCAACTATTATCCTTATTTTAACTCCGAGTTCTGTGGCTCGAGTACCTTTATCATGATAAAAGATCTGTAGATGATTATAAATATGTGTCATCTCAAATAACAGGCTTTCATTCAATAAGGATGTTGTTTTATAACATGATTATTAATAATAATTTCACTGCTGAAGTGTAATTTTAAAGGTGTCTCTTTGAAATTAAATATTGTTTTAGGTGACTTTGTAGCTATATAAATTAATGATAAATAAGATTTTATTTAATATATATATTTATATATATATATATATATATGTATTTATTTTTTAATTTTTATTTTCTTTTTTGGATACTAGATTTGTTGAGAATTTGGAAAAAGATATTAAAAATATTTATGAAGTGTCCATATTTATATGTTAGTAAGGAAGATTCTTTTTTATAGATCATTTAATACTCTAGATTTGTAATAGTTAATACAAATGTGAATAATTTGAGTATTTTAAATATTAGTAATAAAAAGAGAGAATTGATTAAAATGTCTCTAGTTTTTTAATGATGAATAAACATTTAGAAACTGTTTAAATTTAGATTAATGATTAAAAATCTAATTAAATACGATTAACAAATAACAATTTATTGAAATTATTCTAACTAATATAAATAGAAGAAAAAACATTTTATAAGAAAATTTTATAATTTGAAATTGACAATATTGAAGTTAGAAAATAATTATTTGAAGCATAAATAAAATGATAATACGATATTAAATAATTTGTTAAAAAGTTAATAATGTTTTTTTCTATTTTCATTTTACAAAAAATGAATTTCTTTAAAATCATAATACTTTCCTTGAATTAATTTCTTATAAATATTGTGAAAAATAGATTTATTAAAAAAATATATATTTGTTTAATTTATGCAATAAATTTAATTGAAAATGTGTGTGTGATATTAAATGAAATAAAATGTTCATAACCATACTGTTTTGTGTACATTGAATAAATTAACAGCCATAGTTTATTATTTTATGGAAAGTAATTAAAAAAGAATTGTTTGTTCTTTGAGAATTTGTAAACGAAGTTTGTTTGTAGAAAAAATAATGGTATATTATTTATTTACTTGTTATGAATTTCTCATTTAATATGATTAATGATCAAATGTGATTAAATCACATTACTTTTGAATATTATTAATTATATTGATTAAAAATATAATGTGATATAAAAAATGGAATAAAATTTTGGAATTTTCAATTTTAATTTAGAATTAAATGAGGTATTAAATTTGTTATAAAATATAATTACTAATTAAATATATTAAAAATTAAAATTCATATAATATTTAGAGTTTTTTCTTTAATGTAATTCTGTTTACAAATTATTATTATATTAATATTTAATGTTTTTCTAAATATTTATATTAAATATGAACAGATTTTTTATTAGAAGATTTAAAATAAATTAAATAAATATTATAAGAAGTGATTTTAAAACTTTTAGAATGTATATTGATTTTAATAAAATGTACAAAAATAAAAAAACAGAAAATTGAATCACATTTATGAGAAATAACAGAGAAATTACATATTACAAGAACAATTATGAAAAATAAACTGACATAAAATGAAGTTATATACATATGACTTTACTAAATATATGCTATAAATTTTAATTATAAAATGTTTCACTATCAATTAATTAATTTTGGTTTTGTTATTTACGTTAGAAATACTTTTGTGTTTACAAAAATTTTAAAGGAGATAAATGGTCAATCTAGAATGGAATTCATTATCCCCTGAATAGAAAGTAACCGTTCCAATCAATTGAATAAAATATTTTTACGAAGGTTGGAGTATATATATATATATATATATATATATATATATATATATATATATATATATATATATACATGTATATAGTTTAGTCTAATAAATTTGCACATCTAAAAGTAAAATGGGGAAATCCCCGAGAAGGAATAAGCCATAAAACTAACTGAAACATTAACGCAAAAAGTTGTTCCGGCAGCCCATTGGCGATTGGCTATCGTCCAACGACGACGGTGCGAGTTCGATTCCCGCCAATGTTTATGACCGCTATCACCTTTCGCACGGCGGGAGTTAAGTTTTATGACTTCACATATTCGACAAATCCGTTACAAACGAATCGTTTCGTTACGTTTTTTTTTTTTTTTTGTAATGGACGACGATCACGCCAACGGTTCAACCGCGGTGATCGAACCACCATCTTCTATATCGAATACATTAAAGTGTAATAGAGACACTCATTTGTAGAAGCTCTGCGTGAAATTGGTGTAATTTTTTGTAGATTTTAGATACGTCCTGTCTAGATTTTTTATTTTAAAACAGACTTTAAAAGCACAGCGTGTCGCAAAATAGCAAACGATTTTGGTCTTTATGTTAATTGAGTTTGTTCATTTAAATATTTTCGCGATTTTCATGGTTTTAAAATACAGACAATTTAAAGAAAATACACTATCATTTTATTTCTAATTCGGACTTTACTATTATTTAAATGATTTATTATTTTATACAATAGGATGGACCAAATGAGATTAAAGGTCTTAGACATACATTTATTTGCTTACTATCATTTACTATTCTTTATTATCCTTCAGTCTTATTTGGGTTTCTCTATATGATTAAAACATAAAATCATCTTGTAATTTATAGAGGTGGCCTAAGTAAAATTGAAGGGTAGCAAATAATAGTAAGTAAGTAAATGTATATATAGGGTTATCCAAATGTGACGTCTAGATATATGTTTTATTAAAAAAACAACAAAAGAAACTATACACATGTTTTTTTTTAATAAAACATAAATCTAGGATTTACTTTTTAATGACTCTATATAAACTCTTCAGTGTGATTGGAATCTACCTATATATGTACAATAAGTGTTCGTACTTCGTATATTAATTTTTTGAATATAAAGAAAAGTAAATTAAAAGTAATTGTAATGTAGCAAATTTTCATACAGACACATGTATATCAAAAATAATTATTTTTTTAAAAAAATAATCATATTTATTTTAAATACAAAAATTATTAAGAACAAATACAAAAAATACATTACACAAAAATATTCGTATCGATAATAAATGTGTATCATTATCATTGTAATTATTTAATAATTTGTGATTAAATCAAATGCTTTAATTAAGGATTTTTAAAACGATTTTCATACAATTAACTAAATTCGATATCGTGTCAGAATTTTCATTTCGTTTCAATTTTTTCCTACTGTTTATATAAATATATAGTGTTATTTTACACAAATGAATTTTCACCCCAACACCACAATAATTTAAAGTGATCAATAATCATTTATTGTACACTTGTTATTTATAATTATATAATTTATAATTATATCGGCTGATGCATTTCGATGGCGACACCATCATCGTTAGAGCCTTTCTGTTAAAATCTAGACTAACTTTCTTATATATATCTATATTAACTTGTGTTTTGTGTTTTTATTCAATTTATATACAACTGGGGGTTGTATCTTTCTTTTCGTCATCTGGTCTGCAAACATGAAGTGCTTTCCCTTATTTATTGTCTTGGCAACATGTTCTTTTTTATATATTTGTGATCTTTTTTGATGACATGGATTGACTTATTTATTACTTGTGACGGTATTCGAAATTTTTTAACGATTTGTGAGGTCTGTTCTAGATGAATTGAATATCTGCATGCGTTAGTTTTGTGATTTATTTTTTTTTAAATTATTTTTCTTGAATCAGCCACAGTTCCAAAATAACCAATATATAGTGTCATCCAAATGTGATGCTTAGATTTGTGTTTTATTAAAAAGAAATGTGTATAGGGAAACATATGTATAGTTTCTTTCTAATAAAACACAAATCTAGGCGTCATATTTGTATGGCCCTATACATTGTAAATAACAAAATATTAAAGAAGTCCATAAAACAAATATGAAAGTTTGATAACGTTTGTATGTTAATGTAGTGAATGTAAGAATTCGACACATATTTATGAAGAGTTATAGCACATGGCATATCTCTCTTGTTCGTACGGGTACTAATAAAGTGAAGAGATGTAGATATGAAAATTGATATCCAAAAACATATAGTACGATTCACACATAAACGCACAAACACATATTGAAAATGAAATAAACGTGTCAAACGTTTTAAACCTCTAAAATAATATTAACTGGAATTCGGGCCTTATCGTTATGCATTTCGGATTTCATTAAACGTACTAATAATAATCCGACTGTATGGCACCCGTGTAGTCGCGTTTATAATAACTAGATATCTACAAGCGTAGATTACGCGTATACACATCCATGTGAGTATCTGATCGTAACGGGTGACTTCCTCGAACAAGCGACCCTACGCCACGTTTCGCTGAATATTCAAGATAATTCCGCTTGTGCAATTTCGGAAAATTCAGTCAGCGCCGACGTCGCCGCAACGTACGCCCTACTATGTATATAATGTGTAACTGTTTTGCGGTTAATTCACACAACGACATTTGTTGTTCAGATACGAACGATGTCGTTTAATTGAAAACTGTGCTGTTGTTGTTGTTTTAATATTGTCACGTGCTTTATTTATTTTATAGCAGTTGCTTGTTTTGTTCGACTTTTTGGAGATAAACGTTGAGTGTTGGTTCTGTGGTTTAATAAACGGACGAAGGAAAAGCAATGAAAAATTATATACATTTCTTGCACAAAAATGTAAATGTACAATTGTTAATATATTTATCTTACATAACTTTGATACATGACAAGAAATATAATTATAATATATTAAAATAATTATTTGAATACTAAATTTTCGTATTCAACATCTATATATTAGTTGTTTAATTTCAAGAAAAGTTGTTTATATTTTCTAAATAGATGAGTTTAATAGGTATGAATATTTAAAATAGTAAAAAGTTCATCAAACAGATTAGCTATTTTTCATATTGATAGAAAATAAAAAAAACTGACTAAATAATTGTATTATAGTTATTATAAAAAAAGATAAAAATAAATATTTTATCTATAATAGGCAGAAGTATAAGTGCTTCAAAATAAAAATCAAATTATCATTACATTGAGAATTGTCAAATTTCAAAATATTGAGTTATTATTTCAAATGGGAGTAAATTTACAATCATAAAATAATGAAACATCAAAAATTTTGATACAATATATTTTATTTTATGTTACTATAAAATTATAATTTAACAAAAAACATTGTATGAGTAAAAATATATTTGTTAAAACAGAATTTCTATATAAATCAATTTATATCAAATATTCCTTAAAATATTATTCGTAACTTATCACTGGCTGACTTTAAAGATTAGAAATTAATTATAAACAACATTTTTTAGTATATTTAAATAAATTTGCATTTTTTAACAACATTGACAAAGTTTATAAATATTAAGAAAATTCTATAAAACTTAATTTTTGTTATAAAATTAAATTAAATTTATTTATGAACTGATTAGTTATTCATATATATATATATATATATATATATATATATATAGAGAGAGAGAGAGAGAGAGTGAACCAAATGAGACTAAAGAGTTTAAGCATACAATTGTTTACTTACTATTATTTACTATCTTTAAGCCTTATTTGAGTCACTTTTATATACATGTAAAATTTGATAACTTATTTTTTCTTATTTAAATTTTTTAAATAATTTAAATTTGTCTTAATCAAATTTTTGATACATATTTATTTAGAAAAAAATATTAAAGTTTCCCTAGTGTATTTTTTGTCTTACTATATTAATGAAAATTATTACAAAAAATTATTTAATTTTTAAAATGTGTTATTTTGCTAGAAATAATATAAATATATGTATTTAAACATTAAATTTAAACAAACTTGTTTTAAGAGTATATTTGAAAATGATTTTTAATTTAATAAATTTATTTCTTAAAAAAAATGTTATTTTTCATAAAAAAACTTTTAGACAACTCAATACAATTCCATAATTAAACAATTTCTCATAATCAGATTTATGTTCTGAGTTATATATTGATAATTTTCAAAAAAATAAAAATTAACAAATATTAAATAAATTATTAAAAAAATAAATATAATTTTTGTTTAAAATACACCAAAAAAGTTTTAATAAATTATAACTATAGAGTGGCTGTTCTTTTTTATCTTACTATAAAAAAGAACAGCCAGACGTCAGTTTTATATAACTTCGAATATTATTTTCTGCTAATATTTTTTGCCAAATCAAAAATAAAATTTCAACTTGTTAGAGGAAAGTTTCAGAGACATTTTAGTCGTTTAGTAAAGATCAAAGTTTGTGATGAAGTTAATTTTCTAAAACATTGACTCACAAATGCACGCTGAACTAAATATCGTACACAGTCGAATACAAAGTTTGACATTAGTCGTTTTGTATATATAGCAACAGTTGTCAAAGAAAATAGAAATGGAATTATTATAAGTTTCGTAAACCCGAGCAATAAGTAAAATATATACAAACGAATTACTAAAGAAAGAATATTTCGATTTATAACAACAGTACTCAATTGATTTCTGATTACTTTAAAGCATACTTGTAATGTTCGTTTAAGAAGTTTCGTTGAAATTCAACTGATTTATTATTTTTAAAATATATACTTTGATAGAATATATCGAAGTTATCATTTCTTTAAAGTTTTATCGGAAAACTCATTAAAAGTTAGCGGTAACAACTTTTTTTTAATAACTACCATATTTTAATTTTATATAATACAATTATTTAATAGTCATTATATTTATCATTAAAAAAGCACTTTATAAATACTTTTTTTCAATAAAAATAAATTTTCAACAAGATATTTTTATTACAGTTCAAAATTAGTTAGAAAATGAATGACCTAGTTTTAAGAGTAGATATCAGTATAACAAAATAATATTGCTCGATAAGAAGATTATAATGAGCATACAAAATCAATAACGATAAGTAATATATTGGAAATATAATTTATGAAAGTTTTAATAAATGAATTTTTTTTAAACAGTTTAAAGAAGTATATTATTATAAGAGGTTTTTTTTGCATTGTATAAAAATGTAATTAAAATTTTATATACGATTATTTTTCTTTTTTTAAATAAAAGTATTTGATCTAAATTTATATTAAAAAAACTTCAAGATAAAAAATATATTAAAGTAAACCAAACAATAAAAATGCCAGTTAAAATAAATTCATGAAGTAAATCAGTATGCGAATACTCGAAGTTATTTCAAAAGGTTTGCGTGACATATCGATATGTTCATACAAACTGACATATAAATTTAACACTTTTTTAAACAAGGTTAGTTTCGTTTTTTTTTCAGGTCAGCAATTTTTCAATACATTCACGAATTATTCTATTGATATGATAGGAGTTAAACTTATTATTAGTTATATAAAAAAATGAAATATGAGGATTGTATTTTTTTATTTATCGAAATATACATGGCATGTAGTTTTTCAAAAATTTAAAAATAGACATAATCTGTTTATTTAAAAAATGTACATGTGAGTTTTAAACAATTTGAAAATAAAATAAAAATCATAGCCGTTAGGAATAATATGAATGTTTGTAGAATTTCTACAATTTATCGAGTGAAATTGATTTTTCAATGCCTGGCAGATTTTATAAAATATTTTTTAAATAGATATAATATAAAATATTCTCTTGAACATATAAATTATACACACACACACTTATATATATATATATATATATATATATATAATATAATTTATATTATTTTTAATTCAAATTCAGACAATAAAAAATAAATTAACATTAAAAAAATTACAAAGTACCAACTAACTGATTGGAAATAATATAAAAATGTTAATAACATATAAACTATACATATTGATTGATTATTTATTTAAAAGAAATATGATTAATTTATTGGTAAAAAATATTATAAAAGTTTATTTTAAATGAATTAATTTATCAAGAAAATGTTATTTTATATTTTGATACGATTACATATTTCATCATTTTTGTTAAATGTTTCGACAAACTTCTTATACCCTAACAATTACATCATTAATCATAAATCCTTATGCGTTTTTTGAAAAGTATTTCATGCTTTTATTGACTTATAAGAATATGTCTGCTATGACGATCTCTTATACCATTTCATATGTAGGGATTTATTTGGGATAATAGGATTTATTATAAGAATTTAGAATCATTTGAGAAGTTTTACATCCGCATAATGTATTTTTTCAGTATATATTTGGAATCGACTTATTGAAATGTAAAAGATTTTTTTTCTATAACATTTTCAGCAGTTAATTTGAAAAATGTTTTTATAAGTCTATCTATAAAATTAAATTTATTCATTTTTCTAATAAATAATATTAAATTGTAATTTGTTTAGTATTATTATAATTTACAATAGAAATATATGTTAAATATATTTTTATTTCTATATTTACTAATGAAGAGTCATCTAAATGTGATGTCAAGATTTGTGTTTTATTAAATTAAACAAAAGAGACTATACACATGTTTCTTTTTAATAAAACACAAATCTAGGCGTCACATTTGGATGACCTTATATATTATATTTTGTAATCTTATAATTCAAAAAACTGTCTATAAATACTGTTATATTTTTTTTAATTTTTAATTAATATAATAGATTCTCTATATTCTCGTTTATAAATTTGATAATCAAGTGATATATTTTTTTAAAAAACCCTAAGGTATTCAATTATTTCAGTATAATTCATTAAATATTTTGTATTAATTAAATTTTTATTTATTTTATAATCATATAAGTTCTTTTACCTTACATTTAGGTTTTGAAATTTTATTTCAATCATATTTAATGAATTTTCTAAAATTAATTAATCTTATCTTATATAATAAGATCATTAAAACGTTAAAAATCTTAATATAGTTGTTAATGAAGTTCAAATAACGAACAAAAGTATTATAAAAAATACATTGAAGGAATGATTCAGTTTATATAAGTTAATATATAATATTATAAAGTAAATATTAAATATTTTTTAAAGATTCAGAAGAGATTTTTGAACTGCTTATACCATAATATTTGATTCGTATTTAATCAAAATAAACACTAAAATCCAAAAATGTAAAAGTAAAATCTTTAACAGCTGTTAGTTGTGCCACACTCATTATTAATAGCAACTTTTAGCATCATGAATGATCAGCAATTAAAAAAATACAAGTACCTCATGTTCTTTATTATATAAATATATATCATAAAAAACTTGAAGCACTTTTATTTTTAATTACTGATCATTGTGAATATAATTATAATAATTGTACAATTACTAAAGTAGCTTTAAGCAGATATGATAATAAGAACGATCATCGTTATTTTAAAATGAAAAACTGTACAACAGTTAACAAATTAACACACGCCTCTGGCGATATTATAATGCCTGCATATAAAATATAAACAGAGACGTATAAAAACAAGTATGATAAAAACGAGTGCATTTTGAACAGTGGCGGGTTGTTTAATGTCGACATGTTAATCAAGGAAGAAAAACATCCACTTGCCCACACTCTTTCGTATACGAACAGCAACGAGAACGGCACTGTTATGCGACGTTCCAACGACCGATATATTCGACGACACTAGCTAATATGCTCTCCTTACACCCAACGAAATTACAGACTTAATATATTTAATGTATTCATGAGTCTCCTATTACGTACCACATATCCGTCTAATGTCCTTTGAAACCTTTTGTAAACATTAATTTTGTTTTAATGCATAAAGATACCATCTCTCTTTCTATAAATACATACGTAGATACCTATTCATACATACATACATACAGATATATATATATATATATATATATATATATATATACATTATTAAATACACATATATAAATTATATATAGATGATGTAAAACATTATTCTGTGGACTTGTGATAATTTCAATTAATTATTTAATTTGTCCCTTTCACTTCTTAATTTTCAGAGAAAATTACATATATATATATATATATATATATATACATATCCTTTAGAATTTTTACCAAGATTGATTTATTTTTAGTGACAGGTGGGAAAATAGATTCAAACATCACATTTTTATCTTTTATATTATTTACACTTAAATATATATTTTCTACAAATAATGAAAGAATCATAAAAATAAACATAAAAATGAATAATAAACAATTATTAATCATTTTGTAATATTTAATTCGGTGGTTTATTCAGCTAGTAATAAAATACAATCAAATTATGAACAATAAATATTTGAAATATTTTAATGAAATTCAATTCCATTTTTAAAAAATATCATCACAAAATTAGTATTATTTTTGAAAAAAAAAATAATACTTTTATTAGATTTAAAACTACTGAATATAAACCAATTTTCAATAGAAACAAATTATACGATACAGGAAATAAGGTAACACAAATGACAAGATTGTTCATAAGATACGATAGTCAGTAGAATTCAGAAGTGACGATGAGTTGTTACGATATGTGAAAATGTGAAACGGTCTCGTTTTACTAAATTGGCTTGTCAGATGACAAAACGGTTTGGTATTCGATCGAGTATAGATTCTTAGGTTATATGCTTGTGTGAAATTTCACAAAATCGGAATATTTTTGCATACATATATACATTATTAAAATATAGTTAAAAGAAAATAGTATAGGTTATTGATAATTTGTTCAAGATTAAATATAGAAAGATAAAAATAAATTTACATGCATACATGTGTATGTATAAATATTATATAAATGAAACATATTTATTATGTCCTGAAGAAGATATATAGCCATTACCATTTATATTAATACACAGAATTTACAAATTGTTATTTATTAAATGTTTTGTGAATATGAAAATTTATTATGTTTGAAATAAAAGATATTTATAAAATTAATTTTGGTTTATTACTTAAAATAAAAACACAAAGTAAATATATACAAATGTTTACTTGAATAACATAAAAGATTACACAAATAAAACCCTACGAAAATTTTTACATTTCTTATGAAAATTTGAACGAATATTATTTTTAACTGTGCAATTATGTAATTAAATTTTTTATATTTTTAAATCTGTAAGTACTCAAGAATTATTAATATATATATATATATATATATATATATATATATATATATAAACCACTCTAATTTCTTTTAGTATATCTCTAAAAGAAATTAGAGTATACTCGTATATACAAATGTTTACTTGAATAAAATAAAAAAAAACACAAATAAAACTCTACGAAAATTATTACATTTCTTATGAAAATTTTAACGAATATTATTTTTAACTGTCCAGTTCTGTAATTAATTTTTTACCTTTTTAAATCTGTAAGTACTCAAAAATTATTAATTTATATCTATATATATATATATATATATATATATATATATATATATAAACCACTTTAATTTCTTTTATTTTATCTCTGTATGAAATAGTATAAATATTATTTATTTTTAAAAAATCTATTTTTAAATTTTCTATTAACAAATATGAAAGTTTGAAGGTTTTAAGCATCCCTGTTTTTATTTATATAACTAATGACTTCAGCTGTAAACTAGAAAAAATTCTGAACTTATTTTAAAAGTCAATAAACCTCTAAGAAATTATAAAGATTATTCTCAAGCGATGAACAAGTTAATCCGTCAGTGTTTATCATTTGATCAAGATTACCGCCTAACATGAAATATTATAAAGACTACACTTTTATATCTTAATAATTATATCTCAATAATTTATGAATATATATATATATATATATATATATATATATATTTATATAAATTATAAGGTATACATAAATATTGATTGTGTATCCAATTACTGTATTTTTTTATCAGTAAAACCCACTAGTTTCGATTGTGTAAGCAATAATTATTAGATTAAGAACTGGTTTTAGATTATATGAATATATACTAAAATAAATAGATTTTGTTATTATGAAATGTTTGTTTCCTATTCTAATTCTAAAAAACGATCTAAAAAAATAATTTCAGAAATTGTTTCGTTTATAGATTTTTTGTACAAATATAACTTAAGTATAATTTATTTCAATTTTACTAATAATTTATTTATAAATATATATTATTAATAAAACAGTTTCAGAAAATAATTTGGAATAATTTTATTAGGACAACAAAAATCAATTAATTTAAATATAATTGTTTATATGTGTATATATATATATATATATATATATATATATATATATATATGTATGTATGTGTGTGTGTGTGTTTGTGTATATAATGATATACAAATACTGGTTCTATATAAGTAAGGAAAAAATATAAATTATTTATATATTTGTTATAATACAGAATTCTTATAACAAATAAAATCATATTACCGTTTTGATTAGTTATTTTTTCTTAAAAAAAACGCACTAATAAATGTTATTTAGCTTTGAGATTATCTATATAGCTATGTATGAATAGTAATATTTCTAGAGATTTTAGTCTTGATGTAGACAGATAAAATATATATTTAAAAAAGGTGTAGAAGTTACAACAATTTACGTTATACAAATAATGTCTAAAAGCTGTTCTTGTATTTTATCGTTTTTCTTGTGCAAGTCTGTGTAAAAACAAATATATTTTTAATATTTAAAAAATAGTATATTTACATTATCAAGAGGAATATGTTTAAAAATGTAAAAATTCTAATAAATTATAAACGATTTTTAACAAAATAATGAAATATAATTATGTTATTATCTCAAAATTTAATCTATATTTAATTTTTAAATTTAAAAACGATGGAGATTTGTAATTGAATAAAAATTAATTGATTTCCTATTAAAAAAATTATTTAATAATAAGACAATTATTTATAATTGAAACATTATTCCAAAAAAATTAATACTATACACTATCAAAATTATACAATAATATCCTTTAACTGAAATTTAATGTTTGTGTGTATGTATACTTAAATTCAATTAAATTATTTAAAATAAGTGACTTTGCACTTATCTATTTCGTTGATTATAACCTTATGGTTATTTAATGGAATATATATATATATATAATTTTATATGTAAAAAATATATTTAATAACATAAGCTGTTTACATATTTTAATGACCAAAAAAACTGTTTCAAGGGAATAAAAAATAATTATTATCTTTCTGATATTTCCACATTGTTTACTAAATGTACTAGAAACTGAATTTGATTTCTTTATATAAAGAATAGAAACAACGTTATAAAAGATATGTAAGATCATATCAACTGTATGTATGGTCGGGTAATAAAATGACCCTTGGGATAACTAGTTATTCAGCACAAAAGCATATAAATTCGATATGTAATGAAAACATTTACTTTTAGTTTTCAGGATCACGCGAGATAATATAAATGCTTAGTTATTAATAAACACAACATTGTCTGGAATTTGGATATGAAGTTTTCATATAAAATATATTTTATCTAATTTATATTTTATTTCTAGTTTTGTAGAAAATATTGAATTTACTCTTAGAATTATTCCAGTATCATTGTATAATAAATAATAAAATTAATTGAAGTAGATTTTTTTTAAAAAAATAAATATATTTCTTGTTCAAAACTATGTACATATGTATGTATATTTTTTATTAATTTTCTTATAAACAAATAGAGACTTCTAAAAATATTTTTCTATGAAATATTATAATTTTTATATTTAATATTCTAATAAATTAACACTTTATTTCATTATATATTCTCTAAATTTATTAGGTATTTATTAATATAAGTATATAATTTATAAAATTTCATTTTTTAGTAAATTAATAAAAAAAATCTTCATTATTTCACACATAAAATGTATAGTAAATCTGAACGTTGATTCCAGTCTTGAGTAACATATAGTTTAACAGATTATTTTAAATGACAGATATATATATATATATATATATATATATATATATATATATATATATATATATATATATAACCTCTTTGTTGATGACATTATTTTCACAAGCATTCATTGACATAAGTGTTTGTGACATGAGAGCTTCATTCGATATTAATCTAATGAACATCACACAAAAAGTCTTAATGATGAGCTATTATCAAGCTAGTATGGTGCTCAATGGTCTTTGTCTATTCGAAAAATAAAGGATTCGCAAAAAAATGTTATAAGAGATGTAAAAATTAATCAATATTTAAGATGATTCTTTAAGAGAAATGAAATATTTATTGAAATTATAATACTTGTAGAATAAAAATTAAAATGTTAATATTTGATTGATAATAGATGTATTATAATGATTTTTCATATAAAAATAATAAATCTATTGCGTTTGGTTCAGTAGTGAGAAAGAAAATATGTCTATTTTTTTTTAATTACCTTAGTAGATTAATATAGTATTGGAAATTTTAAAGTGGAATTTTATATTGAAATCAGGTTGAGAAATATGTATTATATATATTAATCAATAACATAAAAAAACATATTTCATATTATTAATAAACAAGTAGAAAATTATGTCAAAATTATAAAGTTTAAAGATGTATTCAGATAAAATGAAATAAATAAAAATTAAAATATTTATAAATTTTATATTATTTAAATATATTAAAATATTATAAAAAGATGGCGTAAAAATTTTTTGAAAATAATTTAATGATATCAATATTATAAGGATTCAGATGTACTTGTTTAAGTTTACATAAATTTCATTTTAAATGTTTTATAAAATATATTTTTAAACCTCAAAAATAAACGTACAAGTCATATTAATTACTTTATAATTGAATGCTTGAAGGCATTTTCAAAATAAAAAAATAACATTCAATCTTCTGATGAACTACCGAATTTTTTATAACGACGTATTTTAAAATATTTCTGTTTTATTAAAACGAACTAATAAATTATGTTTGTATCGATTTCCAACGAAACTCATTTCAAAGTTTTTCAATATTAAAAAATTGTTTTAATTGGCAATAAACAAAGAGAAATATTTTACATATTTAACAAATTCCAAAAAATTTCCAATTTAAATTTCTACGAGTTTTCAATCTAGCGATGCCAGTACTATTCGATGAAATGTTGTAATGAATGCATATTTTATTATATCGATTTCATTTCACTGATGCTCCAATCGATATCACAACATAGTTATTACGTACATGTAGAGGCACGTTAACATAAAATTTACACGATTTCGCGTATACCTCCTGATCGAAAATCCATCGTTTATCGAGTAACATATGGCATGATTACTATTTTGGAAAACTGAAGAGATGTTTAAAAGGTCAACCAATAATATTAGAATATTGGAATAGAATAATAAAATGATTAGATATTTAAAACATCGATTTCACTTTCTATTTATATAAGTATATCTTAATTATCAAAAGAAATTAAAAATATAAAGAATTTTTTTCAGCCATTTAGTTCAATTTATTATTACAAATGAGTAATTATCTCGTTATTATAAATAACTAGTTAAAGGAATTAACACAAAAAAATAATATTGTATAATATACAAATAAGTTTTAATTAAAACGTTTTGTTTTATTTTAAATATATTTTTTATCAAAATTTTTTATAATGAAATATAGGGTCATCCAAATGTGACGCCTAGAGTTTTATTAGAAAGAAACTATACACATGTTTCCCTATAACACATGTTTTTTTTAATAAAACATAAAACTAGGCGTCACATTTGGATTACCTTATATAAATGTTTTTTTTTTTAATATTAAATAGTTTTCTCACATTCTGGATTTTAATCTTGATTATAGGTAAAATTGACATTTTATCTACGATTTAAAATTCTTTCAAATTTCTATTTCATCTTATAAGATTTTATACAAATAATTTCTATTATAAAAACAATGTATCAAGTTTAAAGATTATAAATAAAATAATACTATTTTATGATGAACATTTAGTAACTAAAAAATATAGATCAAAGAAATTTTCAAAATTCATGTAATTTTTATTACACACACACACACATACATATATATATATATATATATATATATATATATATATATATATATATATATATATATATATATATATATATACTGAATATATTCATATTTGATACATTAAATACATATATACGATTATAAATGATAATAAATTTGATAGACATTTTAACGAGTACAATTTTGAAATGTTTATTATACGATATGTAGTATCGGTAGTCAGTGCACGTTCTTGTTACATATAATTAAATTCAGGTTTTGATTAAGGACCTTCCTGTAGCAAGTAATTAATTTATAACACATACTTGTGGCTACAAAAACGTATCGAACCGTTTTTGTTGTCTATTATTATAATGAAATACTCTGTCAGCCATTAAAATTTTATTAATATATATGTACATATATATTTATATATACATACATACATACATATATATATATATATATATATATATATATATAAATAATTGTTAAACTTTAAAAAATTCTAAACACTATTATATAAATATTTTTATACAAAAACGTATTTATATACAATAAATAGTAATATATAAGGTTTTCCAATAAGAATGTCAGAATTTTGACAGCTGATGGCAGCCTTGTTTGAATTTTTTTATGATTATTTTAAAATTTCAACTCAGTATAGTTTGGCAAATTATCATGGAACGTTTAATATTTTAACAACGCTTAGAAATTGTAAAAACTTATTATAAAAATAAATGTTCGGTTCATAAAACTTATCGTGCGTTTCGTGAAACATAGTTCAACATTAAATAAAGAAAATTTCAGAATTCGAAGTGAAACCAGTCCACAAGTTATTAAACAAAGACCACTGAATCCAGAAAAAGTACCTGTCTGGTGTGCGTTATATGCTGGTGGTGTCATCGGACCATATTTTTTTCAAAATGAAGCTGGAGATTACGTTATAGTAAATGAAGTGCGTTACCAAATCATGATTAATGATTTTTTCTCCAAAAATGATTGAAAGTAATTTCTTAACAGGACGGTGTACATACCATACATCTACGGAAATAATAGACTTATTGAAACAAAAGTTCATGAGTCCATTATTTCACGAAATTGACCCATCAATTGGCTACCAAAGTCCATTAGATTATTTTCTGTGGGGCTATATGAAATCAGTGGTTTATGCTGATAAACCACAAATAACAGAAGCGTTAAAAATAAACATTGAACGTGTGATTCATGCAATTGGACTGCAATTATGTGAAAGAGGGACTAAAAATTGGACTAAATGAATGCACTATATCAAGTAAAGTCATGGTGTTCATATGAGTGAAATTGTGTTTCATCATTAATGCTATAGAATATGCTTAGAAATGAAAAAATAAATAACTAATTAATTAAATACTTTTTGTTTTGTTTTCATTCAAACTTCAGAATCGCTTTTTGAAAACCACTATATATATATATATATATATATATATATATATATATATATGTACAGTCATGCGTGTGTAAAACAAAAGTTAATAAAAACGTTAAAATGTAATTTACGAGTTACGCAAATTCGTATAAAACTCCATAGATTATTTGTAGGCGAAGTGAAAAAATAACATAATTAAATACACAATTACGCACGTAAGAAAACAAAAACAATTTACAAACACGGCAACCGGCGAACGTTATGTTTTCACAAAGAAATATAAACTAGAAGTTTTTCTCTTGCGGTTTTTCGTGTCAGCATCTCGTCGACACGAGAGGAAAAAAAGTATGGTCCACATTTCCAGCCGGATACGGAAGTCACAAAATACGAAACGTGGCCGTATAACGTACGACCGTTGAGCGCTATCAGCGCTCTGTGCTGCCAGCATCGGACGCGATCTCCGACCGGAATCACGAGCTGTGATCACGTCTCTGTCATTTCCAACCTGGTTCCGATACGGAGGAGAGAATAGCGAATAATGTATGTATAACGGTACGTTGTTATTATTTTGACGTGTTTTTCATTCTTGCGATAGAGGAACGACGCGTATATTGTATGCGTATGCATTTTAAATCAAAATAATCGCACATGGAAACACTTACATTCAAATAAATGTACGGGTTTGAAATTTTTATGGGATTTTGCAGGATATAAACTATAAAAAAAATATTAAAAATCTACAGATGATATGTATTCACCACGCGTATTTAATTTTTTTCTGAAGAAATATTAATACACACCTAGATTTAATCGAAGTTTAAAGTAAAAAATACATTTAAGTATTATATAAATATATTATAAACAATAAAATATAAAGTATATTCAAAAAATCTTCTAAAATGTAACATATTTTTCATATTTCACGATTGAAATTTTTCTCAAAAAAACTATGCACAGTATTTTTTTTAAATTAAATAGATATTTATTCATAAATACGAATAGTATATACATATTTATTATAACCGACGATATTTCCTGCCTACCGACGATTTTCTGGCCAACCGACGATTTTCTGGCCAACCGACGATTTTCTGGCCAACCGACGATTTTCTGGCCTACCGACGATTTTCTGGCCTACCGACGATTTTCTGGCCAACCGACGATTTTCTGGCCAACCGACGATTTTCTGGCCAACCGACGATTTTCTGGCCAACCGACGATTTTCTGGCCTACCGACGATTTTCTGGCCTACCGACGATTTTCTGGCCTACCGACGATTTTCTGGCCTACCGACGATTTTCTGGCCTACCGACGATTTTCTGGCCTACCGACGATTTTCTGGCCTACCGACGATTTTCTGGCCTACCGACGATTTTCTGGCCTACCGACGATTTTCTGGCCTACCGACGATTTTCTGGCCTACCGACGATTTTCTGGCCTACCGACGATTTTCTGGCCTACCGACGATTTTCTGGCCTACCGACGATTTTCTGGCCTACCGACGATATTTCTGGCCTACCGACGATATTTCTGGCCTACCGACGATATTTCTGGCCTACCGACGATATTTCTGGCCTACCGACGATATTTCTGGCCTACCGACGATATTTCCGGCCTACCGACGATTTTCCGGCCTACCGACGATTTTCCGGCCTACCGACGATTTTCCGGCCTACCGACGATTTTCCGGCCTACCGACGATTTTCCGGCCTACCGACGATTTTCCGGCCTACCGACGGTTTTCTGGCCTTCTGACGATTTTCTGGCCGACCGACGATTTTCTGGCTTATCGACGATATTTTTGATCAAATGATTTGTTTAAAAATAATGTATATTTACTAAAATATTATTACGTATACTCTACTGTTTTATATTGTTTCATGAATAATTGTTGTTAAAAAAATCAATAGCAAAATAATTTAAATTAAATCAAATTAAAATCAAAATTAAATTATATCAAAATTTGTTTCATTACAATATAAATTATTTTAAATAGAATTTTTTTATCAAAATTAAATTTAATTTATACATGAATATATGAAATAAAATTTATATATATTCAGAAATTATTTAATAAATACGATATATATATTATTTAATAAATACTCGTATACTATATTTATACAAGTTTCACTTCAATATCAATATAAAAATCAAATATAATTTTATACCATCAGTATGAGTTTATTACTTACTCATTATATATATATATATATATATATATATATATATATATATATATATATATATATATGTTTGTAGAAAGATTGTTATTAAAAATGTCAAACTGTATACTAGTATTTAATGTCACAAGAATTTTTTAATATTTTCTAGTAACTTAAAGTTTCATTTAGTAGAGTTGTAGGTTTAAATAAAAACATGAAACTTGTATAAAAATTACATATGAAAAAAATGATTTGAAATACATTTATATGTACATATGTATACAAATATATATATATATATATATATATTTATATACGTATGTATGTTTGTATATAAAAATGGATGTTCGTGTGCAGGTCGCATAAATACAACTCGTATATTTGCTCGCGACGAGTGAAAAATCGAGACTGACAAGTTAGTGATGGATTACATCTGGATAAAGCTTATCATTTAATACATATACTGTATAAAATTAAATCAATTTAAGGTTCGGACACACGGATAAAGAGTAAAGTGATGGAGAGAAATTAATTATTTTTTCCTTTTTTGCCAAGTATAATACAATATATATTCAGAGATAAATTCAAAAATATATTTAGACATAAATATTCAGAGGTTTTCGTTTACTTATATCGAAATACAATTGTATTTAAGTGTACATCTGTATATCTGTACAGATAAATACAATAACTTATTTTTGAACATTTTTCTATATATAATAAATTAAAATGGAAACAAAATAGTGGAGTTGATATTAAAATTAAAGGATTAAGTTATTTAAAGACTAGGTGTTTGTAAAAATTGATTTAGAAATTGAATTAATTATTTTTGAAATGTATTATATTTTATCTATATTTTAAATTATTAAAAAAGTAATAAATGCAAATAGGTATCTAATAAGTATCAATAATATATATAAATATTTTTTTTAGTAAATTAATCATATTTAATTTAAAAATAGAGTATCAATCAAATAACTTATTATTTAAGAATTAAAAAGACATGTTGAATGAAGAAGCTAAAAATAGAAAAAGGTAAAACCATAAAATAGATGAGTGGTTCGTTCTGTCGGTGACTTCATCGAATTCGATTGAATTATTTATACAGCTCAGATACATACATACATACACACACATATATTTATATATATATATATATATATATATATATATGTGTGTGTGTGTGTATACACACACAAAGCCATAGATAATTATGAAATTATCACATAAATATAAATATTTAAACATCAATAAAGTAATTATTCAACAAACAATGCAAGCTAATTATTCTGCAATTTATTATAGCCAGCGTTCGTATGAAAAAGAAAGCAGAGAATACGCCTGCTCAATTTAATTTATTGTATTGAAACAATAGTCCGGTTGAATGGACTTTTATAATCACCAGCAGTCACGATTTCTTCTAACGTTCAATGTGTTCCTCTGTGGTCAAAATAATGTTCATCTTTTTTTTTCTTTGTCTTGTGAAATAATCTAATATAAATTATACGCTTGGATTCACGTCGATCTCTAATAATAATATAAAAATAAGACCGCGTTCTATCTTCCTCGAGCAATTATCTAATTATATGGTTCGAAAATTCTATTGTGAAATTATTGCGTTGATACGTCATGTGTTTTTTTTCTCTCTTCTATATAAAGCTGTGTGAAGTATGTGCCAGTTACTAGATAATTATAGATTATTAAGCATATGGATAAGTTAGGACCGAATACGTTTTTCTACTTAATATACTGACGATGAAATTTTAATAAATGACAACTTTAAATGAACATACATATGTTAGTATATATATATTTGTTATTATATCACATTTCAGTAAACAATTTTGTTGATATTTACAAAATACAAAATAAATAAAAAAGATTTCTTTCATAAACTGTAAAAATATTAAAACAACAAAAACATACATCTAAAAAAAATAAATTGATTAAAATATTTTCAAGAATCATATTTCTAATTTATTAAATATTATATTTTATCGAAAATTAAATATTTTATCTCGTAAATAAATTTAAAATAATATTAAATTATAAATATATTCTTAAAAGTTGAAACTTATTTTGACATGATTTTTGGGTGTGTATTTTTTTTTATAAAAAAAGAAAATAAATTATTCTCTAACTTTATATATTCTATTTAGAGGATATACGAATATATATAAATTTGTATAGATTAAAAAAAAATATTTATAAATTTATAAAAATATATTCAGTTATAAAAGATTCAGTTATAAAAGATTATATATATATATATATATATATATATACGAGGGTCGTTTGATAAGTATGGTAAATTTATTTATTGTTTAATTTAATTGATTAATTAATTTAATTACATTTTTCAATTTAGTTTTTCTTACTTTTATACCATACTTATCAAACAACTCTTATATATATATATATATATATATATATATATATATATATGTGTGTGTGTGTGTGTGTGTGTGTATGTATGTAGGTTTAAGAGAAAAAAAATAAAATAACTGAGAAAATCTATAAATTTTGAAAATTATGAATTTAAAATACAACATTACAAAAAACTAGACGACAATATATAAAAAAAATAAACACAATGACAAGATTATTATATTATTAATAATATATTAAGTAAATGAACTATACATTTTTTATTAATTCAGAGAAAAAGTACTAGAAAATATGGATAATAAGAACAACTATGAATTATAATTTTTTTTAAAAGGATGAAGAATTTAATTCCATATATTTTTAATGAAATGAAAAAAACGAATATAGATATTTATTTATTATTATTCAAAAATATGATTACAATTTTTATTTATTATAAAATCAAAAAAAAAACAAGTCTAACATAGAAAACGTTTTATAATATTTCATATAAATCGCAAACATAGATATAAATTTTCCAAGTAACTTCGATTACATCGACTATAGTTAACGTTTTCAACCGTAAAACTTTTTTATCAATTCCTATTAGATTAATCTCTCTCGTTGTTTGAATAAGATCATATCACAAATCTCATAAATAAGATGATTTATCCTAAAACTGTATAATTATCATTTAATGTGACATTTAATGCGATAAAAGTATAATTTTTTCGCGTAACTAATTAATTACAAAAAAATATATTTATTTAACATTACAAAAACATCGTTCAACTAATGCGCTTTTAAATATCCTTTTATCATTTTTAATGTCGTTTTTGCCACCCATCTCCGAACATTAATGAGGGGCACATTATTACTTTTTTTTTGTAGCGGCTTCATATGTGAATGAGCTTTTTGTTTCAATGTGTTTTTTTTATATAGGCATGAGTAGATAACCATAATGCTTCTAGTCCTTTTAACATTTTTCTACACTTGTGTTTGTGTGTGTGCTTTTTGTGTACGTGGTGATTTTATATATATATATATATATATATATATATATATATATATATATATAAGGGGAAGGATTTTCCTTCGTTTATTTTTTTTCGATTTATCCCTATGTAAACCCTTCACCGTATGCTGAGCATGCTTTCTCTAGTGACATTTGTAGAGATATGAGTAGAATTATGAACATATGTAGTCATCATAGATAGATACTATGAGTATAGTGATATTAATTCAACATTGTGTTTATATATATATATAAATATATATATATATATATATAAATATACAATCACACATACATACTTTTAGCAAATTAATTTTAACACTTGGAATATTTTTCTATAATCGTAATAATTTTAAAACTATAACTTAATGAAAGTAAAATTTTCATATATCGATATATTTAAAAATTCAAACAATAAATATTGAAATATTGAAATTTAATTCAATATTGAAAAATTGTAATATTGAAATTTAATTCAAACTACTGATAATACTTTGCTATTAAGTGGGTATTCTAGTCTAGAATTTCGAAAAAATCGATTTATTTGCATATTTTCAAAGTTTAGACCTTTAGTAATATGTCCATAAGAGAATTTTTCGAAATTCGAATTATTTTCGGAATTATAGCTATTTTTGTGACGCGCCAACCAATCCGGTCTGGCCGGAACGAATCAACTTTAAACGCGTTTTTCTCGAAACTACTTTTTTCGACACGGTTGACGTGATATCTCAAGTTCTAATTGACCGATTTACTTGAAATTTGGTACAGAGCGTCTCAATATAACAGTGATTGCTCTTGCCTAGGATTTTTTGAAAATTTTGTTTTTTAGTATTTTTAAAAAATTCCGAAATTTGAAAAAAATAGGGGAAAAATGACTATTTTTTCACACTGCCGCCATTTTGCGAAAAAAGTTTTTTTTTTAAATTTCCCTAGGCGGAGATACTACTACAACCTTCTTTTTCAATAATTTCAAAAAAAATGTTGTTTCTGATGACCGGAAGGGTTGGAACCACGTCAACCAGAAGACACCTTTTTTTTCAAGCCCCCAATTTGCCAACCTGTACCTTTTTTAATTTTGAATTTTTTGTTTTTAATAATACTTTTTTATACTCTTAAAATGTCAATAAACAACTGATGAAAAAATAGATAGTAAAAATATTTGTTGGTTTTATTTTATAACGCCCGAAAAACACCTAAAATTCGTGCATCTAGACTAGAATACCCTCTTAATGTGGTTTTTACTTATTTTACTACATTTTTGTTAATTCGTATAGTCATTTGCTACAAAAAAATGTTATAACGGATGTAATTTATTCTTAAAATTTATTATATGCGAAATTCTACATATTGCAATTTTAAACCGTGAAGTAAAATAAAAATAAAAATCATAAAAAATCCTATAAAACCTTGATTATAGCTTAATTTTTTAAAAATTTTAAAACGAAATTCTATACAATTTTTTTGTTTTTTATGATTTTTAAAAAAGAGTTTGAATAATGGTATTAATATCGTTTAAATATAATTTATCAAATTTCTTTAAAAAATTAAAATGGAACTTTTATACCAACAAATTTCTCTACATTCTATAAAATGTAAAAAAAATTATTGTTTAATTCTGGCTAATGTATATTTCAATATATTTATAGAGTAATTTTGTGCTTTTTTCTAAATTATGATATATCTGTTAAACAAAGAATTATCAATCAAACTAAAACAGACTGTTGAAGCCAAACTTACAATCATCAAAAACTGCACTTCATTTTAAGCTCTAGAGCTTAATGTGCATTAAAACTACATTAGTGTTTTATACTATCGAATTTGAATCGAGAGAATAGTAAAAAAACATCGAGGATTTAAAGCTCTGCTTTTTGTAGTGTATTATATAAATCTCTTTAAAAGATACAGTATGTTAAACCAGCAGTTCTAAAATAAAAATCTATATTTATGTTTATACATAAATATGTATACATCTGCGGATATAAATTTGAAATCAATACTGCTTGAAATATATCCCGTGAAACAGTTACAATTCTATCCTTTTATCCTATATGTCATCCGTATCCTAGTCCTCTGACGTAACCGTGTGGTCACACAGTGGCTCTGTCAGTATCTGGACACAAAGAGAGCACGTACTTACCGACACAGTCAACCGTTTTGCACGCGTACACGTGTAATACAACTCAAATACAACAGATGCATTTATCTAGAGACACAAACTCATACATACATTCTATATAATCATACTATATATATATATATATATATATATATATATATATATATATATATATATACATACATACATATATACACTTATATAGAAATGATCAAAAAAGTTCCTAGAATGAGAGAATAAAATCGTTTATTATGGATAAAAAAATCTCATTTAATTTTCATTATTATCTTCTCTCTCAATATACATCATTTGTATTAATAGTTTAAGAGAAAAATTAATAATTGTCGAATTCTTGAATAAATAATGTAATAATCATTAATATTATTTTATACTGTAATAGTAAAACATTTAAATATTGTCCATTTTGCCATATATGGACTTTTACACTATTTATTATTTTACAATACAATTTCTATGCATATTATTCAAATTGTATATCAATAGACAATTAATTTAATTCTATGAAAGAAAATTAATGACTAAATCGTGCTTAGATTATGTAGAAAATGTCTACTATTTTTTATGATAAAACAAAATATACGATGTAAAAAAATATTATGAAGTTTTCGAAGTGAATTTATTACAAGCAATTTAAAACATTATTAAATTTATATAGTTAATCTGTTCGTCTTGAAAGTGAGTGCTCTCGAAATTTCAGATAATCTTCATTTTAACGGCATTAACGAAAGAACACAGAATCAAGCATTACTCGAGAGGTAATTAATTTGAAATTATATAATAGAATTATTTATATAGACGTGTACAAAATTTAACATTTTTTTATATCAGACTTTGATTGTATTTATTTACAAGTTGAAAGTTAGTTAATTAAACATTTTCTCATTATTCTTGTCATTCTTTCAAAGTTAATCCGCAAGAATATAGAGTAGCGTTGATGAGAAATGATAAATTAGAGTTTTATGACTTTGTAAAATAAAAAAAAGAATTAAAATTACCTTTTTTTATAAATCTAACAGTTTCAGTCAAGATGAATAAATTTATTAATTATCGTATATTTTATATCTTTTAGTTATTTGGTCTAAATCTCTTATATATACGAGGTTTAACATTTATAGAAAAAATAACTATGTGAATAAAAAGTGTCTTAGTGAATAGTTGTTGAAAAATTGAATTATTTTTAATATTATTGAAGAGACTGTTTTCTGAAATCGTTGACAAAATTTTAATATGATGGGAAAATGAACGCAGACATTCTAAAGAAATTTATTTAATAATTAATTATATTCTCAAGTATTCATGCCAATATTAATAATACAAATTCTGTTTGAATATGTTTAATACTGAGTTGAATTATTAATTAATGACTTTTAACTTATATTAGAGAGTAATTAATTATTAAAATCGAATTTAAAAATTGAATTCTGAACTTATTTTATATTTTTTCAATATAATTACAAAAAATACTTTTAAAATGGCTACTTTAACAAAACATAGAAAAGAGACTAGAGACAAATGGGGTTTTATTAAAAAATATATAAATAAATTTCAAATTAATATCTATTATAAATATTTTACATTAATGATTTTAAATAATTAGAATACAATATTATTCATATAAAAACCTAAGCAATAATTAGAAAATTTAAATTAAATTCAAAATCATAGACTAAGTAATATTATTATCACTTACTGGGAAATATTGATTTTATTAGGAACAGTATTTTTTTCTAAAAAATATATGATGTATAAAATTTCATGGAAATAATTTTTATCTACAAACACTGACTAATAAATTTCTTATTTATTTTTTTTAGTATTATTTTAAAAATATTCTTAAAAACAATATTCGCTTCTGGCAGCAGACATTTGTATGATAGTTAATTATGTGTTATTATATATATATATATATATATATATATATATATATATATCCATATATGCATGCTGAATGTCAGTGCATTTACTTTTTGTTTGTTTCAACTTTCAACATAAGCCTCTATTAAATCTTATCATTTACTTTGGTTTCATGTTGTTTATATACAGTAATGATGTATAGTCTCCTGAAACTGTTTGTTGATGAAATTGTGTCGTTGTTATATGTCTTTGTAAGTATTGAGGTAAATGTAAGCCTTAATATAAGACTTTCATTATCTGAAGTTATATATATATATATATATATAATATTTATAATATTCAGTATGAATACAGTAAGAGTTTTTATATACCTGTTTATTTTAAAATATTTAAAAAGTTAATTATTATATTTTGAAAACATTGATGTCACATATTTTTCAATATTATTAAAATTTTGTAGATTTTTTTATTTTCTATTAATAATATTTCAATATATATATATATATATATATATATATATATATATATATATATATTATATATATAATATTTATAATATTCAGTATGAATACAGTAATAGTTTTTATATACATTTTTATTTAAAAATATATAAAAAGTTAATTATTATATTTTGAAAACATTGATGTTACATATTTTTCTAAAATTTTGCAGATTTTTTATTTTCTATTTAAAGTATTTTTTTCCATTTAATAATATTTCAATATATATATATATATATATATATATATATATATATATATATATAATATATATGTATGTATGTATATATAAACAAAAAATAATTTTGTGATTAATAATAATTTAGTTTTAATATACATGGATAGTTTTACTTTTGATCATATATATTTTTTAAGATTTAAAATTTACAAAAATATAGTTGATATTTATTCACATTATTATTTTAGTTAAATGTGAGTAACTACAACAAATTTCAAAATTAACCTTTTTTTAATATTAACCTTTTGTATAATTATATTGTATAATTAAATAAAATAATTATACAAAATAAATAATTATATAATTATACAAAATTAATTATATTGTATAATTAAATTTTGTATAATTATATTGTATAATACCTTTTGTATAATTTTTTTTTAATATTAACCTTTTGTATAATTATATTGTATTAAAAATATTTCTTTACAATTTAAAACAATCATTTTTATTTAGTTTAAAATTTTGAGACAAATTATTATTAAAAAAAAGAATTTCAAGAAAAAACTAACTGTTGAATATAATAAAAAAAACATAAATACAAAAGGAACAATGAAAATATTAATTTTTTAATTCACTGATTTTATTCGATTTATCAAGATAAATTAATTTTTGAGATTTTGATATACTTCATGATATCATTAATAATTTATACAAGTAAAATTTTAATGCATTATTGGTTGAAAAGAAAACGCTGCAAGTAAAAAAAAATGTGTTTATATATGTATATATACATTAATTTCTCGTATATCGTATTTTGAATGTACATTCAAAAGAGAAAAAGCACTAGTTAAAGAATACAAAGTTGCATTTGAATATAGAGTTTTCAGGCTTTTACTGAAAATAGAATATTTAAATGTATTACTTCTATGTTTTAATACCTATGATAGTATTTACTCTGGCAGATAGAGCAAACATCTAGATGAAATTTTCCAGACTCAATATATATTAAAAGACTAAAGAGAAAATAATTAATGAATATATACATTTACATATATATACATATATACAATATATATATATATATAT
This sequence comes from Neoneuromus ignobilis, assembly GCA_029203775.1. Taxonomy (NCBI): domain Eukaryota; kingdom Metazoa; phylum Arthropoda; class Insecta; order Megaloptera; family Corydalidae; genus Neoneuromus; species Neoneuromus ignobilis. Next base: position 34,186,430 of record CP092092.1, on the reverse strand, counting down.
ATATATTCACACACACGAGGGTCGTTTGATAAGTATGGTAAATTTATTTGTTTAATTTAATTAAATTTTTCAATTTACTTTTTTACCATACTTATCAAACGATCCTCGCATATATATATATATATATATATATATATATATATATAGAGAGAGAGAGAGAGAGAGAGGTTGACAATTATCTATTTTTAGGTTAATTAAAAAAATGAATTTTCTTCATTGCTAATGAAATGTTTGAATTATAAAATATACAACTTAAACGTCAAAGAATATAACGAAATTAATTAATTTTCATAAATTACTGTGATTATGTTTTGTCTAATTTGATTTCAAATATTATAAAAACTATTCTAATTAAACAATATATAGGATCATCCAAATGCGACGCCTAGATTTGTAAAAAAAACTTTTATTAAAAAAAACTATACACATGTTTCCCTATACACCACCCTATACACATATTTCCCTATACACCACCCTATACACATGTTTCTTTTTAATTAAACACAAATCTAGGCGTCACATTTGAATGACCTCATATACAATAAGTAATATCGAAATAAATCTTATTTTACAACAAATATACAAAAAATAAGTATGCAAAAAATAAGTATTATATTTTTAATAAAATCTGATGTATCTACTCTATTGGCAATTAAAATCGATGTACATTTCTACAAATTATATAGATGGACAACATGAAACTGAATGGTTTAGATATACATTTACTTGCTTACTATCATTTACTATCCTTTATTATTTTGCAATCTTATTTGAGTCATTTATATATATATATATATATATATATATATATATATATATATATATATATATATGCAAATTTTAACTGGGTTTGGATCTATACATGTAACATAACTATATAATTAAATCTATACATGTATGTTGGATCAATTATCATTGCAACGTATCGATGTGGAAATGCATTATGAGTTTCATTTTATATGAATATCTGATTTGAATATCAAACAGAAACCACAAGCAAACTCGTAAATTATACATTAATTATGTAATTTGTTTGATTTAGTTTAACTAGAACAGCGTGGTTTTCATAAAGTATTTATATTTAATTTGTTTTATATTCTATTCAAAAATATTTATAACATGTATACTCACACACGTATATATATATTTTAAATTTCAATGATGATAAATATAAAAAAACAATATTGAGCGAGTGTGGAGGTCAGAGATTTTTCTGTATTATTGAATAAAGTTATTATAATTAAATATTTATCTTGATCAATCATCGTGTATAAAATATAATTATAAAATTTGAAATAAAAATTAAGCTTTAATTACATATATTTTCTGAGATAAATTATTATCTATATTTGTATCTAAAGTAAGTGAATTTTACAAAGAAATGTAATTTGTTGAAACAGATCTGTTCTTAGAGTGAAATCATCAGATCAAGCTTCTTGTCCGTGTATCTACTGAGATTCAGTTCTGTTGATTTCACCCTCGATACGTCTATAGTTCATATGCCCTCGTGTATAATAAATGTGTATCCGACACAACTTTCAACAATCTCGAACGACACGCTACATGTTTTCAAAACTACTTATTAAACGCTAAACTCCATAGACACCTGGCGATAAGATCACGAACTACAAACAAGTACACTGTAATTAGAAATGATAATGTGTTTGTGTGCATTTAACATGGTTTCGGTGTAGCGGATCGCTCGTTCATTAAAATCGGTCGTACGACCACACGTCGCGTTGCCGCTCCATAGCGACACTGTGAATAATTTATGCGACAAATTATTTTGTGTACATGTTAATAATATTGTCCGTAATTTGTACGTACGTTTACATTGTTGTATATAATTTGCGTTTTTTTCCTCTCACATTTTTCATCCTCGTACTTCTTTAAGAATATATTTATGTACGCGGCTCTGTCATAAAACGTTTATGTATGTATGTGTACGTATATACAATTACAGTTGTGTCGCCTTTAAACTAAATTATGTAATATCGTAGTAATTGGTTTCCGCTTTATGAATTATGTAAATTTCTTACGTCGCGGAGACCATTTAAAATTGTTTCTGGTATTCTTTTTTTTTAATGTTATGATTTGTTGGGTGCGGTTCGTAACGGTTGTTTTTGAGAATTACTTTTTGAAATTTATTTTAATATTATACGTTTTTAATGAGAAGCGTCTGAAGGAAGATGCGGCTAGGATATTAAAGCGACTTCTATAAAATATTTTTTTATATATCTTTCGCAATTTAATTGTATTTAAAATGAATTTATTTATATTTAAATAAAGAGACTTTTTAATATGTACATATCTGTTTCTTTGTTCTGTTTCAAAAAGGTATTTGAATTGATGTGTGTAGGTGTTAAGTATTTGATTTCTCTGCACTAAAATGATAATCATTTTTAGTTAAATATAATAAGTTAATTAAATTTAAATCTGATATCTGGATTCATTTTGTTAAATGTTTGAAAAAATTCTTTAAACTTTTATTTATTTTTAATCATTGTTTATATAAAACTCATTTGGGATAATATGCATTTTGATATATATATATATATATATTAGATTGTAATATGAAATGTCGGATTTTTCTTTGATTTCTAATTGAAAAATTGGATATTTCATATTTCACAACCTATACAGCCAAAAATAAAATTTGTTTATTTTCCAATTGTTAGCAAAAATATATCAAACATAATGTGATTCATTAACCAGTTGTGTTGGAATGACGTGCTGTGTACGTCAACTGCTATCTGTACCAAATTTCGATAAGACGTACATAGCACGTCGTGTGATTTTTGGTAAATTAAAATAACATCGGAGTTCAGTTAGCAAGTGTCACACTTCTGTTTTGAAGGCATACAAGTGCTTTTTTGTAGAATTTCATTAATTTTACATATTTTTATTGAATGATAATCAAGTAACTACAAAACACAATATTTTTTTTATTATTATAAAAAACTATTTTATCAAAGAACTATTTTATTCTGATAATAGCGCATCAGAAAATGTTGTACTGTATTCATATAGACCTTTAATTGATTTTGTACACACCCTCTTTTTACATAACTGGTATTCGTCACTAAAACTGTATTGGAAATTATATTTACAAAAAATTAATACTATCGTAACAGTCAGATCTAATAGAAAGAATATGCTAAAAGATCTCGCAGCG
>CP092092.1:34150755-34178255 GCA_029203775.1 Neoneuromus ignobilis | reverse complement strand
TTGATCCACTGTATATATATATATATATATATATATATATATATATATATATATATATAATTTTATTCAATAAAAAATAAACATATTTTATGTATAAAAAAATATAACAAAAAATAATATTTTTATATCACTTTTCATTTACGTTAATTAAATGAGATTTTATTTTTAACATTTAATATTATTTTAAGAAATTTGAAATGAAATGAAAAAAAACTTTTGTGTATTATTATGACTACTTAATGATTTTGAAGTAAATTAATTTGTTGATGAAAATGGGTTACAAAATAAGTGATTGAGTTTTATAAAACGTTGTGTAATAAAAAGAAAATCCAATACGCTTATCTCTGATGTATTTATTATTAATTATTCATTTTCCTAACCAGGCCATTAAATAAATTAATTAAATATGATTGACACGTCGTTAGTAACATATTAAATATTCAGTTTTGAATTAAAAAGAACTTCAATTCGTACATCTTTCCCGATCGATATATTAAAAAACAGAGACTCACCCTTATAATGTGGTCCCTGCGGCATCATTCCTCCAGCTCCGGAATAACTGTTCAACGATGTAGTTCTACTAGCTACAGAAGCGTATCTGCATGCCGATGACAATGTTCCATGCGAAACACTCCCTCGTGGTGTACATTGAGGGCACCCTGCGGCAGTTGCAGGAGGTGGTGGCGGTGGTACCCATCGATGTGAGGATATCTGTGGCGGTGGCTCCGGGCTAGCTTCCGCAACACTTAACGGTGATTCGTCACCACCATCGTCACTAGCTGACCAACTAAGTTGGTCGTCAACCATTTGCTTATGCATACTGTAAAAAAGGACACGAGTTATTGCAAATATTTAAGAAGTATGCCCTTTTTTCATTTACATAGTTAACAATATATATGTATATGTACTACTTTTATAATATGAATATGTATTTAAAATTATTCAAGGTTTTAATATATTAGACAGAATTTCAATAAATAACCCTCAGTGATTTATGTTATACAATTTTTTTTTCAAAAAATACAAAGTTTTAATTTTAACTTAATATATAATTATTAATTTTTTTAATTAATTCTTTTACTTAAATGAAAAATAATTATCTTACTGAAAGAACAAATCTGATAATTTTTAATTTATTTATTAACAAGAAATTATATAAAAATTATAAATATAACAAAATATAAAATGCAATTAAGTAGTGGAGAGTCCATTAAAAATTTAAAATAATGGTAAAATATTAACAAATATAAAATCTGTAAATATGAACAAAATAAAATTCATAACTACTCTCTCTCTCTCTCTCTCTCTCTCTCTATATATATATAGGGTGGTCTAAATAAAATTGAAGGGTAGAAAAAAAGAATAGAGTATTTTTTTCTAGCTTGATATAACTTTAAATTGAATCCCTATCGAAATTTCTATCTAACCTAAGAAACACCCTTGATATATTTTTATTAAGTTATATTTTATTAAGTTAAGATAATTTATTTATTAACAAGAAATTATATAAAAATTATAAATATAACAAAATATTATAAAATGCTATTAAGTAGTGGAGAGTCCATTAAAAATTTAAAATAATGGTAAAATATTAACAAATATAAAATCTGTAAATATGAACAAAATAAAATTCATAACTATGAAATTTCTATCTAACCTCTTGATAAATATTGAAGAAATTATATAAAAATTATAAATATAACAAAATATTATAAAATGCTATTAAGTAATGTAGTCCATTAAAAATTTAAAATAATGGTAAAATATTAACAAATATAAAAAATATGAACAAAATAAAATTCATAACTACTACTCTCTCTCTCTCTCTCTCTCTCTCTCTCTATATATATATATATATATATATATATATATATATATATATATATATAGGATGGTCTAAATAAAATTGAAGGGTAGAAAAAAGAATAGAGTATTTTTTCTAAAATTGTATATAAAAATTTTTCTATGCTTTATAGAAGTTATATTTTATTAAGTTAAGATAATTTATTTATTAACAAGAAATTATATAAAAATTATAAATATAATAAAATATTATAAAATGCTAATGGAAGTCCATTAAAAATTTAAAATAATGGTAAAATATTAACAAATATAAAATAAATATGAAATTCATAACTACTCTCTCTCTCTCTATATATATATATATATTTATATATATATATATATATATATATAGGGTGGTCTAAATAAAATTGAAGGGTAGAAAAAAAGAATAGAGTATTTTTTTCTAGCTTGATATAACTTTAAATTGAATCCCTATCGAAATTTCTATCTAACCTAAAAAACACCCTTGATATATTTTTATTAGGTTAAGATCACTTTATTATTTTTGTGAAAACAGTATATAAAATATTCATGATATCTCATGGTTAGGAATAAACGACTGTTAATAGTGTTATAGTACAGAACACCCTATTGTATTCTAGATGAACATGAACGTACAATCATTGTATTCAAGATGAACACGAACTTTGATACTTGTGGTGAAAGTTAAATTCAAATTATACAACGTCGTTGGTCGGCTTCATATTATGGCCTTCGTCGAAGCTCTAATCTGATTACAATTGTTACTCGTTGAAATTGTCCACGTTATCGTTATGATTTTCAGATTTTAATTAAATTTCACTACTTTAAACTCTATACTAAAATTTTAACTTAAAAAAAATATAAACAATATTATATTGAAGAGTTATTATAGATTTATATAAATGATCAATTTTATTAAATTATATTTTTATCGATTTTATTTCTTCTTCTCTATTTTGCTTTATTCCAAAAACACTAACAAGTTTATTTAGATAAAGAGAATGATTCACGAATAAAAAATTAATTCCTATTATCTACTTAATTATCTCATTTTTTAATAAAATGTAACTTTTTAAATTTTTAGAAAAAAAATCACGATAAAAATTGTTCTAAATATAACTGTAATTTCATTCATTAAATTTTATTACACACATATTTAATTTTACTTTACAATAACAGTAATCTCTATTCATATTTTCATTTGTAAAAGAAGTTTAAAATATTCTTCAGAATTATGAGAATTAAAAGAACGAATTATTTCTTTCACAACGAACTAAAAACATATCTTATACAAGACTTGGAAACAAAATATTAAAAGCACTAAAAATAAAAATAATATAAAAAATGATATACGAGTTAACTACTGTAGTCTGAACAAAAATGAAATATGTTTAAGATAAGCAGAAATGGGAGCAATTAGAAAAGCTTTTCTCCAGCAATTAAGAGACTGTGACTGTAATTAATGATAATGATGATGACTGTACGTTTAAATTATGACGAGTCTAATTATTGTCAACATCAACAAGAAGGATTTCATTTTATCATTTGATCAAATTGATTTTGATTGTTAATTGTTGTAAATAATGTTGTTGTGCGATGAAGAAAATACAAATAATTTATTTTCATTTCGAAGATAGGAAAATGTTTCATCTTATATTCTCTGATTCATTGAATTTCAAATTTAACTATAAAAATTGAAATTAAAATCAATAATATCAATTATCACTACTAATATATATGTAAGAGAGATTTTTTAAGTTCATATTTTTATTTTATCATTTATTATTCAATTTAAATAATAATTATTAAACAATTTGATTTTAATAAATTGTAGAGTATTTGTGGTTAGTTATTCATTTATTAAAAAAATAATTAAAATATTCATGTTCTTATTTTTTTAATTATTATCATTAACACCATTTTTAAAGCCTCATTAAAAATTCTTATATTTAATTTTTTTATTTTACGATTCATTGATTCTTCTGCTCAATCAGTATGAAATTATTTTATATATTTATATTTTCAAATTATTTTTGAATATAATAATAAAAACGTGATATATAATACCTGAAAAGATTAAGGTATGTAAATATTGAAAATTATCATTTTAATATATTTTGAAAGACGAATTTTTATTAAACATCAGAAAACTGAATATTTTCATCAATCAAATACTTGTTCACTAGTGAAATATTTCCTAAACGTTCGGAAAATATTTGATACTTTTTCATGAAATGTTTCAAAACGAAACAGTTTCTTTTTTGTTATTCTCATTTATAAAAGTTTTCTTTGTGTCAACACTTACTAGCGAATCGTTAAAGTTTATTCTATGGAGTATATTTTTATGTTCCATGGTACCCGTCTTGTTTTTGATAAGTTTTATTTTCTGTTTGTTAGTCTGTTACAAGTTTTTTTTGGAAACTTGGTAGGTGAATCTATGAACGTCTTGTCGTTAACAGAATATATTTATTATTGTTTTAATTACAGTAAATAAAATATGATATATAAAGAACTATAAGAATATTTTCTGATTAATGAAATATAGAAAGAAGAAATTGAGAAAATAAGTTAAAAATAAAAGAAAAACAAAAAATAATATCGATAAAAATATTTTCTTTATAAATAAAATAACGACATTTTATTATTTGTTTATCTTCACCATTTTATAACTAATACATCTAATGAAACATTTTGTTGTTTATTCTGTATTGCTTTTTATATAGCAAAATCTTTTTAAGAACATTAAAAAATAAACAATCACTTAGATTTACAAATGTGTAAAAATAGTAACTTAATGATAAATAATAGAAGAAAAATGCAACAAACACATCACAACATAAAAAATAAATAATATTATTTTTTATAAAAATGTTATTTTGCCTTCTTAATGTGTAAAAATAAATTAAGTCCAATTATCGTTTTATTCTTTTTATAATTGAAAATTTAGTAAGTTCAAATGCACTTAAAATTTTACCAACCGATTTTACACGTTCTATAATTTATATAGGGTGACCCAAATGAGACTAAAATGTTTAGACATACATTTACTTGCTTACTATAATTTAATATTCTTAATTACCATTCAATTTCATTTTGGCCACCTATATAATATAGTGATTCAAAATAAAAATAATTAAATTTAGTAAACATTTATAATTAGTGACTATTAAAGTATGAACTAAAATATGAATAGTATTGTTTGTTTAACGAAAAAGGTTAATCTATCCATTCAGTCGTTATAAAGTAAATATATTCTATCAGTTAAATGTTAAAATAGATTATTATTTATATATATATATATATATATATATATATATATTATGAAATAACAATTTGATTTATAAATCAAAGCTTGTTTAATATATTTGAATTGAGTATAAATGCACACACGAATCAAAATTATTTTCTATAAAAGTTGAAAACTTTATAGTAGTATCTACATTTGTATCAAGCACTAATATCTATGTCTCAAAATTAATTTATTATTAAATCAAGATTATTCTTCAAAGATATTATTTTAATTAACTTTATTAATAATCCTAAAAATGAAATACTCTTTAACACCAATGAATTACTTACATCCACACTGATTTTATAAAAGTGTTTAATAGTTATTTATTATTTATTTTATTTCTTTAATGCATTTTACTGGTCAGGACTTCATCATCAGAATGATAAATTAAAAAAATTCTAATATAGTTTAAAAATATTTTACATTAAAAAAATGTGAACTTCTCTTTGATAATGCAAATTATGTGTTTGTAAATCCTCTACTTTTTTAATCATTTAATTTTTGATAATCACCTATATGTAAACTCCTAACTCTATATTGGATAATCTCAAATAGCTTTCCTATTAAAATGAGAATATGAATTTTTTTCTCAGTTTATAACATTTATGATCTTAAATATAAGATTACGATAGAATTAAACAAATTAATATTAATTATTGAAAAAATCGTATTTAAATACAAAAATGTAAATTTCATTTCTATATTAAAAAGAAAATATACACATATTTCTTTTTAATAAAATTCAAATTTTGGCATCACATTTGGATGACTATATATTTCAAATGCAGTGTTATAAGATTTAAAATATCTACAGATATTTGTTACTCTAACAGTATATACATTCGAATTTAATCGTGAAAACATTATACAAACATATGTACTGCACATACAAATAAAATATTATGTAAGTTAGTTACGTTAACAATTTATCATTTCTTAAAATGTATCGACAAATCAACATAAAGGTCATCATTTTATGTAGTGATTTCAAAGCAAGTGCACAATAAATGTAAATTCCTGTATGTTTTCTTTTATTTATTTATTTCATATATATATATATATATATATATGTATTTATTTTTATTCTATATTTGTGTGTGTGTATGTATGCAGGTGAACATATATAGATGTATATTAAATGTGTTTGTATATGAAATAAAACACTTTTAAAATATTAGTATATTAATATATTTATATATGTAATTTTATAATTAAAGTTTTCAATTCGTATTAATTGTAATTTAAATTTAAAATTATATGGTTATTGCACTATTTAGAAACATCTTGAAAATTCGTCGGTGTTCACAGTATGTTTTATTAATGTTCGTGTTTTATTGTTTTAGTAATCCAGAGTTTTAATTATAATATCTTTATTTAAAATATGATTTTAAAAAAAACATTTCTATCAATTGATTGAAATTCATTTATTGTAAACTGTAAAGTCTTGGAAATAATATAGATATGACAATATTAATAATTTGATGTCATAATTCAAATAGAACTATTGTACTCTAGATTAAATTTTTTTTATAAAAGATTTTATTTATAACAAACTGATTGATGTTAATAGGTTATATCTAAAGATTTTTCTCTACACGCTCACACACACACATTCAACAAACATACATACGTACATATGCATACAAATTATATGTATATGTATGTGTGTGCACGCACACGTATATTGTAATTATTAATATCAATTTCATTTAATAACATTTAAATTAATTCGAAGACAAAAACAAGTACACTAACTTTAACTTAAATTGAAATAATTCATAACCAAAAATTGTCTATTCTAAACAGTAAACTGAATGTAGAAATGAATTATGATTGCACTTAGACACATACTATTAGTTGAAAATATAACTACGTATTTTTTTTAATACATAAAGATTTATCACGAAAACAGCTATAAATTGAGCTGATAATTATTTTCATTTGTGTATATTACCTACTTGTTTTACTTGAATATGTTACAATGAAATAAAAAATTGAAAATACACATGAAAACTTCGTGTCTTTTGCAAGTTAAAATATGGATTTTGTAAATTAATTTTCTATTATATAAAAGAAGCAATAAAATAAATTCGAACGTACATTTTTAGTAACAAGTTTTTTTCATTTTACTACCAGTTTTCGAAAATGAAATGTAAGGTTATATTAATTGTCAATTTTAAGAACCCTACTAAGTATTTTCATCACTTAAATATGAAAGTTTTTTTGTGGTTAGAAATAAATACGTAATATAAAACAACAAAACTATCAAAAAAAATGTACAAATTTAAAAAAAAATCCTACCGAAGCTCCAATCCTTCTTATTATCCCACCTTCAATTGAAATCACAAAACACTAACATTACACTACACTCTAAGACCGACGAAATCAAACTGAATTGAAATTTGAAACCACTTAAAGATTTTGGGTAATACCAACTCAAGAAAAATAAAGATAAATTTATATAACAGATAAATTTACCTTGGGTCGTTTAAGAACTTGTCAACAGAGACTGTGAACATAGTTTCAAATTTATTTTTTTTGGGTTGGTATTATCCAAAATCGTTGAGTGGTTTCAAATTTGAATTCAGTTTGAGTTCGTCGTTCTTAGAGTGTAGTGTAGTGTAAGTGTAAGTGTAGTGTTATTGTGTTTTATGATTTCAACTGACGCTGGGATAATAGGAAGGATTGGAACTTCGGTAGGTTTTTTTTTAAATTTGTATATTTTTTTGATAGTTTTGTTGTTTTATATTACGTATTTATTTCTAAACATAAAAGAAAACTTTCATATTTAAGTGACAAAAATACTTAATGGAGTTTGTAAAATTGACAATTAGTATAACCTTACATTTCATTTCCGAAAACTGATAGTAAAATGAAAAAAAACTTGTTACTAAAAATGTATGTTCGAATTTATTTTATTGCTTCTTTTATATAATAGAAAATTAATTTACAAAATCCATATTTTAACTTGCAAAAGACAGGAATTTTTCATCTGTATATTCAATAATTTCAAATATATTTTCGATTTTTTATTTTATTGTAACATATTCAAGTAAAACAAGTAGATAATATACACAAATGAAAATAATTATCAGTTCAATTTATAGTTGTTTTCATGATGAATCCTTATATATTAAAAAAATACTTAGTTATATTTTCAACTAATTGTATATGTCTCTATCTGCAATCATAATTCATTTCTACATTCAGTTTACTATTTAGAAAAGAGAATTTTTGGTTATGAATTATTTGAATTTAAACTAAAGTTAGTGTACTTGTTTTTGCCTTTAAATTAATTTAAATGTTATTAAATGAAATTGATATTAATAATTAGAGTATACGTGTGCGAGCACACACATACATATGCATATAATTGTATATACATATATTTTTTTATAGATTAAATTTCTTTTGAAAATTATATTTTTTTATCGATTCTGTTTTCGATTTCTTTGTCTTTTCTGCTATTCTATTTCCAAGAACAATTTTGATTATTTTTAATTTTTTCACTTTTACTTCTGAATTTTCTTTCAATTGATTTATAAATTTGTATTTTTTAACACTTCTTTAATTTTCAATCTCATTCTATTTTTTTCATTTTTTAAATAAACTAACTTACTTTTTTCTCCAAATTTTAATAATTTTCTTATTATCTACATTCTTCTCTAGTAGTTTTCATTTAATTTTTATTTACACCATCCTCATTTGATATTAATAATTAGTGTAAGTACGCGCATACGTACACACACATACGTACACACACACATATATATATATATATATATATATATATACACGTATGTATGTATATATATATATATATATATATATATCTATATATATATATGTATATAAATATATATATATATATTATAATATATAAATATATATTTTTAAATATATAAATAAGTATATTTTTTTGTATATTTAATTTCGTTTAAAAGTAATGTTTTTTTGTTTCTTTACAGACTTCGTGCTTGTGTCCAAATCCAATCGAGGGATGATCTATCAAACGAGAAACGAAATAAGGCCAGATTATTTTATTTATTACAGTTAAAACTGTACACGCATCGCAAGTTCTTGTCCTCCCAAATATTTAGAATAAGTTTCATCAGAGATATCGTTTTATTTTTTCTTCATTAACTCATTTCTTTTATTAAAACGTTGTCTTGATGTATATGTTTATGTATATATTTTTTATATATTTTTGTACACATTACGTTGATTCTCAATTAACGGTCTTCAATATATAAGATGTTATATTGATTGATTGTTGATTTTGTTATCAACGCACGGAGATTTCGGGGTGGATGAAGCGCTGTAAAGCAAATTTGAAGCCCCGACTCCACCATTTTTCTACACATGATTTCCCAGCGTTAGAACAGGCTGCATTCTAGCAGTGTTAGATAGGGACGCATATATTAATCCGCTTCACGGGTTTTATATGTATGATCACCTTGTAGCAGGTGTAGATAGGTGGGATCTCTTTGGAAAGCGAACGATCTAGCTCTCCGAAGAAATTCTATAGCATATTTGTTTACTAATCATTTTTTTTATTTCATGATTTTCATGTTTTACTTCTACATATTTCGTCTTCGTCAACTTGGAGGAAACGTACTGCAGCTTCATCAGGGGCAATGGAACAAATAGTACCATTGTCCATAAAATCAAAACTATTCTATAATTGAGCTTGCATATTGAAGGTGCCAATACAAGTGATAACGAGTTTTGGAATCTTGTATGTAATGTTCGTTATAATAATAATTTTGATTTTCAAGTGTCCCTTTTTGAACTTGCGCTTGCATTGTGTACAGTTTTTTAATCGCGCGCTGTTAGTGAATAAAAGAAAAAACTCGAAGATTAGTGTGAAGAAAAATGAATTATTTATACCCTTTCTTATGGATTTTTTTAATTTTATTGAATGTTTCAGATACCATGGTTGATTCAAGAAGAAAGATTTACTGAATTTGCGAATTCCAATTAATCAACATTTTTAATTTTATTAATTTTCATTAAATTTCAAATATTTTCAAAATTATTCATTTTTTTCAAAAACATAAAGGACTTAGTATATTTTAAAAAGCACTGTTTTTAATAATGATCATACGAGAGTTATTAAAAAAGAAATAATTGATGCAATCTTGTGTTCATAAAATTTACATCGCAGAGTGAAAGGAAGAACTTATAAAGAATATTAGTTACAAGAAAAATGAATTATTGTAATTTTTTCAATGGAATATTTTTAATTTTATTGTATGTTTCAGATACCATAAATGGTGGATAATCCAAGTAGGTAGTCCTGGATTGTATACTTTTGGAATTTATTATTAACTTTCGGATTAAATTCAATTTTTCTTTCGTAATTTATTATATTTCAATTTTTTAAAATTTTTTTTAAATTTTAAAAATTATTTTTTTGATTAATTCAATTAATCTTTCGTCTACATACCTTTTTATATTTCTTGGTATGATCATCTTGGATAAAATATGTAAGAGTGGTAATGGGAATTAAAATGTATAATAGGGTATTTTCCAAATTCATTTAAATTTAACATTTTTTAATAATGTATAGATCTAAATTTTTCACTATATTAATTTTATTTTGATAAATGCAAAATTATCTTGTATTACTTTTTGAATTGGATAAAATTCCAATTCAAATATTACACACATACATACAACACACACTAAACTTACACATACACATGCTAGTATAACTAGTAAAACTATTAAAGAAAATGGTAGATGCCGAAAAATAAAACGAAATTTTATAATCTCCTATTTAAAAAGAATTATTTTCTGATGAGATGTAAAAATTTCGTTTCCGAAATTTTCCGAGAATTAGCGAAGTACAAATTTTAACGAAGAGAGTAGGGGGAGAAGAGCCCCCTGATGAAAAAACAAATCGTTCTAAAATTAGAGTACAGAAGCAAAACATATAATAGATCCACAATAATCAAAAGAATTAATAGAGAAAAATATCTAGAACAAAAAAGGCAGACAGTACCAAACGTTCCATAAGTTCTAATAAACGTTTCAAATGCAATCATAAATCTGAAAAAATATTGAACTGAATAAGAAATTTACAAATTACAGAAGAAAATATGAAAAAAGTATTGGCTGATATCTTCACTCGATATTTTAGAAAAAAGAAAAATACTAATTGAATGGAATGAAACTACATTAGTTCTTTTTTACAAAAAAGGGACAAGGAAAACTTGAAAAACCATTGATCGATTAGTTTACTTCCGACAGTGTATACAATTTTCGAACAATCATTTCAAAGTGATTACGAAATCAATTGGATTTTTCATACGCACCAGAATTAGCAGATCCTAATCCACTTCGAAGTGTATTAGGATAGTAGAAGGATTAGGATAATAAATGACATTATTTTCGCAGCAATTCCAAATAAACTTGAAGAAACAATAGAATAATTGGATAAAGAGTTAAAAAATATGTCTTATGGCAAACCTCAACAAAACAACTTATTATGATCATACTTTTATTAATTTTCGATGCTTTTTTTTGTTACAGATATACGAAGACATTCCAAATTTTCTTTGTTATTCAATCAATAAAAAAATCGTCAAAAGAATCATTGTATGAAAATATTATCACAGGGTGATTAAAGCTCATTTTTCAAATAATTAGAAGATGCAAATTTCAATCATAAATCAATGGAAAAATTTATAACGTTTTAATAATTAATTCTATTAATATAAATTTTGACTCTTTCAGGAAACATGGATATTCTCCCAATAAATTACAAAAACTCAAAAGTTAACACATGAAAACAAGTAAAACATATTTTGGTTTCACATAATATTTAATGGCTAAGAGTGGGATAATAAAAAATATTTATACAGATATACCTAATTAAGAAAAATCAGTTTCCGAAAAAAGATAATTAGAATTTTGATGAAATAACTTTTAATAATAAATATATTTTAAAAGAAAAAACATAAAGGAAAAGAACAACTTTGAATGGTTGACAAAGGAAATTAAGTATTTTGTGGTAATCTTTTTTTATTTTTGATTTTCAGCTTAATGTATTTGTTTTATTTCAGCTCTTAATATTTTCTTAATTTCAGGATAATAAAAATAAGAAGTAAGGTAATTCAGCTAATATTTTTTAATAACTATTAATTTTCTACTTTTTAAGTCTTACTTGTTGTCTCATTTATTTCTTTGTCTGTTTTTTGATTTTTTAATTTATTTTGATTTTTAGCTTAACTTATTTGATTTTATTTTGATTTTTAGCATATTACTTTATTTTATTTACATGATATTGTTTTACTTTATTTTCTGCTTATTATTTTATTTAAATTTTATGATATTTGATTTGATTTTTAGCATAATTTCTGATTTATGTTTTAATTTTGATTTCTATTTTAATTTTTTTCTTATCCTATTTTATTTTATTTTCAGCCTAATTAATTTTATTTTGATTTTTAGCTCATTGATTTATATGATATTATTTTACTTTATTTTCTGCATATTATTTTATTTAAACTGTAAGATATTATTTGATTTGATTTTTAGCATAATTTCTGATTTATGTTTTAATTTTGATTTCTATTTTAATTTTTTTCTTATCTTATTTTACTTTCAGCCTAATTAATTTTATTTTGATTTTTAGGTCATTGATTTATATAATATTATTTTACTTTATTTTCTCTTCATATTATTTTATTTAAACTGTAAGATATTATTTGATTTGATTTTTAGCATAATTTCTGATTTCTTTTAATTTTTTTCTTATTTTATTTTGAGCTCAATTTATTTTATTTTAATTTTTTTAGCTCATTGATTTATATAATATTATTTGATTTTCTGCATATTATTTTCTTTCAATTGTATATTACTTGATTTGATTTTCAGCATTATTTATTGTAATTTTCTATACATTGTTTTATTTTATTTTTAACATTATTTGCGATTTATATTTTCATGTTTTTTTGTAATCTTTGATTTCTTTTTGATATTGTTTTCTTATGTTTTGTTTTATATATTTTGTCTTTCTTATATTCATATTCTCGTTTTTTAATATTTTTTTCAATGTAATAATCTGTTTATATATTTTATTTTTGTATGCCATTTACAGATTTTGTTAAATTTATGAATATATATATAATTAAATATGAATAAAATTAAATGTCAAAGGATGTGAAATAAAAAGAAATAAGTATGAAACAACAAAATTAAACTTATTAGATAAGGTTTTCAAAATATAATTGAATAATGATGGACCAAATGAAAGCAAATTTTTACTATGGATAAAAAGTAACGAAAGGATTATATGAAATACAAAACTTTCTCTCTCTCTCTTTCCTATATATATATATATATATATATATATATATATATATATGTATATGTTTTTATTATTTATAAATTGTTTGTTTCAGTTTTTTTTTAAATATTAGCACCATTAAGAACTTTTTAAAACTATACTTGAATTTGATTTATAGAAATACTAAGATAATATATAAATGAATATATGATTTCTAATCAGATGAATATAAATTTATCAAGCAATATTCAGAATAAGTTTACTTCAAGGAATAAATATTAAAATTTGGACAATTAAGATAATTTTGGACTAAATACTTCTCAATGGAATAAATAATATATAAATTAAAAAATCCAGGAGTATTGCCACTGGAATATTGGGTTAAAATTGTTGGGTGATCAGAGATATATTTTTTTACTTAGCTAGCTTAAGATTTAGATTTTTGTTTATTTATTTACATGTTTTTAGAATTAGGTTTGTTTTTAATTCAGTAATATTTCTTATTTGTTTTAGGGCCTTCTACATGTCTGCAACCTCAACGTGGTGTAGAAGTGGCAACGTACATGAAATATCATTTATAAAAACAATGAAGGAAATAAAACTAATCAGTAATTATAAATTGAACAATTTAATAAAATCTCATTTGAAAGTATATTTCCTTTAAAAGAAATTACATATTTATTTATTACTTTTTAAATTCAAGATTCTATCCTTAACATTTATTATAAACATTTTATGTACGGCTAATGCAGACTTATTTACATATTTCTAAGTATATTATAAAGTTTGTTACACTAATATGCGTATTGAATTTATATTTTTGAGGTATCAAAGCCAAACTGCAAAAGAAAATAACTGTCAGAAATACTGAACTCTAATTCCACAAAAAATAAGAATCGAAGGTTTTTGTAATGTACATTTTTTAATTGGTATGAATATAAAAAAATAATTGAAATTAGCTGTATAATGTCATTTGATATATAATTTAATTAATTTATTATGAAATGTAAAAGCTTATTATTTTATAATAAACTGATCTTTTTGAAATGATTTTTTTAGTTTTTTTATACATCTATTCTAGTTTCCTCGTACTTAATCATAAACACCAAATTTTATGATTCATATATTCCACTGGAAGAGCTCTGAAATTAATAATTTCCATTATTTGTTTTGATACAGTGTCAAATTCACTTCATCAAAAATCAAGTCGATAAATACTCATAATATTTAATAAAAATGTTTGATAATTGCTGATAATTTACTTTATTTGCGAATATGCATTTCGTCAGCCAGTCGTTATTATTAGAAAATTGCGTTATAAAATCTAGATTTAAAAAAAAATCTATGTCGATGACGCTATATCCATTGAAAGAGAAACATAAATGATTATTGAACAATTTTATGAAAAATTGTGATGTTGAGATGAGTGATTTATTTATACCAATTTGTTTCTTCTAAAACTTTTAAATATGAAATAAAAAATTTACGATGAATTTAATATTAAACATAGAAAAATATACAAGAGATGACTAAACAACAAATAATTAAAAAAATAAGGTCACAAATAAAGTCAAATAAAACTTAAATTTTTATCCCGTGTATTTGCTGCTTCTTTGCCTACTACATTTCTTCATTTTGTTACTTGCTTTATTCTGAAGAATTTGTTCATCTACGAGCTTTAGGCATACGCTTGTCCGTGTACCTTTTGATTACTTTATTGAAAAGAAGTTTCACTTCTGGTATGTGTATATGAATACACATACCTTTTTTTATTATAAATTATTAATATTATTAAACATGTTTTTTCAATTTTTATATAAAAAGTGAGATTATTTTTAAAAGTTTTAATAATTAAAAAAATATTTTAACCCTTTGAAACACAGAGCTTCCACAGTATAACATCTCTTCGGAAATAATTTTTAGCTTAGTGCATAGCTTTCCTACCATGAAATCATCCTCTCTACATAGATTTGCTACCCTCTGTCTCAAAAGTCCTAGTAGTATAATGGTTCTACAATGGAACAACTCGTATAATTTATTATTTATAAACAAAAAAAAATCAAAATCAAAAACATATTTTTATGAGTCCAAATACAATTAAAAAATTAAGGGTTAAAAATTTTTTTCCAAAGGATGAAATACAGATTTATTTTTAAAAACATAATGGTAAATAAATGTGTAATTTGCAAAATAAAATTAAAATTATTCATTTAATTTTTTTAAGAATTTATATTTGTATAGTCATTATATTTGTCACACTCTATATATATGTGAGATTTTACTATAGAGCTATTATTATATACTACCATGGTGGACTATTATGTTGATATTATGGCACTTTAACGGGGAAGTTTTTGTCATTGAAAACAGCTTAACGCCTCTTCTGAGTTTTTTTATTGTAGTTTATTTCGGTTATTTTTTTTTTTGGTACGCATACGAAATATTTCTTATCATTTTTGTACGTCGATTTTATTTATATTAACATGTTCTTATGGAAATATTTGTATTTACGAAATGTATGTTTATACAAAGTGTTGAAAGAAAGCAATACTATCTATATTATTTTTTTAAACGACGAATTGAAAATAAGATTGTTGACATAAATGAATACAAGATTATATTATATTTTTCTATTCAAAAAAGAAACACAAATGTTATATTCGTTGATAAAATATATTTCTGAAACACGAATTCTATTTTAGGTGTGTGAACTAATGTGGTGATTTACATTTTTGTATACATTTTATATACTTTGTGAATACACACTCGAGTATTTATACACACACACATATATATGTATATGTGTGTGTGTTTGTGTGAAAATATAAGTATTTTTAATATTTTCGTACGTACGTGCAAATATACATCGTGTATATACAAAGTTCGATTATGTATGTTCTCCGTGACGTTGTAATAGAATATTTTGTACGGTGCGAATGGCCAATTCATTTTAAATTTCATCTTACGTGCCAGAGGGGGACTTAAAATTCAACGTCGCCGCATCAATTTCATAGATCGTCGCTATACGCATTCGAGATCGGGGTGAGAGCAAGGGATTCAATCTACACTTTATGACATGTAAAACAGTTTACCGCCATACATAGATAGATGACTGTGAACGGCATACGCGTAATCTGGCTTCAAGGCATCGTTGTCTACCGTTCGTTCTCCGTTTCTTTTTCTCGTGCACGTTCATTCTTGAACGTATATATATTTTTTTCAAGTTCAAATATGACCGAAGTCTGCCGAACTGATGGGTTCGATAACTGATTTCTATTCAGAAGGGCACAAGCTCGATTTCAGGTCATTGGAACTAGTATAAAGATAAAAATTTTTTGGTTGCGTGGGTTTCGATTTTGCAAGAACATATAGTCATATATAAGCAGACACGTACAAATATCCGTAAGATATATATATATATATATATATATATATATATATATATATATATGCATGAATTTATATTTTACTTTTTATTGACAGTAAATTTTAACATTATGAAAAAATATATTACGTTTAACGCAAAATTTCCCGTTCCTTTTACGTGATCACCAAGAAGAAAATTGAGGCAATATCTGTATTTATTAAATTTGTATATAAAGTTCCTAAGTTTTTATTTACAAATATTTAAGAAAGTCTTTGAAAAGAAAAAATATTCCACATATCTAATATCTGGTTATGTAGCTGTTTTTTTAATATATTTTTTTAGAGATTATTTCATAATTCAAATGATTTTTTAAATTAAAATTTTTGATATATATAATAGAAATTTTCTCTGAAAAATGTGATTATTTCTAATATAAATGAAAACATGGATATATAAATAAAAAAATTTGTCATAATAGAGTAATTTTTTAGAGTGATAGAACTTTAAATTGAATCCCATATTGAAAGTTCTATTTAATCTCAAAAAGCTCTTTACTTTCAATTTTAAAAATTATTACCAATTTTTTATTTTTTTTAAAAAAGGTTTTATCTTAATTATAATTAAAGAGGTTTAAACATTATTTTATATAATATAATTTATAACAAAAATATTCAATTACACAAATAAAGAAATAAACATTTATTTATATATAAAATTCTAATCTGAATGTAACAATAATTAACTAGTCTTTTATAAAATAAATATTCTTAATTAAAAATATTTACTTTTTCTTTTTATGAAAAATAAATCAACACTAAAGACCACTAATGTAACTTATTCAATATAATTTACTCTTACAGTATTTTAAAATAGTGTTAATTTTACTTAATAAAACTATTTATATTCATTAAAAATTATTTTTTGGTTTTACAAAATTTTTAAGTGATTTTCACTTGTAATTGTTATTTATTTATTTCTTTTCAATTTATTATTCGTTTATTTATTTTATTGATAAGTTTAGTAGATATTTTTTAAGAATGGTAAATTATGAACATACTCATTTTTTTAATACAAAATTTATTTTAAAAATTTTGTATGACATTTTTGATGTATGACAATTCAAATCAGCATGCTTTAAATTTTCCTGATGAAGTAAATATCTTATAAGAAAATGATTTCAGATGAACGTATAACCTATGCCAAAGAAAATACAAGAAAATCAAGAAATATTTAAATATATTGAAAATGTTCCAATAACACATACATACATACATTTATATATATATATATATATATATATATATATATATATATATATAATTGAGGAAGCTTATTCGGTATTTCGTATGTCGGTCATATTACATTTCCTGGTTTCAAGTCTTTTCTTGGCAAATTTTTTGCGTTTCCATTAAAAATATTCACTGAAAGCACAAAATAACAAAAGTAGTTTTATATACACTGTTGTCATTAAATTTAATTTGTTTCAGAGTTTCGTTTCAGTGTATCACATTTTAAGATAATGCCTTTTCATAAGTTTTCAGCGTATAAGTTTTCAACAAAAATGTTTATTTTAAAATAAGATTTCAAACTTTTAACACTTAACGAACATAAATATGCATATATATATATATATATATATATATATATATATGTACATGCGTATGTGTGTGTATGTGTGTTTTAAGAATTTATTTAGTAACCAAGTGATATATATATATATATATATATATATATATATATATTTCTTCATATTTTGTTCAAAATTATTTTCTAATTAATTTACTTAATAAACACTATATGTATACAGAATGTAGAGAATTTAAGAGATTAAACTTGTAAAAAAAATATTTAATTATTAATAAAAAATATAAAGTTGCCAATATTTATTACAGTTTCCATTACTACCATTGCCACAATACACCAGCTGAATTCCAAAAAATAATTTTTACTTTTTATGAATTATAATTAAAAGTATCATAATAAATAAAACAAATTATAATTTTTACACTAAAAATATAATTATCTTTTAAAAATATCATCTGAATTGCTTAAAGTAAGTTCATTACAAGTAAAAAGGAAAGTATTAGTTCTAAAATAAGAAAAATTACACAAATGAATGTTAACCCCAACACCACAATAATTTAAAGTGTTCAATTATAATTTATAATTATATAACTATAAATAATAAGTGAACAAGAAGTGATTATTGAACACTTTAAATTATAGTGGTGTTGGGATTAAAATTTGTTTGTGTAAAGTGAATCAACCACAGTTCCAAAACAACAAATAAAAAAAATATTAATGTATTTTTTTAATAATGTTTAATTTAAGAGGAATATATAATATATTAAATATTATGAAGGTATTAATATAATCCCTGAATATTTCAATTATTTGGAAAAATTTGTTAGTCACTTTGAAACCACATTTAATTTACTTTGTTAATTATCATATTTATAATGTAAAAATATACACATACACACACTCTCTCTTTCACACACACATACATACATATATATATATAATGTTATTATTTATACGAAATAAATTAATTCCCATATAAATTATATATTTACATAATATTATATATATTTTTCGATTAGTGGATCAAAGAAAGGAAATAATAAATAAATGAATGTTTGTAATTTTCTAGATTAAAAACGAAGGTTAGTTTTTCATATATGTATTTCTATTTGGTATAAATATATATATATATATATATATATATATATATATATATATATAAGGTACATATGTACGTACTTAAAGAAAAGAGACACGATTAGAAACGACTGCACGTTCAAAGGAATAATCTATTACGTTTGGTGAAAAAAATCCGAATAAAAAGAACGATAAAAGAGCACGTAGGAAAAAATAACAGTTAAAGTTTTTCGACAATGACAGCCAAATACAAACGTCAGTCAAGTTGAAATAAGACCGATAAGGTTGAAAAATACAATAGAATGAAAGTGTTATGTACAAGTATGTTTACATATACTGAAATAGAAATACTAATTGATTTTGTTCCATCCAGTATAAATCCATACGTATATACACATACAAACACATACACACACACACATGTATATATATATATATATATATATATATATATATATATGTGTGTGTGTGTGTACAAATATATACATACAAATATAAATTGTATTGTTTACTATAAGTTTTGTATTTTTATCACGTATTTGCTTGTCCACTCGAAAAAAGGTCTTATAAACTTAATTTGTATGTGGTATTTCTAAACGTTTTGTTTTCGTATATTAAACTTTTGCTATTAAATAACAATAATTTTTCGAAATATATATATATACTTTTCCATACATATAAAAGCATAAATAAATATCTATAAGTATATGAGAAAATAATATATTCGAAAATTGACGTGTGTATTAAATAAATAAAAAATCCATTTATTATGTAAATAAAATTTCCTTTCAATATTATTTATTTTTTCATAATAGAATTTTTTAGTCGTATTATTATTATAAGTAAATAAATATCAGTGAGCAGTCGAGAATAAAAAATTCAATACTAAATATATAATATAAAGATGAGTTACAAATCAATATATACAATACATCTTTATTAAATAATATAATAATAAATGTATCTTATAAAACAATTTATTACGTACAAAAGCAAATATTGATAATTTATTTTTTAAAAGTATACAAGACCAGTAATATATAAATACATTTTTCTCTATAAGACATTTCACAAATCCAACGTATTCTCAGTTAAATTTATTTTCTCCTTTTTTGGAACTAAAAAATTCATGAGAATGACTTTTTTGAAAGTTCCTTTATCTGTTTTCTTACTTTCACACAGAGTAACATAAAATGTAGTACAAAGATTCGTGTACTTTGTGTATAAAAAATAGTATAATATTTTTTATCTTTGTATATTTTAGTATGAAAACAAAAAAATCAGAGATATTCAAAATAGCATATAGAATTGAAAAACTTATACTTTTGCACATTGGTAAAGTGAAATATTATTTTAAAATAATTACAAATTTGAAATTAGTAATAAATAATAGCAGTAATGAAAAATATTTTTTAATAAAAATTGTTAAAAAATATTAAGTTTTAATAAAATAATCTATCTATGGTCTTTAATTAAATTATGAGAATTTTTAAAAACCGTGCAAATATATATTTATATAGGGTGGTCCAAATTAAACTAAAGAGTTTAGATATACACTTACTTGCTTACTATTCTTTAGTTTCATTTAAGCCACTCCATATAATCAATTTATTTTAAAAATAAATGTATGTGATTTTTCACACAAAGATTACAGATTAATAAAATAAATGTTTTAATCTAGAATATAAATCAGAACTGGCTTGACATTATGATTTATTTTTTTTAATAAAAGAATTTCCCTTCTATTGTAATATTAAATAACGCTTAATTAATATTAGAAGTTAGTGTTTATATATATTCCAATAAAATGAATCTAATATTCCAAAAAAATATATAATGTAATTTAAATTTCCAGATATGCATTAATTTTCCACTAAATAATTCTAAAACAGAAAAAAATAGATTAAATGTAAAAGATATCATTTTTTGCATTAAAAGCATTATTTTAAAAACGAAATTGAATTATTTTTGTAAATTTTACATAATACCATTTAAAATTGTAATCTCTCCTCCTTAGTATTTCTGTTGAAACTTTATGCTCCAGTTATTCAATACTTGTTTGTAAGAATTTTAATTGACAATTTTCCAAGACATCATAAAAGTTTACTCTTTTGTCTTCATCAACATCGTGAAAACATTTCTGCATTTTAATCTCACATCTAGAACATTTCATCTTTTTCTCTAGATTATCAATTTTGTATACTGATAATAAAAATGAACAGTTATTTACGAAAGTATTTGTATGAATTGTATTTTAAACTGTGTTAGTTAAAGATAGATGAATCTTTTTAAAATCGTATTTTTATTTTACACACAACTATTGGCTGAAAAAACTTTATTTTTCAACTTGGTAATTGATTTTAGAATTCTATTAATTTCAAATTTTTAATTTGAATCTTTTCAAAACAGAATTCATTTAAATATTTATATTTAAGTTATAGAAATGAACATAAAATAAAATGACCTATTTTAGTATATCTTATATTTGTATTAAAATTAATTTAAATATCAAAAAACATTTACTATTTATAAAAATTTTAAAATAGAAAATAATATTTGAATTACATTTTTTATTTCATATTGTATATTAGTTTTTAATTGTTTTACAATTCTTTGTAAAGAATTGAAATTTACAGATAATTTATTATTAAATTAGAATTAAAGATTATAAAAATGGTCACTTTTTTATTAAAAAATAGGTCTTAAATTTTAAAAATTGTCGTAATATTAAACTAGTTTTTTTTTTAAAAAAAAGTAGAACTTTTAGAAACATTTGACCTGCCTTTGAGAATATCCACTTTAATTTATAGTAGAATCAGAATGGAGAATCGAAAAGCATATCAAATTTCAGCTAATGTAATGTGTATGTTCTTTTAAAGAATAAATTTATCTAGTTTTTTCTTGTAAAGCAAACTGTAATATTGATAGTATTATTTTTAAATTAAATATATTTTTTTATTAGTAATTATTGTACTAAAAAACTTAGTAAAATATATTTTTTTAATTCAATAAATATAAATACTACAATTTTTTTAATAATAATGTTATTTAAATAGCAATTCGAAATCAAGTCAAGAAATTATTAATGCACTTTTAAATATTTTTATGTTGTATTTTTTGATGTTATATTGAATATTAACGAATTTGAAAAATTCGAAATTTGAAAATTAATTTATTTAATTTAGATAAATATAAATATTTCGT
Source organism: Neoneuromus ignobilis (assembly GCA_029203775.1). Taxonomy (NCBI): domain Eukaryota; kingdom Metazoa; phylum Arthropoda; class Insecta; order Megaloptera; family Corydalidae; genus Neoneuromus; species Neoneuromus ignobilis. The sequence continues at coordinate 34,155,608 of CP092092.1, read as the reverse complement.
AAATAAAAATACAAGTCCACGAACAATTCAAATAATATTAAATTCTGAATAATTATTTTCATAATCAATAAATTCAAATATAATTCCTAGTATTCAAAATGTTTGATTATAAATACTCGAAACTTGTTCTGTATATATTAATTAAACAAAGTACTTAATTAACAAGTGACGAGGTCAACTTTATCTTATCAGGTGACAAAATCAGTAAGCAGGGAATAGAGAAGTTTGACATAGTACAAACACCTGAATGTATAATATCAAAAGGATTTTAGTAACACTCGTATCCAAAACTATTTCCGAATATTCTATTAATGTAAAATCTAACTTTGTGTTAGACAATGTAGAAAATATCAGTAGAACAGTTCATAGAAAAGTGAAATTCATTTCCCGTATTATATTTCGAATTATTCCAGAAATATAAACGAATTAATAATAGTTTAATTCTAATCACAATTCCACAAAATATGGTTGGTTAATTATTCTATTGTATTTTAATAAAAACATGTTTTCTTTTATGATTTTTAACTATTTTCTCATTAAAAAATAGTTATTTTTTAAATCATATTTAACTATTTTAAATGAAGATTGGTTACATAGAGATCAATTAAGTTTAAATTATGGATATTCTTATTGATTGGGTAGTCAATTCTTTTAGGATCTGAATTATATGTTAGAATTATCTTGTATACACCTAATTGTATTCAAGGTCTTTATGAACAATTGAGAAAGCTGTTACATAACTAATATCAAGTTATAAAGTGATTTCAATAACGGTAAAGCGTCTGTTGTTCTTGATCATGACATAAACACGTTTAATGTTGTCTTCTGTTCTAGATACCTAAAGCCATTCTAATCTATGATATTAGGAAGTACAAGCTTTTATATATATGGGTAATGACATTAAGGATGAGATAATAAATTGAAACATGCTGTCATTATTTGTCTAATTAATTGGAAATCATATAATTTAGAGATAAGGTTTTTAATTTGATACGAATTTTAATTAAATGATAATTTCGTTTTAATACTTTTATTTATATATTGTATTGTAATATTTTCATTCTTTTGAGTTTTTTATGCGAAATATTAATGTACTGAATAATATATACATATATATATATATATATATATATATATATATATATAAACAGATATACAGAACAGAAATGTAAGTAAAATATTTTTTTTATTTTAATTGAAATAAAAAGTACCTTTTTATAAAATATAATTGTGTATGTAAAATCATGAAAAATTTTCTCGATATATTTGATAATACTTGAAAAACTGAAATATCAAATTCACAATGACAAATTCAAACCACAAGATTTTACATCAAACGAAAAATTTCATAAAAAAGTATAAAATATTTATATGTTTTTTTGATACAAAAATCAACATACTTCTCTTATATGTTCTATACATATATATATATATATATATATATATATATATATATATATATAAAACAGTGTATGAACATATGTGGATGGGTGTTTCTGGATGTATGAGTCCATATACTTTATTCGTTTTTATATATAAAAATGTGGTAATAATATATCTCAAGTGTAATAATTTCATGTAGTTTGTATTGCCTCAACTTATAAGTGTATCCATGTATGCTTTATAATATTACATCTCTAACGTTGAGGCATTTGCTGTAACATCAGCCTCGCAACATTAAAATTATATCATAAAAGCACTTCTGTCAAAAAGCTTTTACCGAAACACTAGCTGTGTAGAAATTGTGAATGACTATGAGCACAGAGGTGAAATTATTTTAAATGGAAACATTCGTTTAGATGTGTGTATCATAAATTCTACCATATCACATATATGTTTTTAATGCAAAAAGGAGCTCTCTTAACAAACTGATTGGCAAATAAACATAAGTTAAATGCGTCAGTAAACAATTTGTATATTTAATTTTGGTTTTAAATACTTTAAAAACGATTTAAATGGATGATAAACTTTTTACTAAATAATACTTTGTTTATTATTTAAATTACAATTGAACAGACTCTGTTGAAAATATTAATATACTTTATAAAACGATAATAATAATAAATGTATATCGAATATCAAGTCATTTACAAATTTATTTTTATTTAAAAAAATTATTAAAATATAAATTGCAAAAATTACAGTATATAGAGATAAAACTATACAATTGCAAGTAGATATTTTTATTTTAATTGAAAAATATATTTATAAAATATATTTTAACAATTTTATAAAATTAATAACTACTTAATGTTATTTAAACGAATAATTATTCATTTCTCATTTCATATGAAAACTAAAAGAAATATTTTATATTATTTTTTAAATAAAATTAATAATTAAATATTATTTATAAAAATATTCATCATATGAAGAACAAATTTCAAATCAACAAAATTTAATTTACATACAATACATAGACACACACACACACACACACACACATATATATATATATATATATATATATATATATAAATATAGATTGACTAATGCATGTAATTTCATCTTTTTACCATAATGGTAGCATTAAATATTGAACAGAGTTGTATTATATTAAATATTAATATTTTTAAATAAATTTTTCAAATATGTATGTTTATAATTAAAGTTTGTGTTTCCATTTACTTAATTGATAATTTTTTAGGAAATTTACATTAACGAAATTAAATATGTAAATAATTATTCGTAATTTCAAAAAATTAAGTCATATATATATATATATATATATATATATATATATATATATATATAAGGAGGTATATACAAAATTAATTTGTATGTGTCTGGTGATTACTTTATGTATTTTATATCAACATTAATTCTTAAAAAATATTAATTAATCAAACAAATATGTGTAAAATTCGATTATATATATATATATATATATATATATATATATATATATATATATATATATATTAATTACTAAATGAACTTCAAAGAGAAAATCACTGACTTTAATTTAATGGGTTCAAAATAATCATACCGACCCTAGTTACAAAGCTTATTATCTGAAATTTGTTTTTACGACCCATTGAGCACTACTTTGTCTTGTCATCATTTGAACTATTGTACGAGTACTTCTGACGTTAAGTATTTAATTATAATTATGCTGTTTAATTAACGTGCTGTGTAATTATTAAACTGATATGGGTTGCATGATCGAATAATTTATAGTATAATTTGAATAAATAAAATAATTTCAATAAACAAGTCAATGTTTTAAATTAAATCATTATTTTTTTACAATAAAGCAATTTTTAATTTTATTTACAACGCACTTAATTTATGTTTTATTAATAATTAGTGTTTATTGAAATCGATTTAAATAAAATTGTAAATATTAATTACAATGTTTGTTTTTATATTTAATTTATTAAAAAAAACGATTTGATTTTCAATAATTATCGTATATTTCAACATAAAAATATATTTTTTATAAATTAAAATGTAAATATGTGTATTAACATTCCAATATTTCATTAAAATATTATCATATTATATATAGGTGTTTTTTTAAGCGTGATATAACTTTAAATTGAATCCTTATCAAAATTTCTACCCAACCTAAAAAAAACCTTTATCATAATTTTACATATACATACACACACATGTATACATAAAAAATGTTTTTCAGGTTGAATAGGACTTTCGATAGAGATTCAATTTAAAGTTCTATCACACTTGAAAAAACACCTCTCTCTCTCTTTCTTTCTCTCTCTCTCTCTCTATATATATATATATTGTTAAAAAAATTAAAAAGTTATAAAATTACTATTCGACAAATAATAGTACATCATTCATAAAATAAATATTGTGTTCATTAAAATATACAATGTACTATTCATATTTTTAACAATTATAATTATGAAAACTATGTTCAAAAACTATTCGTTATTATTTTATATACTAATTACTTGGCTTGTATAAACGACTTTATGTTACCATAAAAAAAGCACGAACGAAATTCTGTCGTAAACTGTCGAGTAATTTATGAGAAATAAATCATACTATTCGTTTCGACTGACATTTTTTATAGCTTCCTATTCTTTGTATTACCTAATGAAACCCTCAGAACTATAAAAGGTACAACAGTAAGCTTATTAAACGTGTTTTTCTGCTCGACGATAATAAAGATTTTTTCGAGTTAATTTAATTAGTTCAAAATAGGGTTATTCTAGTTTCTAACAAATAATATAGGCTTCTTTTGTGTACTTTTTTAAAAAAATATTATTTAATATTTTTTTCAAAGTACCTTATTTACCGTACTCATATAGTACTTAAAATGTAATGTAAAGTTGACTACGTCATTTATTTTATTCTGACGATTTTCAGTATGCGGTTTATCTTGTTACAGTACGGTTGTGTTTAAAATGACTGTAGTATTACCCTATTACACAAAAGAATAGCAACGTGCTGTCATTCGGTTTTTGTGGTTGAAAGGAGTGAAAACAAGTTAAGCTCGCAGAAAAATGTTAAAACAGTACGACAACAACTGTTTAGCTTAACGTAAGGTTATTCGATGGATTTAATTTTTTTTAATGGTAGTACAAGCATCACTAATGAACATTGGTCAAGTCCACCCTTCACTATATGTATAAATGACAACACTAAGCTAATTGACTCGCTGTATGTATAAAAAGAAGTATAAATGTTGATGAAAATGTCGTTTAAAATGAAAATAAGTATTTTTTTATACAAACAAGTTGAGTATGATAAGGTCTGTATAAAATTGAAGCGAAAAATGTTAACCGGTCCTGAAAAATTATCATGGATTTAATTTTTATTGAGGATCCAAAACGTTTTGGAAATTAACAAAAGTATTAAATAATTAGATTTCATGAATGAGT